>CM026397.1:86708169-86876933 GCA_014843695.1 Archivesica marissinica | reverse complement strand
TACAGTGAAACCCCTCTAAACCAAACGGCTTCCGGACCGGAAGAGAAGTTCGGTTTGGAGGGGTTTTCGGTTTAAAGGGGTTTTAGGATGGGGGGAGGCAGTTCAACTCTACGACGCTTAGAAGGAGACTAAGACATGCTTAGATTTTGGCAGTTACTAAAGAACTAATAACTTACAAATGTGGAATAAAATATATATAAGCTCAAATTTGTTTGTACGTAATGACTTGTCGGTGGTTCCGTATTTGATCAATAATTATGAAATATAATTATCAATGTTATGCCTTAAATAATGATAGTCTGCCATTTGTGAAATCCCATTCACATCTAATTAGATCGTATTAAAACTAATTACTCAAACATGAAAAGAGATTAACAAACCTGCAATTGCAAAGGACATAATTAAATAGTGTCCAGTCGTAATCCATTTGAAAACAACGTAATTAAAACAAATTTTCAGCATCATTGGTTTTTATCATGCCTTTATGTTCTCACAACACCACGTCGGATGTAAACAATACGGATAAAACACCAATATGCTGACTGATTAATTGACTTGTGTGAAAACACGGAAGGTATTGTGTTTCAGGTGAGACAAAGGTTGTTTCGGATTTTACGCCGCTGGATGTTCGGTTTTCAGGGGTCATTTGCAATAGAAATGTGCACAAATGGTCCCGAAAACTTGTCCGGTATTCGGAAAAGAGAGGTCCCGGTTTAGAGAGGTTTTTTTACAATGATAAAAGAAGGGAAAATATCGGGACCGCGAAAATTGTCCGGTTTGGATGGAATTCCGAATTAGAGGGGTTCCGGTTTTGAGGGGTTTCACTGTATTATCGTACATGACAGTCTTGCATAATACATGTATTATAGTACATGGCAGACTTGCATAATACATGTATTATAGTACATGACAGACTTGCATAATACATGTATTATAGTACATGACAGTCTTGCATAATACATGTATCATAGTACATGACAGTCTTGCATAATACATGTATCATAGTACATGACAGTCTTGCATAATACATGTATCATAGTACATGACAGTCTTGCATAATACATGTATTATAGTACATGACAGTCTTGCATAATACATGTATTATAGTACATGACAGTCTTGCATAATACATGTATTATAGTACATGACAGACTTGCATAATACATGTATTATAGTACATGACAGTCTTGCATAATACATGTATTATAGTACATGACAGACTTGCATAATACATGTATTATAGTACATGACAGTCTTGCATAATACATGTATTACAGTACATGACAGACTTGCATACTACATGTATTATAGTACATGACAGTCTTGCATAATACATGTATCATAGTACATGACAGTCTTGCATAATACATGTATCATAGTACATGACAGTCTTGCATAATACATGTATCATAGTACATGACAGTCTTGCATAATACATGTATTATAGTACACGGCAGTCTTGCATAATACATGTATTATAGCTGGTTCATTCTAGGACAGAATTGTTGGGAGAAGTGAGAAAGCGCGTGATTGCTTCCTTAAATGGTGTTCTTTAATATACTTCTGCTAAATAGGGTTAAAATGCACAGTACAACCATTAAATACAACATTTGAATAAAAAGCCAGAATCTTACTAGACACAATTTTGTTTGAAAATCGTAAAAACCAAAAAATAAATTATTAATAATAACTGTCGTATGGAACTGGAAACTCGTTTACACTCCGACCTCTTGTTTTGGAACAGTAATACAACTTTAAGCCAAACATAACATTATGACCTAGCATTGGACATCCTTAAATAATGGACGGACAATTTCCTACCAACAATGGATATTGTTTTTCTCTATTTCAGATTCTTAATTGAGCAGCCGGCACCGCTCTGCTCTTTTGATATTTCGTTTTCGACAAAAGATCAGGAAATAGATTAGACTTCCGACTAATTGTTTGCATACCTATACTGCAGCGTTGGATATTCGCACTCGCCAACTCGCCATGGCGATAACGTTTTTAGACTGGCGAGAAACGTTTACTACGCACTCGACATCGTGGCGAGATGTCTTATTTTTTTAAAAAAAATTTTTTATAATTTATTTATTTTACAACGATTGCGAAGCAAGTTTGAACAACTTATATTAATCACTCTCGTTGGCTCGGATGTAAGCGTATATACTATATGTTTGTATGGGTGTATGTACATATATATATATACTATATGTTTGTATGGGTGTATGTACATATATATATATATACTATATGTTTGTATGGGTGTATGTACGTATATATATACTATATGGTTGTATGGGTGTATGTACATATATACTATATGTTTGTATGGGTGTATGTATGTGTATATATATATATACTATATGTTTGTATGGGTGTATGTACGTATATATATATATATACTATATGTCGGTATGGGTGTATGTACATATATATATATATATATATATATACTATATGTTGTATGGGTGTATGTACGTATATATAATATACTATATGTCGGTATGGGTGTATGTACGTATTATATATATACCATGTTTGTATGGGTGTAGACTATATATATACTATATGTCGGTATGGGTGTATGTACGTATATATATACTATATGTCGGTATGGGTGTATGTACGTATATATATACTATATGTCGGTATGGGTGTATGTACGTATATATATATACTATATGTCGGTATGGGTGTATGTACGTATATTATATACTATATGTTTGTATGGGTGTATGTACGTATATATATACTATATGTTTGTATGGGTGTATGTACGTATATATATACTATATGTTTGTATGGGTGTATGTACGTATATACATATATATATATACTATATGTTTGTATGGTGTATGTACGTATATATATACTATATGTCGGTATGGGTGTATGTACATATATATATATACTATATGTTGTATGGGTGTATGTACGTATATATATAACTATATGTCGGTATGGGTGTATGTACGTATATATATATATAAATGTTTGTATGGGTGTATGTACGATATATATATACTATATGTCGTATGGGTGTATGTACGATATATATATACTATATGTCTGTATGGGTGTATGTACTATATACTATATGTTTGTATGGGTGTATGTACGTATATATATACTATATGTCGGTATGGGTGTATGTACGTATATATATACTATATGTCTGTATGGGTGTATGTACGTATATATATACTATATGTCGGTATGGGTGTATGTACTATATATATATATACTATATTTCGTATGGGTGTATGTACGTATATATATACTATATGTCTGTATGGGTGTATGTACGTATATATATACTATATGTGTATGGGTGTATACTATAATATACTATATGTCGGTATGGGTGTATGTACGTATTATACTATATGTCGGTATGGGTGTATGTACGTATATGTATACTATATGTCGGTATGGGTGTATGCACATATATATATACATATTTGTATGGGTGTATACGATATATATATACTATATGTTGTATGGTGTATGTACATTATATAAACTATATGTTTGTATGGGTGTATGTAGTAATATATACTATATGTCGGTATGGGTGTATGTACGTATATATATACTATATGTTTGTATGGGTATGTACGTATATATATACTATATGTGTATGGGTGTATGTACGTATATATATACTATATGTCGGTATGGGTGTATGTACGTATATATATACTATATGTATGTGTATGTACGTATATATTACTATATGTCGGTATGGGTGTATGTACGTATATATATACTATATGTTTGTATGGGTGTATGTACGTATATATATATACTATATGTTTGTATGGGTGTATGTACGTATATATATACTATATGTCGGTATGGGTGTATGTACGTATATATATACTATATGTCGGTATGGGTGTATGTACGTATATATATACTATATGTCGGTATGGGTGTATGTACGTATATATATACTATATGTCGGTATGGGTGTATGTACGTATATTTATATACTATATGTTTGATATGGGTGTATGTACGTATATATATACTATATGTTTGTATGGGTGTATGTACGTATATATATACTATATGTCGGTATGGGTGTATATACCTATATATATACTATATGTTTGTATGGGTGTATGTACGTATATATATACTAAATGTCGGTATGGATGTATGAACGTATATAAATATATACTATATGTCGGTATGGGTGTATGTACGTATATATATACTATATGTTTGTATGGGTGTATGTACGTATATATACTATATGTCGGTATGGGTGTATGTACGTATATATATACTATATATTTGTATGGGTGTATGTACGTATATGTATACTATATGTCGGTATGGGTGTATGTACGTATATATATATACTATATGTTTGTATGGGTGTATGTACGTATATATATACTATATGTCGGTATGGGTGTATGTACGTAATATATATCTATATGTCGGTATGGGTGTATGTACTATATATATATACTATATGTTTGATGGGTGTATGTACGTATATATATATACTATATGTCGGTATGGGTGTATGTACATATATATATATACTATATGTTTGTATGGGTGTATGTACGTATATATATACTATATGTTTGTATTGGTGTATGTACGTATATATATACTATATGTTTGTATGGGTGTATGTACGTATATATATACTATATGGTTGTATGGGTGTATGTACGTATATATATATACTATATGTTTGTATGGGTGTATGTACGTATATATATACTATATGTTTGTATGGGTGTATGTACGTATATATACTATATGTCGGTATGGGTGTATGTACGTATATATATACTATATGTTTGTATGGGTGTATGTACGTATATATAATCATTTTTGCATGGTTGAAAGACAAGAATTTTGATATTTGTATTTTACAAGAAACACATTACAATCCAAATGATGAAAAAAATGGAAAGACGACTGTGGTACGGTAGCATATTTTAGTGGCAACAAAAGCAACAGCGCAGGCGTATGCATTCTAGTGGCCGAACAACTCAATCTTAAATCTATAAAGTACACTGAAATAATATGTGGAAGGCTAATAGCAATGGAATTTGAATATCACGATGAATCTTTTCTTATGATGAATATGTATGGTCCAAACAAAGATGAAACAATATTTTTTGAAAAATTAAACCAGTTTCTAAAGGAAAACGAAGAAAAAAATCTAATAATTGGAGGCGATTATAATGTAGTTCTGGACCCAGCTATTGATAAGAAAAACGGACAGAAAAACACACATAAAATGTAGAAATAAATTAAAGTCAATAATAAACCAATTTCAACTAGTAGATGCATGGCGAGTACTTAATAATGAGAAATCACAATTTACTTGGCATTCAAACGATAAACCTATATTTTGTAGACTAGATCTGTTTTTAATATCTGATAACCTTTTAAATTTTTTTAAATAAAACTACCAATTGTAAAATTAAAGTAGGTATAAAGTCGGACCATTCTATCGTAATTATAAATCTCAATATATCTAATCAACCAAAAGGAAGAGGATATTTCAAATTAAATAATAGTCTTATCCTTCAGAAAGATTACCAAGAAATAATAAGGAAAATTATTATTGAAACTGCCTATCAATAAAGGAGCTAATCCAAATACAATTTGGGAAGTTATTAAAGGTAACATGAAACAATCAAATATGCATCGAAACAGAAAAAGGAAGAAACTAAAAGTGAAAATGAAATAAAAAATCATATAAATGAAATAGAAAATGAAATATCGAAAGAAACTGAAGAAAATAAATTACATAAGCTTAAGACAACATTTGATACTTTAAAAAAAACCTAGACAATATATATGAACATAGACTAAACTAATTATACGATCAAAGGCCTCACAAGTTGAATTTGATGGAAAAAACAGTAAATTATTTGCAAACCTAGAAAAACGAAACTCACAAAAAAAGTTATGTCGCAGCTAATTGTCAACGGAATTATTATAAATAATCAACAGGAAATTATAGAGAAACAAAAGCAATTTTGTGAAAAATTATACAGATATGTAGACCAACAACCATCTTATTACAACTTCATGGACATAAATATGAATATTTTGGATGAAGAAGAAACACTAATATGTAAAGGTGATACTATTAAAGAAGATGAATGTGCTATAGCGCCGCTAAAAAGCATGAACAATAATAAAAGTCCTGGCTCGGACGGTCTGACTGCAGAATTTTTCAAGATATTCTGGAATGATCTTAAGCAATATTACATAAACTCGATTAACTTTTCATATGTAAACCTACAACTTACAGATCTTCTAAAACAAGGAATAATTACAATGTTGCCAAAAGGAAATAAAGATACAAAATACATAGAAAACTGGAGACCAATTAAAACTGGAGACCAATTAGTTTATTGAACATCGAGAACTCGAGAACGTAAAGGATGATTGGGATCACAGAGATGCAGCTACTCTGGTCGAAAGCGCGATTAGCAAGATGCATCAAAGCTTATCTCTGAATTCCAACGATTTGGAGGTTATTGCCCATGTTGGTGATGAACTCAAGTTTGTCCACAAAATGAATGATTTTACACCATAGGAAGTAAAGATTGAACTTTTAACTGCCTATCAAAAGTGTGACACTCTTGTTCAGGAATCATCTTCATGTATTGTGGATAACTATTATTATTGAAAAATTCCTCAGAACAAGATCAAAACTCTTAGTTCAATATACAATGGAATGTTCCAATGGCATAGGAAAGCTGACCGAGAACTTTTAAGAAGGTTGCTGCAGATAGTGACACCATTCTACAGCATGATTTTTGAAAAACCTCTGATATGGATACTGTATGAATCAAGTGTAAAGCAGGTTTATTTTACAGTACAACATTGTGATTGTGGGTTAAATTTGAAAATTCTGTGAATTTTTGGGATTTGCAGGTTCAAGTGACCTTTCAACCCCCATGTGACCATTAGAAACAATCCATAATTGTTTGGAATATTTTATTTGTTGATGCCATGAAACCGTTCATATCCAGGTGTTCGATCTCTATCGTGAATACTTACCGCTTAATAGGAGTTTCTCATCTCCACACCTATAATAGACTAATTTGAGCAAAATGGTCCTGTATGGATCCCCCATTATTCGTACCCTAATGACGATATTAGATTAATCTTTTTTAAGAAACTGCCTTGATATGGATAATGTGTGAATCGAGTGTAAACAATGTTTAGTTTAAGGTACAACTTGTGTTTAGGGGTTATTTTTGAAAAATCCGCGATATTTAGGGATTTGCAGGCCCGCGTGACCTTTCACCCCCCTGTGACCCTTAATAAAAATCCATAAATGTTTAACATAATTCATCTTGTAGTGGACATAGCCAGCGTCATTTTGAGTGGTTAGTTATTATTTTATGTTGAAAACTTTCCTTTTTATGGGAAATTTGTCTTCCCCCTACCCCTAAATAATTTTTTTCCAGATCAGCAAATTTCTGAAAATGTGTTAAATTTGGCGGATTCTGGAAAACGATTTTATACATCCATCCTGGGCAGGTGTACCACCCTATATACAAGCTATCTGGGGTGGATGTACCTCTTCTTTCACAAAATGATTTTGATTCGTTATCCTGGCCACTTTCTCAGCCTCTACTAAATCTGGAAACTGCTTAATACAGACTTGTTGTGTATCTATTACATGTGTCAATAGGTCTGTGCCACATATTCCATAATTTTGGATTTATTTTGCCAGTTCCTTGCTGTTTCTTGTGTCTTACAATATTGACAGCTTTCTTGTTATTTGTCTTCAGAAGTATGAGTGGACAGATGGGATCAGGAGGCGGGTATTCCCAGCAAGAAGCTGCAGTTAACTCTACTCATGAAGTCATGGTCACATATGTCAAGGATGCTTCCAGTTTCCAGGTATGGGAATGGCAAGTCTATGCCAAGACATTTATAAACATATTCTGTGAATATATCCGATCCACAGTACATTTTTGCCGTTGTGCACATCTCCATCCTCGGAAACCACTCTGTGTCTTATGTCTCAATGTTTACTAAGCAATGCGTTGGAGCAAGTAGTACTGAAATCAAATTCACAAAAAGTCTTCTTCAAATGCCACAGATGCACCACAATCACAATAAGAAATGCAAACAGTCTCTGCTTCTACAGTAAAACATCAAATTATGGTCTGCTTGATTGCAAAAACTACTTTCTAGGTTACAACGAACCAGATCCAATTCCTTCAGTATGCACAGGTTGTATTGTTTTCAGTGGCCTACTTCTAATAGATCAATGTGACTCTAAACAAGTTGTAAAACAACAAATAAATTGCCTATTAAATACAAAGTTTAAACATAAAGTCTGTTCATAATAATACTACATTTCTGAATTCTTATACCACATCATTTCTACACATCAACTAGTCTGGTCTTCTTATACCACATCATTTCTACACATCAACTAGTCTGGTCTTCTCAAGTCACATCATTTCTCAAAAAACACAAACACTGCATCATGAAAATGCATTTTTACAAAAAAGAAAAATGAACTTTATTAGTTATTGCGACTACGTTCGAGTGGACCTCGGATGCATGATGATTATTCAGTTTATTTATCCTCGCCTCCAGCGAACCATATGGGCGAGCGTACTAAGATGATTATTCCTCTGTGTTGCTTATGTTGACATCCTCAGATGGCTACTTCTTTCCGTGCCAGGGTGACAAGGCCTGGTCTGTACGTGGTCCCTTGTAGGGCCACCCTCCTCACTGTTGGTCACCCCGCAGCAGCATTTATACGGGTCTGGCAGTTAGACATCTGGTCGTCGATTGTCACTCAGGGGAGCGTGGATGCCACGACCGTTGCCGCTCCCTCAGGTCCGCTGTCTCATCTATCCGCCGGAGAAGTAAAAGGAGAAGGATAGAAGAAGCCAGTGAAGATATACAGTGGAACCTCTCTTAAGCAGCCACTCTTGGGAAGGGCACAAATTGGCTGCTTAAGGGAGGTGGCTGCTTAACGGAGGGAGACTGCTGGACAACTAGAAATTATTTTCAAAGCAAGCATGCCTGGAAAAGCTGTGATAACAATAATCTGTCAATGGGATTGCCGTATAGTATGATAACAACAAGAAATGAGACAACAGAATCTGAAATTTAAACTTTTATTTTTATTAACATTTTATTTATTTTTCAAATTAAACATATGTACATACATTTGTTCTTTTAAAAAAAACAACACTAATTTTAGATTAACTTTCATCAAACAATGCGATCGAATAATCGGCCTTTGATATCCCAGTAATCCGATCAAAACGATGGTTTTCAGCGCCTTGTGTGATCACTCCAAGTTTGTTTATGATTTAACAACCTATTGTGTGGAAAACCAGGATGACTCATCAATTTCCCGCATAATGTCGGATAATCACGTATGATTGGAGACTTCTGTAAAAACGTGTGAAAAACTAATCAATATTGTTTTTAAGGCCAAAATATCATTTGATAGCTGTAATATAACTATTAAAAAATGATAATTATTAATAAAATATTTCTTTTTTTCCAATCCGTAAATTCAATCATTGAAAATGTCTACATCTGATTTGAATGTTACATATTTTCGCGACCACATCTCTGTAAATATTTTGCCGATTTTTGGTGGATTTTGACCGTTTAAGGTAGGTAATTTTGTCCCAAAACGGTCACTTTGGTGGCCGCTGGCCGGAGATGAGAGGTGACCGCTCAACAGAGGTGTAATATATAAGAAAATCGCTCGGGGGGGGGGAATAAAAGTGACCGTTTACCGGAGGTGACCGTTCACCGGAGGTGACCGTTAGTGGAGGTTCCACTGTAGTGTCTATTAGCACTATTCTAGAAGAGACGGCGGATCTGTCCTAATGTGCCATAGCCGTGGGTCCACATGCTGGCGAGCCTCCCCCTTCGCAAGATCGACGACCAGAAGATCCCAGAATCATACGATGCTGCTGCTGCGGGGTGTGCCCCGGTCACGACGTGCACGTCGTGAGATCGGCCGGGCCTAGGATGCACTTCTGCCTATTTACTTATATACAACCTACACACGTTCAGGGCCCACACTGGGCAGAAAAAAATTGGGGCCACTTATCTGTTTGAAAGATGGGGTGTGTGCGGGAGCGGTGTCGTCCCCTCCGTGAGGGGTGTCGTCCCCCTCTGGGAGGGGTGTCGTCCCCTCCCTGGTTTGATTTTTTTGGTATTTTTATTTGTAAATGGTGAGATTCTAGCCCGTTTTTTTCTGGAAGAAGTATTAATATAGACATTAGAATGAAAGAATGCATACCTGTTAAGGCTAAAAGTTTATTTTACAATGTAGCCCTGTGACAGTGATTAATAATGGAAGCCAACACAGGATTACATTTCAAATGAACTTTAAGCTCAAAAAGACATGCATACTAATCATTTTTGAAGACAATCCAATGAACTTTTACAACTTTAATTATTTTCTTGGTCATAATAATTAAAAAATACATCAGAATTACATACATGTACAAGTATCCACCATGTCTAACAAATTGCACAACAGTCAGTTCAAAATGCGTCTGTTCTTCTTGGACCACATTACAAATGCCGATTTGAAGTTGACCTTGTCTGGGCCGTCAATGGAAATTTTCATCAGGCTGTCTAGGTTTCATTCACTAAGTCAATTTCGGACGTTTAAAACCGAATGTAGCCATTTTGACACATTTTTTTTTTTACGTTTATTTATCGGCGATTTGGACAAGTTTCATTCACTTTTTATAGTTGAGGACACGAAAATCATATTTTTCACAACTACTACCTTTGATCTTATTTGTGAAAAACAACGCCAATAATTAGTACCTAATTATGTACACAAGTTATTCGGTCATCCGTATAATCTTCAAACAATGTCATCATTTCACCGATCAAGTACTGCCTTTTTCATAAAGGACCTCAATTATCAAATCATTCCCATTATACAAAACTGTGAATGTGTGATCATATACCGCTAATTTACATGTTTGTTTTGTTTTGATTGCAATTTATGATGGGAATATGCCTCCAGCACATGTACACAGCTGTTTTGACTGAATCGATTGTTTCGCCAAACGATAGCGTATACCAGACCAAAAAAATTGTAACCAGTCAAAGATACAATGAACACAGACTGTGTATCGATTTTTCTTTAACTGGAACGCGTCGTCGTCAATGGTAAATAAAACCAGTCAAGTATGAAAGGTTAAAATATGGCACAACGTTATTTATGCCGATATTTTGTGCAATTTTCTGAAAATCGCCAAATTGAAATTTTAGGAGCCATTTCTATCGCAAAATCGCCATTTGGCTCTTGTGGCGACTGACAGCGTGGCCCCTGACGTTGTATTGTCATCAGTGGCCTAATTCTAATAGATCAATGTGACTCTATGCACAGGTTGTATTGGAGAAAATGAACTCTAGTCTGGATGTTGTGATGGATCAGCTGCACGAGTATTATGATAAACTGTCACCTGGAGGAGACATGCTGGAGGACCCAAAGCTTGGTCAGCCGTGTGTTGCACAATTCACTGAGGATAAAGGCTGGTACCGAGCCATTATCACAGGTAAATTGAAATTGACACTTATTGTTGTAAAAGATTTCTTGAGAAATTTTTATTGGGCAAGACCACGGGTAACATGACATTTTAACGTTACATGATGATATTCTGGGGAGGTATTGCGATATCCTCGCCATTGGTGTGTAGATTAAATGCTTCGTTTATTTTAGTTTGTTAAAGGCTGTGTGTATTTTCTTGAAACTGATCACTTATCATTAGAACACCGTGGAGCACATTCAAATATGAAGAAAATCCATATTGCCCAACTTGTTGCTATTAATAGATTTCATTTTTTGTTTCTGTTTTTGTTTACTGGCACATTAACTGGCAGGCCTGCTGCACGGTAAAGTGCCCATTTCTAGTAAAATATGTGTACAGTGCCATTTTTTAAAATCTATTTCTAAAATCGCACTGAAATGATGTTTTTCATAAAACTAACTGTGCAAGTGAACAAATTACATTAAATTTCGAAAATAAAATTTGCAGCTGGCATGTCATCCAAAAATGACCAAAAATAGGTGTAATGCGTTAGCATCTAAATTTTTACCTTATTTTAAAAGCTTCTGATGAGATTATCATTAGTCTATCATGATTTGTCATGTATTTTCCTAGTTACAAAATCATTTTATTTTAATGTATTGTAAAGTCTGTATAAAGTGTCAGTTCAGCAACATTCACAAATGGATGCAGTATTATTAAGAAAGAATCAATCGACAAGCACATTAAGGATAGTCGTATATTACAGTAATTAAGTTTCCTACCACAGTATGTATCCTGATATGTACCAGGATGTGGCATGTTTCCTACCACAATATGTATCCTGATATGTACCAGGATGTGGCATGTTTCCTACCACAGTATGTATCCTGATATGTACCAGGATGTGGCATGTTTCCTACCACAATATGTATCCTGATATGTACCAGGATGTGGCATGTTTCCTACCACAGTATATATCCTGATATGTACCAGGATGTGGCATGTTTCCTACCACAATATGTATCCTGATATGTACCAGGATGTGGCATGTTTCCTACCACAGTATATATCCAAACCAACACCACCACAAACTGATATGTACCAGGATGTGGCATGTTTCCTACCACAGTATATATCCTGATATGTACCAGGATGTGGCATGTTTCCTACCACAATATGTATCCTGATATGTACCAGGATGTGGCATGTTTCCTACCACAGTATGTATCCTGATATGTACCAGGATGTGGCATGTTGTCTTCCACAGTATGTATCCTGATATGTACCAGGATGTGGCATGTTTCCTACCACAGACTGCTGGCTCTAACATTAGAGCCATTGACGCACACTTTTTCTAATTGGCAAATTTGCTAGCAAACTAAAATTGACCAATATACATGTATGTAGTACTCCCAGCAGTAGTATATGTGGGACTACAGCAGTAGTATACGTGTATGTAGGACTCCCAGCAGTAGTATATGTGGGACTCACATCAGTAGTATACGTGTATATAGGACTCCCAGCAGTAGTATATGTGGGACTCACAGCAGTAGTATATGTAGGGCTCCCAGCAGTTGTATATGTGGGACTCACAGCAGTAATATATGTGTATGTAGTACTACCAGCAGTTGTATATGTAGTACTCCCAGCAGTTGTATATGTAGTACTCCCAGCAGTTGTATATGTAGTACTCCCAGCAGTTGTATATGTGGAACTCCCAGCAGTTGTATATGTAGTACTCCCAGCAGCTGTATATGTAGTACTCACAGCAGTTGTATATGTAGTACTCCCAGCAGTTGTATATGTGGAACTCCCAGCAGTTGTATATGTAGTACTCCCAGCAGTTGTATATGTAGTACTCCCAGCAGTTGTATATGTAGTACTCCCAGCAGTTGTATATGTGGAACTCCCAGCAGTTGTATATGTGGAACTCCCAGCAGTTGTAAAACTCCCAGCAGTTGTATATGTAGTACTCCCAGCAGTTGTATATGTAGTACTCCCAGCAGTTGTATATGTAGTACTCCCAGCAGTTGTATATGTAGTACTCCCAGCAGTTGTATATGTAGTACTCCCAGCAGTTGTAT
The DNA here is from genome assembly GCA_014843695.1 of Archivesica marissinica. Taxonomy (NCBI): domain Eukaryota; kingdom Metazoa; phylum Mollusca; class Bivalvia; order Venerida; family Vesicomyidae; genus Archivesica; species Archivesica marissinica. Next base: position 86,863,303 of record CM026397.1, on the reverse strand, counting down.
ATGTAGTACTCCCAGCAGTAGTATATGTAGTACTCCCAGCAGTTGTATATGTAGTACTCCCAGCAGTTGTATATGTAGTACTCCCAGCAGTAGTATATGTAGTACTCCCAGCAGTTGTATATGTGGAACTCCCAGCAGTTGTATATGTAGTACTCCCAGCAGTTGTATATGTGGAACTCCCAGCAGTTGTATATGTGGAACTCCCAGCAGTTGTATATGTGGAACTCCCAGCAGTTGTATATGTGGAACTCCCAGCAGTTGTATATGTGGAACTTCCAGCAGTTGTATATGTGGAACTCCCAGCAGTTGTATATGTGGAACTCCCAGCAGTAGTATATGTAGTACTCCCAGCAGTTGTATATGTGGAACTCCCAGCAGTTGTATATGTAGTACTCCCAGCAGTTGTATATGTGGAACTCCCAGCAGTTGTATATGTGGAACTCCCAGCAGTTGTATATGTGGAACTCCCAGCAGTTGTATATGTGGAACTCCCAGCAGTTGTATATGTGGAACTCCCAGCAGTTGTATATGTGGAACTCCCAGCAGTTGTATATGTAGTACTCCCAGCAGTTGTATATGTGGAACTCCCAGCAGTTGTATATGTAGTACTCCCAGCAGTTGTATATGTGGAACTCCCAGCAGTTGTATATGTGGAACTCCCAGCAGTTGTATATGTGGGACTCCCAGCAGTAGTATACGTGTTCCCAGCAGTTGTATATGTGGAACTCCCAGCAGTTGTATATGTGGAACTCCCAGCAGTTGTATATGTGGAACTCCCAGCAGTTGTATATGTGGAACTCCCAGCAGTTGTATATGTGGAACTCCCAGCAGTTGTATATGTGGAACTCCCAGCAGTTGTATATGTGGGACTCCCAGCAGTAGTATACGTGTTCCCAGCAGTTGTATATGTGGAACTCCCAGCAGTTGTATATGTGGGACTCCCAGCAGTAGTATACGTGTTCCCAGCAGTAGCACCATTATTTTTGATTATTAAAACTTCTACTGAAGTTGATCATTTCCCCAATTTTGATGAACACACTGCAAAATTCCCAATTCCATAGGTATGGGCAGTGTTCCCAAAATGGTTGGAAAATGGCGAGTATGTATGCTATATTGTTTACTTTAGTATAATGTCGCCCCATTTCAGGTTTGAAGTGTGATGGTCAGGCAGAGGTGATGTATGTAGACTATGGTAACAATGAGTACACAGATAATGATGCTTTGAAGACTATCCAGCAACAATTCATGTCCTTACCAGCGCAAGCCGTTCAATGTTGTCTATCTGGTAAGCCATATTATGTTACCCCCAACACACCCACACTGACAACTCTGACACACAATGCTTTCACCATCTGTTCAACAAAGTTTGTCAGGCTTTGCTTCTTAAAACATTTATCAATATAACTATCGTCATTGTATTTACATATTAATTCTGTGTATTCTCTCGAGTTAAGGGGATTGATTTACAATCAAGCTTTTTATTTCTGTTTGATGTAATTAATAAATAACTGGACACACATCCTGTTGTATCGTGTATTTAAAGCAGTTATAAAATTGTGGCAACATGGGAGCCTTAGCTATTAAAGGGATATGCTACAGTTTCATAAAAAATTTGTGCAAACTGAGAATTACTTTAAACTTTGTACATTCTTAGTTTGAACTATTTGGATGAAAATAAAAATGAGATGTCACCGACTTCGTTTTTGTAATAGATGGACAATACACATGGTGGTTTCGTGCAGTTTGTGTACAATCATATATACGGTGTAAAAATGTAAAAATATCAAATAAATCACATGTTTGATGAACATACGCTGCTTGAATGAGTTTATTGCAAAGCTTTATATATTCTTAATTAAATTAAAAAATAATTTATGTACAAATGTTCAGTAAATTTGTGAAATAGGCTGTTATTATTACACCTCCGAAACGCTAAATTTACACATTTTTATGAAACAATATCACATTTTACAAGATTGCTTCAATTCTAAAATCCAGAAATTTGTTAAACTTTCTATATACCCTGTTTAGAGTGTGATAAATATTATAGGAAGATAAAATATGTGGGCCACCAACCAACACCATGCCTCGGATCCCCATTATTTCATGAAAAAAAATACCATTGTCAAAATTGGCAACAGATCCATACAATATCATCTATATAGAGTTTCAAGAGTTTATTTCGAAATGCAATATGCCCATGAGTACACATTATATACACATTACATACTTTCAAATGTGAACATTGGCACTGCGTGCCTTGTGTAAATATATAATATAATTATATAGAGCAAATGTGCAAATAAAAACACGTGCAAATACAAAACGTTTACGATTGGCTAGCGTATAACGTATAGTGAGATATGAACACTAGTCATAGAACAGGTTGTTTCTGACTTGAAATGATTTGTATATATACATAGCCAAATCTTTAATTATTATAACATTTTTTGAGGTCATCAATTCAATAAATTTAGGAACATTTGGATTTCTCCAAAAGTATTTCTTAATATGTGTTTTTCTTAACTCTATGCTCCATACCAATATAGCAGCTATATAAGGCCAGCTATATAAGCCATTTAAATCATACCAGTATCAGTGTATTGCTAATCAATAACCAATAGATAACAGTTGACCATACTGACACTGTGTCCATACACATTATTGGAGAAAGTGGAGCCAATTTACACCTGCCTTGTTTGAACCAATATTATTGTGTCAAGACATCATGCAATCTTTTTTTGACCAACAGAAAGTTTTTAGAGAATTAAATTCTCTGTCTGGTGATATTAAATTCATGATGGTGTGAAAAGTATTTCTATCATAAATGGCCAGTTATATACAAAGAACACCAGATTTTCAGAAAAAAATGTTCTCTATACCAATTGTTTTTTGTTTTTTTTCTCAATATAATACCTTATTACATAGTCACAAAATGTAACATTATAAATAACAAACATTCATATTGGAGATGGCAATAGAAATAACAAAATTATTAATAATATACAAACATAGTCTTATATATAGTAGGCCCAGTGCTTCATCGAAAAGAAAGTAAAATATCAGAACTTACTAGAATTTATAGTAGTACCTGGACGGTGTCATCTTCAATTAGCGTAGACAATTTATTATAGCGTAATTCCATTTGTATGTATGAATGAGCACAACTATTGACTATGTAATTCCACTTTGTATGTATGAATGAGCACAACTAATGACTATGTAATTCCATTTGTATATATGAATGAACACAACTATTGTCTATGTAATTCCACTTGTATGTATGAATGAACACACCTATTGACTGTAATTCCACTTGTATGTATGAATGAGCACAACTATTGACTGTAATTCCATCTGTATGTGTGAATGAATGAGCACAACTATTGACTATGTAGATCCATTTGTATGTATGAATGAACACAACTATTGTCTATGTAATTCCATTTGTATGTATGAATGAACACACCTATTGACTGTAATTCCACTTGTATGTATGAATGAACACAACTATTGTCTATGTAATTCCACTTGTATGTATGAATGAACACAACTATTGTCTATTTAATTCCATCTGTATGTGTGAATGAATGAGCACAACTATTGACTATGTAGATCCATTTGTATGTATGAATGAACACAACTATTGTCTATGTAATTCCATTTGTATGTATGAATGAACACACCTATTGACTGTAATTCCACTTGTATGTATGAATGAACACAACTATTGTCTATGTAATTCCACTTGTATGTATGAATGAACACAACTATTGTCTATTTAATTCCATCTGTATGTGTGAATGAATGAGCACAACTATTGACTATGTAGATCCATTTGTATGTATGAATGAGCACAACTATTGACTATGTAGATCCATTTGTATGTATGAATGAACACAACTATTGTCTATGTAATTCCATTTGTATGTATGAATGAACACAACTATTGTCTATGTAATTCCATTTGTATGTATGAATGAGCACAACTATTGTCTATGTAATTCCATTTGTTTCAATGAGCACAACTAATGACTATGTGATTGTAATGATAATGACACTGTTTTTTCACATGATATATTGCAATGAAAGAGTATTCTCAGTTACAGGGCATGGTAGCGCGCGTGACATCCATCCCTGCATAAATGAACCTTGCACACAGAACATCCATATACAGTCTCCCTGCGCTCCTTTAGAACACGCGAGTGATACTTGCATGTTGTACGGCGTGATTCCATATAGCAGGATACATGAGCCACAATGTTCTCTTGGCCGACTGCACCACCTTGGTTCTGTGCATCCCCTCGCGATCGCTTTCTCTTTGCAAACCCTCCAATCAAACCACGGACAAGCTCCTGACGGAAGTTCAGATGCGCAAATCTCTTCCGTTTCGTCACTCTGCGGGAGACCATCTGGTACATAATGTTCGCATTGATGATGCAACAGTTCAGCATGAACCAGAAGAGGTATCTCCACCATTTCTTCCCATTCCTCCCCACACTGTACTTCGCCCGGAACTGGTCATGGAGATCAACACCACCCATAAACTGGTTGTAGGCATACACACTGTGTGGCTGCTGGAGTCGAAGTACCTGTCCATGTACTCGACGTTGGGCATCATGGATGTCGGTTGGGTTGCTTCGTGGACAGGTGATAAACGAGGCGCTTGTCCTTCCACACAGTGGCAGTCAGGTTTGAGTCGCCCTTCTGTAATATCTTCATGTCCCCACGATCCCTAACTTCCCGGGGCTTCTTTAGGTCCTTTGGGTATCCCAAGCGGTTTACCCTAACAGTCCCACAAGCGTACAGCCCATCTGCAAGCAGATGCTCGAGTAGTGGCAATCCTGTGAAATAGTTGTCAAAAAACAACCAACGACGAGTGTTCTGAAGGTGGGAAGTTAGGTTGGTTACGACGTTGTGTCCGAGTCCATGTTCTGTTCTGTTGTTCTGCCGCCCGAGGCTTAGACAGGAATCCACTGTTGGCATCACACAACATCCAGACCTTTACCCCTCTCTTGATCGGCTTGGCGGGCATGTACTGGCGGAATGATAGACGTCCGGAGTACTTGATCATTGCCTCATCCACTGAAGCTTCGAGAGAGAGAGTGTGTAGACGTTCTGGAAGATAGACAGGACCCTATCCATCAGTTCACGCACCTTATAGAGTCTGTCATAGCCATCCTGACCACGGGCAGGCTCAGCCAAACGATCGGATATGTGCAGGTACTGCATGATCTTTTGGAATCGGTTGCACGTCATCGTCTTCTGGACTCCAGGATTTCCAATGTAGGGATCTGAAGACCAATACATGTCGGCTTCCGGCAATTGGTTTATTCCCATCAGGATATTGATACCCAGAAATGCTCTCATCTCAGAAAGTGTGACCTCGGCCCAGTGGGGATCATCACCATCACGTCTCTGCTTCCAAATGGCATAGGTGTTGGTGTGATGCACTATGGATGCGATCATTTCTAGTGGAAATAACAACAAGAAAAAATCCAGAGGTGTTGCACTGTCAACATCAAACTCCGCTGGCAGATTTGGTCCTGGAGTCTCGGTAAAGTCATCAATCCTCGGATCAGAATAGTTCCGTGTCCAACCGTCATCACGAACGGGACTGGCCCCAGGATCAACCTGTTCATCTTCGTCGGAGCTGTCATCCGATGACTGCTCATGTACATACGGCACATCGATATAGGACTCACCAAAACCCGAAAAATCAGACTCATCGCCCGAGTCACTGTCAAAAGAAATACTGGTAGCCATTAATTTCAAAATAACTACAAATGTAGTAAATATAAAAATAACTTGGAATAGAACGATCTAAGACTAAGCAGCGCTTTGGTGTTCTCACACAAACTGACATAATTTCCATAAATTCGATCATTTATTCCGAAGGGACAATATTGCCGACGGGTATCCTGTTTACTGCTTGGTGACAATTTGAGGGACCCACTGATTGACTTACTTTGATCAGCAGATAATCCCCTCATAAACGCATGTGACATCTGTGTTTTATTGCCCTGTGTACAATACTTCAAAGTAAACCGATCATGTATTGTTTTCACAGCTGCGATCACACAGGGCAGTGAACTATGACCTATGACGCGAGATTTATTAATACTGAATACTGTACTGTAGGTAGTTTTAAACTCGCGACCTTGACAGTTGTTGAAGCACATGCTTGCTATACATATGTAAACATTTTCCATTGAAAGTTAAATCTCGCGCACGCGTGAATAGCCTACTTACTTAGGAAAACCCATGCATCTTCATTCAGTGTTTATTTTAAATTCTTCAATAGAAACAGGATGTTTTTTGGACGGTAATCAATTTGTAAATGTTATATGTTGATATTAAACCGCTTCTCGGGAGTCCTTTTGCAATCGTGTGTTGTTGTGGGGCATTTAAAGTAGCAGGCGTAGAAAGGCGTATATATGGGGATAGTGTACATGCGTAGAATGGCGTATATATGGGGGAATCGGTACACTCGTAATACAACAAAAGGCGTATATATGGAGAGCGGACAGAGGCGTAGAAAGGCGTATATATGGAGAGCGGACAGAGGCGTAGAAAGGCGTATATATGGAGAGCGGACAGAGGCGTAGAAAGGCGTATATATGGAGAGCGGACAGAGGCGTAGAAAGGCGTATATATGGAGCATAGAGTTAAATCGGTATATAGCTGACATTCTAAAACAAAGTGAAATTCATCCTCTAAAGTTAAACAATATCTACATTTTCTTTCTTCATATGGTATTGCTAAGGGTCTATGCCATCGACCAGTTTCTACTTCAAGTCTATGAGATGATACTCTGAAGCGTGACAATGCTATTCTAAATTTATCAATATTTACACCGTTCATATATGTCTGAAACTTGAAGTCTGCATATAAAACATAAGTTCTAGCCCTTGTGGAGTTACTCAATTCTGAAAACCAATATTGCATAAAAATATCATTTATTCTTTGTTTTGCTACACTTATAAACACATTCTTATTTCCGACTCCTTGGTTTAACCATACATCATTAAATCCTAATGCTTGTAATAACCTTCTAATACCTGAAGCCCAATTACTATAATCTGGTCTAATTTCTATTTCACTATACATCATATATACAATTTTAACATACTTAACACTATCTAACTGAACAATTTTTAACCAGTATTTTAAAACATTTAGAGCTCTTCTATTTCTTAAGGTTGTTCTACCTAGTTCTCCATAATAAAATTGTTTTGGGTTTGATGTCTAACCCCTAATAAATTCTTACAAAACTTCAAATGGACTGTTTCTATTTTTTTAACTTTCATTTAACCCCCAAACCTCTGAACCATAATTAAGAATAGGTAAAATTAATTTATCAAAAAGATCTAATTTGTGTTTAACAGTAATACCAGGATATTTTACTAGTTCAGACTGAAGTCTATATAGTGCTTTAGAAGCCTGTCCAGATAAAGTGTCAACAAATGTATTAAAAGAGCCACCCGTAGTAAAAAGAATACCCAGGTATGTAAATTAAACATATATTAATAATTTCGCTCTTATATAAGAAATTAACATTTCTTCTAATTCTCCCACCCTTTTTAAAAATCATTACTTTAATTTTAATCGTATTCACAGTCAATTATCCATTTATCACAATATTCTTCTAATAAAATTAAACCTTTCTGCAAACCCTCCTGTTTCTGACATAATTACAATATCATCTGCATATAGCAACAAGAATAATTTCAACATGCCTAGTCCATTAAATCCATTTAACATAAAATACTCCTATATCATTAACACTTTCGCTGCCAGGCACCTCAAGGAACATATTGCTCAGTGCCAAGCATATTCCTTGAAATTCTGAGAATTTGAGATGCCAGTACTCTAATAGCAATATCTAAGTAAATATGACACTGAAACTTCACATATACCGAGTCAAAAAAGAAACGATACCAAACTAAAAATGACGTAAAACGGATAAAACCATAGAAAGGTTTAATATATTATTACGTATCAGTACCGGGTATCTTATTGCAACGTCAGCCAACCATAAACACAGGTAAATAAACACCCGATAATCCTGGAACGCCGAATTTCCGATTTGCACGTGCTCCTCAACAAAGACAACTTCCTGCACATGTACAAATCGGAAAACCGGTTTATTGTACTGGTATTGCATTATCATCGAGGAAAAACACCTTACATACCCATTGTTACCTCTAACAAAATGCCTAGGCTAAACCGCAATCAGAGAATGCGTGCCATTGGCATGATTGACGGCGGTTTATATTAAATCTTTCTATGGTTTTATCCGTTTTACGTCATTTTTAGTTTGGTATCGTTTCTTTTTTGACTCGGTATATAACAAAATACTATTTAGTTACGTAACCATGGCAGTCATCTTGGTGGCCATATTGGATTTAGCATTTAAAAATGGAAACCGAGCAAGCTGTAGTGAAGTAATTGGGGTAAAATACTTGTAAATAATGGATAACATGTACCCACATTGTCAAGTAAACATAAAATAAACAATATTTATGTAACAAATTATTAATTTTGATGTATATAACATTTATATGCACAAACAAATATCGAACATTTTATGGGGAAAATATTAATTTTTTTCTACATGAGAGTCACTGGCTTCTACATGTATATATGTACATATCTGGTCTGTTGTGTTTGCATATAGTTTATACATTTTCTCTCGCTCTTTTATAGTTTTGATATGTATGAAATATCTCAAAGCATAGAACAACACATAGCGGCGTGTCACAATCTCCACAGAAGAAACTTGTTTGTTTTCGCACTCTGGGTCTCAATGACCCACCTTACAATCAGGCTTGTATTTTTTATTGTCGTACTTCTTGATGAAGTGCCTTTCCTTCAATCTTACGTATTCATTGGGAATAGCTGTACATTTTTGCACCGACTTTCTGTCAAAGTCGTCCAACAATCCATTGATAACTTCCTTTCTGAAAGCCACAGCATTCATCAGTTTGTCGCCTTCCTCTCGCTACTCGCGATACACTATGTACCCGTTCACTAGCGCAGTTTCCATTATGCGATGAAATATAGCCTGGTACCATTTCTGTGATTTATGTGGATAGGCATATGAACCAAGCAATTGGTCATAGAGGTCCACTCCTGCCATATTGCCGTTATACCGTTCAGCGATGACAGGCTTTTCGACGACACGATACCCTCCGGCACCTCGACGCGACCGTATATTTTTATCGACAGTATTATCCGTATCAACCGTACTCAGAATTGTGACCCTTTTTGTATCGTGCCATGCACATGCCACTAAATTATCAGTTCTATAAAAGACAGGATCATCGCCTTTTGATAGTGCTAAATTTCGTGGTTTCAATTGTTCCGGCATGTGTTTTCTGAGTGGCTGGACAGTTCCTACTGCCCCAATGTCTCTCGTGTAGTTTCATGAACAATGTTGGATTTGTTCTCATATCCTTCCATTAGATCAAGAACTATCTGTTCGGCAAGTCCAATAGTAGGATCACGTGGAAAAGAAGCCCGTCCAGTGTAGAGCCTGTGCCGTAAGGCGTATCCAGTCTTGGAGTCACACAACACAAAATTCTTAAAACCCCACTTTGTAGGTTTAGCAGGCATATTATATTGTTTGAAACTAATTCTTCCTTTAAATTTTATCATGGATTCATCAATGCTTATGTCCCGTGCCGGCTGGAAATATCGTTGGTAGAGTGGCTCGGTCAAGTCAAGAAGAGCCTGTATTTTGAAGAGCGGATTATGCCCTACAGCACCACGTTCGATTCTTTCAGTGTTTATTGCACATGTGGAGAAATGTCTTTAACAACTGATTTCTCGTCATGATTGAAGACATATTCGTTTTAGTCAGCCAAAACCCATTCCAATATTCAGCGATAGTGGGCTTGGCGCATATACCCATACTTATTTGCATTGCAAGCATGGCCGAAATCTCTGTCGGTGATGTCTCGAACCATTTATTGAAGCGGCTGTGTGGACCCAGTTCATTTGCACCATTAAAGAATTGCTCTGCATACCGGTTTGTTTCGGTACATATCAACTGAATTGCTTCATCAGGGAAGTACAGTTTGAAGTATTTAGCTATGTATAGTGCGCTATCGTGTATAATGCGCACCCACGATTTGGCACGCAAATCGGGGGAAAAACTGAGATTCCAATGTATACTGCGCACGTGAACAACGCAATTTTCCAAGTCAAAATTTAACTTTTCTCAAGAATCGCTAAAAATTGTGCTCCGTGATTTTTACAACTTATATTAATCACTGGAGATACCTCATCGAGGAACGGTAACGCACTCAGGCATGATTTCATGAAAATCTTTTTATTTTATGCAATGCATTGTACATAGTAAATATTTCCCGTAAAAATAACCAACACATCGTGTCTTTAATCATGTCGTATTTAAAAACATACGGTATATTAAATCAAATAAACTATTATTACAAAGTTTCTTTATCTCTATGATATCGTACGATTGCAGCGTCGCTTTATGCGGCGAAGTACGCGAAAAGTACGGGAAATATTACATACGATAAAACCACGTGATGTTATCAAATCGCCATTTTTTATGCATTTACTAATTTCAATTAAATTCTTCAAAGTTTGCCAAAATAAACGCAATATATGCTAATTGTGTGGTCTTATTCATTTCATTTATTTATATAGACTATCGGCAACTGGTTTTAATAGCTAGTTTATAACGTTTGTCGAATGTAACAAATTATAGAATGACTGTGGGGCCCGTTCGGGTCGAATTTCACGAAATATTGGTCAATTTTGGTCCGGAAAAAAATGTCTCTGTACTGGTGTATAATGCGCAGTAGATAAAATGGATGAGTATTTCAGAAATGTGCGCACTATACATAGCTAATTACGGTATGGGTCTTTTATATCATAGAACTGCCAATCAAAACCCCTAGCAGTGCTTGGGGTATGTTTTAGTCCATTGTTCTGTCGGATTTGTCTTACATTTCCCCCAATTCTAACACGATTTTGATTGTTCAATCTATGTTTCACTCGTGGGTGGGGTATGGCATCATCGTGAAACGATTCCCTCACAGATTCAGTGTCCGAACTATCAGACTCACTTTTAGATGACAAAGAAGACAGATCAGAGTCAGAATCGTTAATTATACTGTCTATAATCTCATTTGTTCGCAGCTTTTTACGTGGAGGCATGATTTCTCATCAAAATGTGTGCTTTTTTTATTACTCGTTTTAGTTTTCTTCAAAATAATGTATTGAGCGGAAACAATAGAGGAATACCAAATGTTATATATGAAAATGCAGCTTATATCATGAGCAAAACAGCCAATACAAGCCCGGAGGATTTGCTTCCCTTAAATTGTTAAAATCCAGAATGAAAGAGACACACCTCCGAATTTCGACTTTAGTCGCGATTGGCACTGTATGGTAAATTCGACTGCAGTCGCGATTGGCACCGAAAGTGTTAATATATCGAAAATAAAAAAGGTGATAAAGATTCCCCTTGTCGTACCCCCAATAGACATTCAAATTCCTCACTTAGCATGGTTTTATACTTAACCCGTGAACGCACATTTTCATACATAGATTTAATAATATCCAACATCTTCCCCCTAATTCCATACTTTATAAGCTTGTACCAAATCACATCCCTGGTTAGAAAATCGAACGCTTTAGTATAATCAACAAAGGCCGCATATAATCTTTTATTATTATTTAACAAATGTGTTATAACCCCATGTAAAACAAATATATTATCTACAGTTCCCATATGTTGTCTAAAACCAGCTTGTGCTTCAATGTAAACATGGTATTTTTATGCCCATTTATTTAATCTCTCGTTTAAAACTTTTGAGAATAATTTACCAAATGTACTTAATAAAGTAACATATATATATATTCAAAGTGTTCATATACATTGTACGTACGTGTATAACATCATAATGAAAGAAATTGGTGTCTTATCATCAAGCTTTAGTCAGTATCCGAAAATGATTGTCCGAACACTGTGTCCTGTTCCGATTCGATGCTTGAATCTGCTGTAAATCCGGGAGAATTGTAGTTGCAATGTACCACCGCGTCATTCTACTAGACCAACCATTTCTTTGTACTTTATTTTTCACCGACATGTTTATGCGTTTTTGCTATTCGAATATTCGGTCGGGAACATTACGCATCTTCATCCTGTAAGGCCATGCAAATATGACGACGACTCATTCAATTATTGTTAATCGGCGTTTTCACAAATGAAGCCATTGTCACTTGAACTGCTTTCCATTGAAGGGTGATTGTTTTTCAAATGACTATTCAGATTGATGTTGTACACGAATATCATAATGCATAGATTACCACCTAGCAGTTTTCTTATTCTCAGCAATTGAAGTCTTTCCAAACATGTGACTGAGTGGCAGCATTTTTGGAGACAATATAAAATTCGTACTTTAAATAGTACCTTTTGGTAATATTGAGCAGTTAATTAAAAATTTAAGATACATGGGATGGATGTTGTTGCAAAGTGTCTGTAGTCTGTAATATTTCAAAAGGAATTTTCTTGTCTAAACAGTTTTGACATCATAATTAAACACTACCTACCTTAGCACCTACTGTAATTATCCGATTACATGACAAAGAGTGTCAATTAACACATGGATGCAACCACAACATGATTTATTCACACATCCTGGGGCGATTTCTTTTGGATTGGAAAGTTTTATGATGGTTTCAAAAGAAAAAAACATATCTTATATGTGACCCGCCATATCAAAATCGGTCGTTAGTCTGGATTATCGTAAGGCAGATAATTACATTATAAGTCAACAAAATGGTATTTTAACAATTTTCAGATTATTGTATAATGGTATTTTATAATCATTTATCTTTATAATAAATGTGATAGAAGCACGTATTTGTGTAATTTAAGTCATTAAAAAAACACATTTTAATTAGCTTGGTGTTAATTGCCATTGTTATTAATCGCAGTGAAACAAAAGATCTAAGCCGGGTAGGCGGTGTTTTCCGATGGCCTTCAATGATACTGTCCCGCGGTTTGGCCCCATGTATTTGGTACCGAGATAAACTAGAGATGACGTATTTTCAGCTGATGCTATTTTTGAACTACGATCTTATATGCTTCCAACTTATACGGCTTTAAAGCAATCAAATTTTTTCAAAAAAACTTTTAACGCCAACAGAAACGTCACACTGTTCCAACAGGACAACGCCAGGTGTCATACTGCTCGGATTTCCACCACATTATTGGAGCAGAACAATATTGAAACCCTGCCGTGGCCTGATTTGTCACCAGACTTGTCACCCATAGAACATGTGTGGGATACGTTAGACCGCCGCGTTCTGATTGGATTATGATTGTTCTTCATATATAAAAAAACATCTTGTTACATTCTAATAATCCAATCAGAACGCTCGTTTCAACGCTGGTTTCAACGCGAATTGCGCCGCTTTAGAAATTTTCAAAACAAATTGAAAATGCTACGAAATCTCTTTTTGACGTACATTTTTGTCGAATAAACCTACACGTTAGTGGAAACACATTTTATTGATAATGTTATTCACAGTTAAAACTCTCCCGTCGAAGATTTTTATTTTGCTGACAGAACCCGTGTCCTAGTATGGAAATGTGACCTGCTATGGCCAATGTATGTGGCAATTGTTTGCGAAGTATACATGCATGCAGCTTAAAGTTGTGTTTTATTTGAAGAACAATATAAAGACTCGGGATAGGCGTTATATTTGGACAGATTTGTACAAAATTGTTTCAGATATGGCCATTTTACTGATCGATGCGAAATCTGACATTCCACAGAGTAGAATCCCTGTACTTAAATATATATACTAGTACCCCCAAACGTGCCGAATCCCTGTGATTCAGAGCTGCACAATATACAAGGTTACTTTACTTCCCACAAAAAGTCATAAATTACCCCCCCTAATCCTTTCCTAAAACAACACAACTGATAGGGGAATTGTGCTAAAGTAAACATTTAAATAGATCAATGAAACACTGCTACTGTGTATTATGTTCTAATAAACAATTTTATATAATACAAGGTGTCCACTTATGCCCTAGGCACTGTCAGATCAGACTAATCAAAAGGAGTCAATTTTAAATATGTTCCGGCCAACTTGGCCTGTACTTGAGAAAAGGTACCGGCCAAGATGAAATTGTACAGGCCAATTTTTGGCCTGTACTTAAGAATTAGTTCCGGCCAAAAATAAATGGTACAGGCCAGTGAATGTGGTTCTGTCCGGTGGCAAATCCGGTGGCATTGCCACCGGATGCATGTGCCACAGGCAATTGCCATGCTAGGGGGGTCCGGGGGCATGCCCCCCACGAAATTTGTTTTAAGTAGACACAAATATTTGATATTTTGTTAATTCGATGAGAAAAAGCGCCTTAAAATGGCGAAGATACTGTGTGTCCTGGTTCAGGCGAGTATGAACTTCAACAAACTCGCCAAGGGCTATCAAATAAGACATCGTACCATCTCACATACTATGAGATGATATGGTACGATGGTCACCAGATCGGACAGGTGGGTTTTCTCCGGGTACTCCGGTTTCCTCCCACATGAATGACCACATATACGCTTACATCCGAGCCAACGAGAGTGATTAATATAAGTTGTTCAAACTTGCTTTGCAATTGTTGTAAAATAAATAAAGTATAAAAATAACAAAAACAAAAAAATTAAAAAACATTTTTTTTTTTAAAAATTAAGACATCTCGCCACGATGTCGAGTGCGTAGTACAAGTTTCTCGCCAGTCTAAAAATGTTATCGCCATGGCGAGTTGGCGAGTGCGAGTGTCCAACACTGTTATGGTGATTGATTGCTACATGTACTCTGAAAAGTCAGAATAATCCTTTCAGGATATATTGGTATAAGTAAATAAAATTAAGTCAATAAAAAATATTTAAAATTTTTTATTATTATTTTTTATTAATTATTATTATTGTATTTATACTAGAACAGCTGAACCACTATGGATACTACTAAGTTCAGCAACGTGGCATTTTAAAGAATGGACATTTACCTTTAATTTGATACCAAACATGACTAGTTGTGTCATGTGGAACATATTGGTTGCTATGGTGTTTTGATTTCACTGCGTCTCCACATTTTGTTAAAATAAGTCAGAATTTCTGCAAATCTTTGACAGCCGTTTTCTCGGAATATTAATTGCGTGAAGTCCATTATTCAAATGGTCATAACTTTGGACTGAAACGAGCTACATGAATGATACTGATATCAATAGAAAGCTTATATTTATACCTATATGATGGTATAGTTAACTTTTTTTTCCCGACTTAAGACTGATTTTGTCATGGTGGGTCACATATTATGATAGTTTATTTCATTTTTGCAAATATAATAATTTTATTCCAGTATTCGGATATTCGGACATCCGTGCGAATATTCGAATATGGAAGGAATATTCGTATAGTAGATCAAAGAAATCCAAATTACCGACATGGAATATCCTGGTGTTACTGGTTTTCGACGATGTAGTACATAACGGACTCCTATAGGTTTAGAATTGCCATGCACTGCAAACAATTTTATGTCACCAAATACATCACAGGGTGCCTAACAGAGAATAACTAGGTTCTCACAACCATATATATCAGTTGGAGAACCTCTGTGACAACACATGGACCTGAAGGCGAAATACGGTGAAAATCAATATTACCTTGTGTGTAATAACGGACGAAACTCATAAACACGGAGCAGTGAGACTATAATGACATTTTTATTCGTAAATATATTGGCGTGGCAGACGATGTATATGTCATTATGGAGAGAAAATTGCTAATTTCTGTAAAAAAATGATATTTATATGGCGACATAAAACGGATAGTGAAATTAGTGAAAACTGGGGTAGGTTTAAAGTTGTCACCGCTTATTTACCTGTCTGATCTCTATGATCAGTTAGAAATAGATTGGAAGTGCACAAGGTATGTGTATTTATATTTCCGGTAACTGGAGCGTGAAATATCGCGCAATCTCTTGTGACTTGCTATTCCCACAGTTAGGCGATAACCCGTTCTGGGCGAAAATTCTTCACGCCGGAATATTTATTTGCGAAATTCTCATCTTGGTCTGTAAAATCACTTTACTGTTGCAGGAGTTTCTTCCTCTCAGGGTTTCTGGTCTCCGGAACATACCGTTCAGTTCTCCGAGATGGTAGAGGAACAGTCATTTATCGCCACATTCAAGGCTGAGCTCCGAGATGCCGGTCAGCTTCTATACAAGGTGGAACTGGTGGATAAGAAAGGGGCAAACATAAACGAGAAGTACGGCGCAATGACTGGAACTATTTGCCCAGAGGCCGATACAGGACCAACATCTAGATCTGTGTCAGCCTCAAAACTCGGACAAGCCTTCAAGGTCATAAGTAATATCGTTGATTAGTGATTATAGTTGTTGGTATCATTATGCGAGTTACTGGCCTCAGACAGTTCCCCCTACTGGCCACCGATAGTTCCCCTACTGGCCTCAGACAGTTCCCCCTACTGGCCACCGGTAGTTCCCCTACTGGCCACAGACAGTTCCTCTACTGGCCACCAACAGTTCCCCTACTGGCCACAGACAGTTCCCCTACTGGCATCAAGACAGTTCCCCTACTGGCCACAGACATGTCCCCTACTGGCCACAGACAGTTCCTCTACCTGGCCTCAGACAGTTCCCCCTACTGGCCACAGACAGTTCCCCCTACTGGCCACAGACAGTTCCCCCTACTGGCCACCGACAGTTCCCCCTACTGGCCACCGACAGTTCCCCCTACTGGCCACCGACAGTTCCCCCTACTGGCCACCGACAGTTCCCCCTACTGGCCACAGACAGTTCAGCCAGCTGGCCACAGACAGTTCCCCCTACTGGCCACCGACAGTTCCCCCTACTGGCCACAGACAGTTCAGCCAGCTGGCCACAGACAGTTCCCCCTACTGGCCACCGACAGTTCCCCCTACTGGCCACAGACAGTTCCCCCTACTGGCCACAGACAGTTCATCTTCTGGCCACAGACAGTTCAGCCAGCTGGGATCGTGAAACCTAATTGGCGCACACTAAATTTTATTAGCCCAGAATTTATTTAATGATTTTATAACATGTATAGTATAATATATGTAGATCTATACTGGTATAGGACTACTAAAATAAGCGTGTGTGCATTTGGCATGTTCAGTAACTCTCGAAAAACCCTAATTGTTTTAATAAGACAACATTTATTCAAACTTCTCATTGTCAATATCCCAAAACTCTAATAATTAGAGACATGTCCAGTTAACATCAATGTCGCTAATTTGTTGTTTGCAAGGCTGCTATAGATGATTTTTATTTTGAAATTATGCATAATTTTATACTGTAAATTAAATCGTACAGGGTTCATTCTAGGTCAGAATATTTGGTGCGTGATCACGTCCTTAAATGGTGTTATTTAATTAATTTCAACAAAATATGGTTAAAATGTACAGTATGACAATTAGATACATTTGAATAGAAGGAGTGCTTAATAAAAAAATAACCATTGTAGTGGCGTCCGTGGTCCAGTGATAGAGCGTCGGATTTGGAACGGTCCCGGGTTCGATACTCGGTCAGGCCACGTATGTAGTGTCATTGAGCAAGGCACCTCACACACATTGCTTAGTACTGGTTAATCGCTTAGGTCGGCTAAGCCGCCTAGGAAAACATCCCCGCGAGGGGTTTGACATTAAAGGAACATACAATAATGGGCCAATGCAATTTTGTATGAAAATTGTAACAAAAAATAATTAAAAAAATAGGGAGAATTGGGGGCCCCCAGAGGGCGATGTCTGTCCCTAGGGGGATTATTTCGCCAATATCTCCCTCGAAGATGATCCCTGTCCCATATGTTGAATTTTTCATGATTTCCAAATCTACGTAGGTCACTAGGTTTCTAGATTCAATGACATCTGGAAACAGAACGTATTCGTACCGGTATTTAGATAATCATTATGAAAGATTTATTTCCCTTTGTTGCAATACGTCATTTGTGTCATTTGTCCGTTTTCATTGCTGGGATATTTTTTATCGAGTTCTAAATTGATGTATAAAGACACAGCAGACTTTTGGACAAAATTATTTATAAATGATTAACAGTACTGCATCAACCAAAAAATGGTTTGCCGATAGGATGTGATTTCAGTCGCCATAGTAGTGGTTAATTTATATCCCTGACTTGCCATAGACCAGTCCGACTTGCCATAGACCAGTCCGACTTGCCATAGACCAGTCTGACTTGCCATAGACCAGTCCGACTTGCCATAGACAAGTTCCCATACTGGCCATAGACGAGTTCCACTACTGGCCATAGACGAGTTCCACTACTGGCCATAGACAAGTTCCATGACTGACCATAGACAGTTCCACTACTGGCCATAGACCAGTTCCACTACTGGCCATAGACAAGTTCCATGACTGACCATAGACAGTTCCACTACTGGCCATAGACCAGTTCCACTACTAGCCATAGACAGTTCCACTACTGGCCATAGACCAGTTCCACTACTAGCCATAGACCAGTCCCACTACTGGCCATAGCCCCCAGTTCCACTACTGGCCATAGACAGTTCCACTACTGACCATAGACAGTTCTACTACTGGCCATAGACAGTTCCACTACTGGCCATAGCCCCCAGTTCCGCTACTGGCCATAGACAGTTCCACTACTGGCCATAGACCAGTTCCACTACTGACCATAGACCCCAGTTCCACTACTAGCCATAGACAGTTCCACTACTGGCCATAGACAGTTCCACTACTGGCCATAGACCAGTTCCACTACTGACCATAGACAGTTCCACATAGGCCATAGACCAGTTCCACTACTGGCCATAGACCAGTTCTACTACTAGCCATAGACAGTTCCACTACTGGCCATAGACCAGTCCCACTACTGACCATAGACAGTTCCACTACTGGCCATAGACCAGTTCCACTACTGGCCATAGACAGTTCCACTACTGATCATAGACAGTTCCACTACTGACCATATACCAAAGTTCCACTACTGACCATAGACAGTTCCACTACTAGCCATAGACAGTTCCACTACTGGCCATAGACCCCAGTTCCACTACTGACCATAGACCAGTTCCACTACTGGCCATAGACAGTTCCACTACTGGCCATAGTTCCACTACTGACCATAGACAGTTCCACTACTAGCCATAGACCAGTTCCACTACTAGCCATAGACCAGTTTCACTACTGACCATAGACAGTTCCACTACTAGCCATAGACCAGTTCCACTACTGGCCATATACAGTTCCACTACTGGCCATAGACAGTTCCACTACTGGCCATAGACAGTTCCACTACTAGTCATAGACAGTTCCACTACTAGCCATAGACAGTTCCACTACTGACCATAGACAGTTCCACTACTGGCCATAGACAGTTCCACTACTGACCATAGACAGTTCCACTACTAGCCATAGACCAGTTCCACTACTGACCATAGACAGTTCTACTACTAGCCATAGACAGTTCCACTACTGACCATAGACAGTTCCACTACTAGCCATAGACAGTTCCACTACTGACCATAGACAGTTCCACTACTAGCCATAGACAGTTCCACTACTGACCATAGACAGTTCCACTACTAGCCATAGACCAGTTCCACTACTGACCATAGACAGTTCTACTACTAGCCATAGACAGTTCCACTACTGACCATAGACAGTTCCACTACTAGCCATAGACAGTTCCACTACTGACCATAGACAGTTCCACTACTAGCCATAGACAGTTCCACTACTGACCATAGACAGTTCCACTACTGACCATAGACAGTTCCACTACTAGTCATAGACAGTTCCACTACTGACCATAGACCGTTCCACTACTAGCCATAGACAGTTCCACTACTGACCATAGACAGTTCCACTACTGACCATAGACAGTTCCACTACTAGCCATAGACAGTTCCACTACTGACCATAGACAGTTCCACTACTAGCCATAGACCAGTTCCACTACTAGCCATAGACCAGTTCCACTACTGACCATAGACAGTTCCACTACTAGCCATAGACAGTTCCACTACTAGCCATATACCAGTTCCACTACTAGCCATATACCAGTTCCACTACTGACCATAGACAGTTCCACTACTAGCCATAGACAGTTCCACTACTAGCCATAGACCAGTTCCACTACTAGCCATAGACCAGTTCCACTACTAGCCATAGACCAGTTCCACTACTGACCATAGATCAGTTCCACTACTAGCCATAGACAGTTCCACTACTAGCCATTGACAGTTCCACTACTGGCCATAGACCAGTTCCACTACTAGTCATAGACCAGTTCCACTACTAGCCATAGACAGTTCCACTACTAGCCATAGCCCCCAGTTCCACTACTAGCCATAGACAGTTCCACTACTAGCCATATACCAGTTCCACTACTGGCCATAGACCAGTTCCACTACTGGCCATAGACCCCAGTTCCACTACTGACCATAGACCAGTTCCACTACTTGCCATAGTTCCACTACTGACCATAGACCAGTTCCACTACTGATCATATACCAGTTTCGCTACTGACCATACCATAGACAGTTCCACTACTAGCCATAGACAGTTCCACTACTGATCATAGACAGTTCCACTACTGGCCATAGACAGTTCCACTACTGACCATAAACCTCAGACCAGTTCCACTACTGGCCATAGACCCCAGACCAGTTCCACTACTGACCATACAGTTCCCCTACTGACCACAGACCAGTTCCACTACTGACCATAAACCCCAGTTCTCATACTGGCCATAGACCAGTTCCATTACTAGCCATATTCAAGTTCCACTAATGACCATAGATCAGTTCCACTACTGACCATAGACCAGTTCTCATACTGGCCATAAACCAGTTCCCATACTGACCATTGATCAGTTTCACTACTGGGCATAGACCAGTTCCCCTACTGACCATTGACCAGTTCTCATAATGACCATAGACCAATTCTCTTAATCGTCAGAGAGCAGTTCCCCTACTGGTTAGACAAGTTCCCCTACTGGCCATAGACAAGCTCCCATACTATCCATAAGCCAATTGTCTTACTGGCTGTATACCAGTTCCCCTATTGGCCGTATACCAGTTCCACTACTAGCCATAGACCCCAGTTCCACTACTGGCCATAGACAGTTCTACTACTGGCCATAGGCATGTTCCCCTACTGGTCATATATATCAGTTCCACTATTGGCCATAGGCATGTTCCCCTACTGGCCATAGACCCCAGTTCCACTACTGGCCATAGACCCCAGTTCCACTACTGGCCATAGACCCCAGTTCCACTACTGGCCATAGGCATGTTCCCCTACTGGCCATAGACCCCAGTTCCACTACTAGCCATAGACAGTTCCACTACTGGCCATAGGCATGTTCCCCTACTGGCCATAGGCATGTTCCCATACTGGCCATAGACCCCAGTTCCACTGCTAGCTATAGACAGTTCCACTACTAGCCATAGGCCTGTTCCACTACTAGCCATAGGCCAGTTCCACTACTGACCATAGACCCCAGTTCCACTACTGACCATAGACCAGTTCCACTGCTAGCTATAGACCTGTTCCACTGCTAGCTATAGACCTGTTCCACTACTAGCCATAGACAGTTCCACTACTGGCCATAGACCAGTTCCACGTCTAGCCATAGACCAGTTCCACTACTTGCCATAGACCCCAGTTCCACTACTGACCATAGACCCCAGTTCCACTAGTGACCATAGACCTGTTCCACTACTAGCCATAGGCAGTTCCACTACTAGTCATAGACAGTTCCACTACTAGTCATAGACCAGTTCCACTACTGGCCATAGACAGTTCCACTACTAGCCATAGACAGTTCCACTACTGACCATAGACAGTTCCACTACTAGCCATAGACAGTTCCACTACTGACCATAGACAGTTCCACTACTAGCCATAGACAGTTCCACTACTGACCATAGACAGTTCCACTACTGACCATAGACAGTTCCACTACTAGTCATAGACAGTTCCACTACTAGCCATAGACAGTTCCACTACTAGCCATAGACAGTTCCACTACTGACCATAGACAGTTCCACTACTAGCCATAGACAGTTCCACTACTAGCCATAGACAGTTCCACTACTAGCCATAGACAGTTCCACTACTAGCCATAGACAGTTCCACTACTGACCATAGACAGTTCCACTACTAGCCATAGACAGTTCCACTACTAGCCATAGACAGTTCCACTACTAGCCATAGACCAGTTCCACTACTGACCATAGACAGTTCCACTACTAGCCATAGACAGTTCCACTACTGACCATAGACAGTTCCACTACTAGTCATAGACAGTTCCACTACTGACCATAGACAGTTCCACTACTAGCCATAGACAGTTCCACTACTGACCATAGACAGTTCCACTACTAGTCATAGACAGTTCCACTACTGACCATAGACAGTTCCACTACTAGCCATAGACAGTTCCACTACTGACCATAGACAGTTCCACTACTAGTCATAGACAGTTCCACTACTGACCATAGACAGTTCCACTACTAGCCATAGACAGTTCCACTACTGACCATAGACAGTTCCACTACTAGCCATAGACCAGTTCCACTACTGACCATAGACAGTTCCACTACTGACCATAGACAGTTCCACTACTGACCATAGACAGTTCCACTACTAGCCATAGACAGTTCCACTACTGACCATAGACAGTTCCACTACTAGTCATAGACAGTTCCACTACTAGCCATAGACAGTTCCACTACTGACCATAAACAGTTCCACTACTAGCCATAGCCCCCAGTTCCACTACTAGCCATAGACCAGTTCCACTTCTGGCCATAGACAGTTCCACTACTGGCCATAGACCAGTTCCACTACTGACCATAGACCCCAGTTCCACTACTAGCCATAGACAGTTCCACTACTGACCATAGACAGTTCCACTACTAGCTATAGGCAGTTCCACTACTAGCCATAGACAGTTCCACTACTAGCCATAGACAGTTCCACTACTAGCCATAGCCCCCAGTTCCACTACTGACCATATACAGTTCATAGACCAGTTCCACTACTGGCCATAGACAGTTCCACTACTGGCCATAGACAGTTCCACTACTGGCCATAGACCAGTTCCACTACTGACCATAGACCCCAGTTCCACTACTAGCCATAGACAGTTCCACTACTAGCCATAGACCAGTTCCACTACTAGCCATAGACAGTTCCACTACTAGCGATAGACCAGTTCCACAACTAATCATAGACCAGTTCCACTACTGGCCATATACCCCAGTTCCACTACTCGCCATAGACCAGTTCCACTACTGACCATAGACCAGTTCCACGACTGACCATAGACCAGTTCCATGACTGGCCATAGACCAGTTCCACTACTGGCCATATACCAGTTCCACGACTGGCCATAGACCAGTTCCACGACTGACCATAGACCAGTTCCACGACTGGCCATAGACCAGTTCCACTACTGGCCATAGACAGTTTCACTACTGGCCATAGACCAGTTCCACTACTGACCATAGACCAGTTGCCCTACTGGCCATGGACCAGTTCCCATACTGGCCATAGACCAAATCCCATACTGACCATAGACCAGTTCCTCTACTGGCAACAGACCAAAATCCCATACTGACCATAGACCAGTTCCACTACTGGCCATAGACCAGTTCCCCTACTGTACTGGCTATATATGGGGAGTCTGTTAGTTTGATATCATTAATTGTTCCCTACTAGCTCGCCATAGAATAATTTTGAGGAGCTTGCCATTTTCCATCTTTCATTCATGTCGTTTACAAATACATATAGTAAATGCCTTTATGCTGTATTATAAATTGTTGTATAATTCTACTTGTTAGAAGGTCACTGTTTTATTGAATTGCAGAATAATATGAAACAGAAACAACAAAAAATGGCATCAGTTTTATGCAATATCTTGATTCAATCAATAGGTTGGTGGAAGGGATGATGGTGCTAAGCACGACAACAAACAGAGATCCTTTGGAAGTAGACAGTCTAGCGATGCAAGTAATGGCTTTGGTTCAAAACGTAGTGCGTTTGGGCGGAAGCCCGACGGCCCGGACAGTGGTGACAGTGGCTGGGATGATAAAAGTGGATTTAGTGGAGCATCAGGGTTTGGTAGCAAGAAACCGTTTGGTGGAGGCGGTGGTGGATTCGGGAGTAGCAGTGGAAGTGGATTTGGAAGCAGTGGAGGTGGTGGGCTTGGGAAATCCAGCATATTTGGAGGTAATGTATAACTATTTGGCTGCAGAAAAATGACAGTAAATGAGTAAATTGGGACTGTATGACACATACAGGACTAATACCAGTGTACTAGTAAATTGGGACTGTCTGCCACATACAGGACTAATACCATTGTACTAGTAAATTGGGACTGTATGACACATACAGGACTAATACCATTGTACTAGTAAATTGGGACTGTCTGCCACATACAGGACTAATACCATTGTACTAGTAAATTGGGACTGTCTGCCACATACAGGACTAATACCAATGTACTAGTAAATTGGGACGGTGTGACACATACAAGACTAATACCATATTGTACTAGTAAATTGGGACTGTCTGCCACATACAGGACTAATACCATTGTACTAGTAAATTGGGACTGTCTGTCACATACATGACTAATAACATTGTACTAGTAAATTGGGACTGTCTGCCACATACATGACTAATACCAATGTATTAGTAAATTGGGACGGTGTGACACATACAAGACTAATACCATATTGTACTAGTAAATTGGGACGGTGTGACACATACAAGACTAATACCATATTGTACTAGTAAATTGGGACTGTCTGCCACATACAGGACTAATACCATTGTACTAGTAAATTGGGACTGTCTCACATACAGGACTAATACCATTGTACTAGTAAATTGGGACTGTCTGTCACATACATGACTAATAACATTGTACTAGTAAATTGGGACTGTCTGCCACATACAGGACTAATACCAGTGTACTAGTAAATTGGGACTGTCTGCCACATACAAGACTAATACCATTGTACTAGTAAATTGGGACTGTGTGACACATACAGGACTAATACCATTGCACTAGTAAATTGGGATTCTATGACACATACAGGACTAATACCATTGTACTAGTAAATTGGGACTGTATGACACATACAAGACTAATACCATTGTACTAGTACATTGGGATTCTATGACACATACAGGACTAATACCATTGTACTAGTAAATTGGGACTGTCCACATACATGGACTAATACCAGTGTACTAGTAAATTGGGACTGTCTGCCACATACATGGACTAATACCATTGTACTAGTAAATTGGGACTGTCTTACACATACAGGACTAATACCATTGTACTAGTAAATTGGGACTGTCCACATACATGGACTAATACCAGTGTACTAGAAAATTGGGACTGTCTGCCACATACATGGACTAATACCAGTGTACTAGTAAATTGGGACTGTCTGCCACATACAGGACTAATACCATTGTACTAGTAAATTGGGACTGTATGACATACAGGACTAATACCAGTGTACTAGTAAATTGGGACTGTATGACACATACAAGACTAATACCATTGTACTAGTAAATTGGGACTGTATGACACATACAGGACTAATACCAGTGTACTAGTAAATTTGGACTGTATGACACATACAAGACTAATACCATTGTAATAGTAAATTGGGATTGTCTGCCACATACAGGACTAATACCATTGTACTAGTAAATTGGGACTGTATGACACATACAAGACTAATACCATTGTACTAGTAAATTGGGACTGTCTGCCACATACATGACTAATACCATTGTACTAGTAAATTGGGACTGTATGACACATACAGGACTAATACCATTGTACTAGTAAATTGGGACTGTCTGCCACATACAGGACTAATACCAGTGTACTAGTAAATTGGGACTGTATGACACATACAGGACTAATACCATTGTACTAGTAAATTGGGACTGTCTGCCACATACAGGACTAATACCATTGTACTAGTAAATTGGGACTGTCTGCCACATACAGGACTAATACCAGTGTACTAGTAAATTGGGACTGTATGACACATACAGTACTAATACCATTGTACTAGTAATTTGGGACTGTATGACACATACAGGACTAATACCAGTGTACTAGTAAATTGGGACTGTATGACACATAGGACTAATACCATATTGTACTAGTAAATTGGGACTGTCTGCCACATACAGGACTAATACCAGTGTACTAGTAAATTGGGACTGTCTGCCACATACATGACTAATAACATTGTACTAGTAAATTGGGACTGTCTGACACATACAGGACTAATACCAGTGTACTAGTAAATTGGGATTCTATGACACATACAGGACTAATATCATTGTAATAGTAAATTGGGACTGTATGACACATCCACGACTAATGCCATTGTACTAGTAAATTGGGACTGTATGACACATCCACGACTAATGCCATTGTACTAGTAAATTGGGACTGTATGACACATACAGGACTAATACCATTGTACTAGTAAATTGGGAGTCGGACACATACAAGACTAATACCATTGTACTAGTAAATTGGGACTGTATGACACATACAAGACTAATACCATTGTACTAGTAAATTGGGACTGTATGACACATACAGGACTAATACCATTATAATAGTAAATTGGGAGTCGGACACATACAAGACTAATACCATTGTAATAGTAAATTGGGACTGTATGACACATACAAGACTAATACCATTGTACTAGTAAATTGGGACTGTATGACACATACAGGACTAATACCATTGTACTAGTAAATTGGGAGTCGGACACATACAAGACTAATACCATTGTACTAGTAAATTGGGACTGTATGACACATACAAGACTAATACCATTGTACTAGTTAATTGGGACTGTATGACACATACAGGACTAATACCATTATAATAGTAAATTGGGAGTCGGACACATACAAGACTAATACCATTGTAATAGTAAATTGGGACTGTATGACACATACAAGACTAATACCATTGTACTAGTAAATTGGGACTGTATGACACATACAGGACTAATACCATTGTACTAGTAAATTGGGACTGTCTGCCACATACAAGACTAATACCATTGTACTAGTAAATTGGGACTGTATGACACATACAAGACTAATACCATTGTACTAGTAAATTGGGACTGTATGACACATACAAGACTAATACCATTGTACTAGTAAATTGGGACTGTATGACACATACAAGACTAATACCATTGTACTAGTAAATTGGGACTGTATGACACATACAGGACTAATACCATTGTACTAGTAAATTGGGACTGTCTGCCACATACAAGACTAATACCATTGTACTAGTAAATTGGGACTGTATGACACATACAAGACTAATACCATTGTACTAGTAAATTGGGACTGTATGACACATACAAGACTAATACCATTGTACTAGTAAATTGGGACTGTATGACACATACAAGACTAATACCATTGTACTAGTAAATTGGGACTGTATGACACATACAGGACTAATACCATTGTACTAGTAAATTGGGACTGTCTGCCACATACAGGACTAATACCAATGTACTAGTAAATTGGGACTGTATGACACATACAGGACTAATACCATTGTAATAGTAAATTGGGACTGTCTGCCACATACAGGACTAATACCATTATACTAGTAAATTGGGACTGTCTGCCACATACATGACTAATACCATTGTACTAGTAAATGATGGCTCGGATTTCTATTATTACTGACTACCATGTTTGTATGAATAACCTTCAATGGATGCTTGTGTTTCTATTATTACTGACTACCATGTTTGTATGAATAACCTTCAATGAATGCTTGTGTTTCTATTATTACTGACTACCATGTTTGTATGAATAACCTTCAATGAATGCTTGTGTTTCTATTATTAATGACTACCATGTTTGTATGAATAACCTTCAATGATGGCTCGTGTTTCTATTATTACTCTGACAGCTGGTTTTGGAGGTGGTGGAAGAGGAGATTGTTTCAAATGTGGAGAGGGTGGACATATGGCTAGAGATTGCAACAACACACCTAAAGGTATGATTGTTGTTCCATGTAGTAAGTAACATCCATCCATGTAGGATACAGGTAGAGTAACATCCAGATTGTTTAAGCACCTGTGTAGGATACAGGTAGAGTAACATCCAGGTTGTTTAAGCACCTGTGTAGGATACAGGTAGAGTAACATCCAGGTTGTTTAAGCACCTGTGTAGGATACAGGTAGAGCAACATCCAGGTTGTTTAAGCATCTGTGTAGGATACAGGTAGAGTAACATCCAGGTTGTTTAAGCACCTGTGTAGGATACAGGAACATCCAGGTTGTTTAAGCATCTGTGTCGGATACAGGTAGAGTAACATCCAGGTTGTTTAAGCATCTGTGTCGGATACAGGTAGAGTAACATCCAGATTGTTTAAGCATCTGTGTCGGATATAGGTAGAGCAATATCCAGATTGTTTAAGCATCTGTGTAGGATATAGGTAGAGTAACTTCCAGGTTGTTTAAGCATCTGTGTCGGATACAGGTAGAGTAACATCCAGGTTGTTTAAGCATCTGTGTCGGATACAGGTAGAGTAACATCCAGATTGTTTAAGCATCTGTGTCGGATATAGGTAGAGCAATATCCAGATTGTTTAAGCATCTGTGTAGGATATAGGTAGAGTAACTTCCAGGTTGTTTAAGCATCTGTGTCGGATACAGGTAGAGTAACATCCAGGTTGTTTAAGCATCTGTGTCGGATACAGGTAGAGTAACATCCAGATTGTTTAAGCATCTGTGTCGGATATAGGTAGAGCAATATCCAGATTGTTTAAGCATCTGTGTAGGATATAGGTAGAGTAACATCCAGGTTGTTTAAGCATCTGTGTCGGATACAGGTAGAGCAACATCCAGGTTGTTTAAGCATCTGTGTCAGATACAGGTAGAGCAACATCCAGGTTGTTTAAGCACCTGTGTAGGATACAGGTAGAGTAACATCCAGGTTGTTTTAAGCACATGTGTAGGATACAGGTAGAGTAACATCCAGGTTGTTTTAAGCACATGTGTAGGATACAGGTAGAGCAACATCCAGGTTGTTTTAAGCACATGTGTAGGATACAGGTAGAGTAACATCCAGGTTGTTAGCACCTATGTATGATACAGGTAGAGTAACATCCAGGTTGTTTTAGCACATATGTATGATACAGGTAGAGTAACATCCAGGTTGTTAGCACCTATGTAGGATACAGGTAGAGTAACATCCAGGTTGTTAGCACCTATGTATGATACAGGTAGAGTAACATCCAGGTTGTTAGCACCTATGTATGATACAGGTAGAGTAACATCCAGGTTGTTAGCACCTATGTATGATACAGGTAGAGTAACATCCAGGTTGTTAGCACCTATGTAGGATACAGGTAGAGTAACATCCAGGTTGTTAGCACCTATGTATGATACAGGTAGAGTAACATCCAGGTTGTTAGCACCTATGTATGATACAGGTAGAGTAACATCCAGGTTGTTAGCACCTATGTATGATACAGGTAGAGTAACATCCAGGTTGTTAGCACCTATGTAGGATACAGGTAGAGTAACATCCAGGTTGTTAGCACCTATGTAGGATACAGGTAGAGTAACATCCAGGTTGTTAGCACCTATGTAAGATACAGGTAGAGTAACATCCAGGTTGTTAGCACCTATGTAGGATACAGGTAGAGTAACATCCAGGTTGTTAGCACCTATGTAGGATACAGGTAGAGTAACATCCAGGTTGTTAGCACCTATGTAGGATATAGGTGTAAAAAGATAGTAATATGTTGTCATTCCTACTAGTAATATATCATGAGTCATTGTACTATAGAATAACGCTACACGGTCGTACATGTATGTACACTACACGGTCGTACATGTATGTACTATAGTATAACACTACACCGGTCGTACATGTATGTACTATAGTATAACACTACACCGGTCGTACATGTATGTACTATAGTATAACACTACACGGTCGTACATGTATGTACTATAGTATAACACTACACGGTCGTACATGTATGTACTATAGTATAACACTACACGGTCGTACATGTATGTACTATAGTATAACACTACACGGTCGTACATGTATGTACTATAGTATAACACTACACGGTCGTACATGTATGTACTATAGTATAACACTACACGGTCGTACATGTATGTACTATAGTATAACACTACACGGTCGTACATGTATGTACTAAGTATAACACTACACGGTCGTACATGTATGTACTATAGTATAACACTACACGGTCGTACATGTATGTACTATAGTATAACACTACACGGTCGTACATGTATGTACTATAGTATAACACTACACCGGTCGTACATGTATGTACTATAGTATAACACTACATGGTCGTACATGTATGTACTATAGTATAACACTACACCGGTCGTACATGTATGTACTATAGTATAACACTACATGGTCGTACATGTATGTACTATAGTATAACACTACACGGTCATACATGTATGTACTATAGTATAACACTACATGGTCGTACATGTATGTACTATAGTATAACACTACACGGTCGTACATGTATGTACTATAGTATAACACTACACCGGTCGTACATGTATGTACTACAGTATAACACTACACCGGTCGTACATGTCTGTGCTATAGTATAACACTACACAGTCATACATGTATGTACTATAGTATAACACTACACAGTCATACATGTATGTACTATAGTGTAACACTACACAGTCATACATGTATGTACTATAGTGTAACACTACACAGTCATACATGTATGTACTATAGTGTAACACTACACAGTCGTACATGTATGTACTATAGTATAACACTACACGGTCGTACATGTATGTACTATAGTATAACACTACACGGTCGTACATGTATGTACTATAGTATAACACTACATGGTCGTACATGTATGTACACTACACGGTCGTACATGTATGTACTATAGTATAACACTACATGGTCGTACATGTATGTACACTACACGGTCATACATGTATGTACTATAGTATAACACTACATGGTCGTACATATATGTACACTACACGGTCGTACATGTATGTACTATAGTATAACACTACACGGTCGTACATGTATGTACTATAGTATAACACTACACAGTCGTACATGTATGTACTATAGTATAACACTACACGGTCGTACATGTATGTACTATAGTATAACACTACACGGTCGTACATGTATGTACTATAGTATAACACTACACCGGTCGTACATGTATGTACTATAGTATAACACTACACCGGTCGTACATGTATGTACTATAGTATAACGCTACACCGGTCGTACATGTATGTACTATAGTATAACACTACACCGGCCGTACATGTATGTACTATAGTATAACACTACACAGTTGTACATGTATGTACTATAGTATAACACTACACGGTCGTACTTGTATGTACTATAGTATAACACTACACGGTCGTACATGTATGTACTATAGTATAACACTACACCGGTCGTACATGTATGTGCTATAGTATAACACTACACGGTCGTACATGTATGTACTATAGTATAACACTACACGGTCGTACATGTATGTACTATAGTATAATACTACACGGTTGTACATGTATGTACTATAGTATAACACTACACGGTCGTACATGTATGTACTATAGTATAACACTACACCGGTCGTACATGTATGTACTATAGTATAACACTACACCGGTCGTACATGTATGTACTATAGTATAACGCTACACCGGTCGTACATGTATGTACTATAGTATAACACTACACCGGCCGTACATGTATGTACTATAGTATAACACTACACAGTTGTACATGTATGTACTATAGTATAACACTACACGGTCGTACTTGTATGTACTATAGTATAACACTACACGGTCGTACATGTATGTACTATAGTATAACACTACACCGGTCGTACATGTATGTGCTATAGTATAACACTACACCGGCCGTACATGTATGTACTATAGTATAACACTACACCGGCCGTACATGTATGTACTATAGTATAACACTACACAGTTGTACATGTATGTACTATAGTATAACACTACACGGTCGTACATGTATGTACTATAGTATAACGCTACACAGTTGTACATGTATGTACTATAGTATAACACTACACCGGCCGTACATGTATGTACTATAGTATAACGCTACACAGTTGTACATGTATGTACTATAGTATAACGCTACACTGGTCGTATTATTACCTAAACCAGGGAAAGACTTATCTCTTCTTTCAAATTGGAGACCTATAAGCTTGTTAAACGTGGATTACAAGATAGTTGCTAAAGTAATTGCTAACAGAATAAAGTCAGTCCTAGATAAATTAATAGACAACAACCAAACAGGCTTTATAAAAGGCCGATATATAGGAGAAAACATACGGTTATTGTATGATGTCATAGAATATACTGAAAACAATAATGTTCCTGGTCTTTTATTCTTTGCCGATTTTGAAAAAGCGTTCAACAGCCTGAACCATAAGTTTATGCAAACGGTACTAGATATATTTAATTTTGGCCCTATCCTAAAAGAATGGATCAAACTTTTCTACAATAACCCTTCAAGTTGTGTGTTATATAACGGTTTTTGTCAGAGTCATTTAGCATAAAAAGAGGGGTTAGACAAGGTTGTCCTTTATCACCGTATATTTTTATATTAGCTATCGAGTTACTATCCATTGCAATACGTAATAATAATGATGTGAAAGGTATATCAATGTCCGACAAAGAAGTGAAAAATAGTATGTTTGCAGACGATGCCACTATTATTTTAGATGGCTCTTCTTAGAGCTATTCAGAAATGTTACAAATGTTTGATGACTTTGCATGTATTTCAGGCCTAAAACTTAATTATGATAAATGTTCAGTTCTCAGAATAGGGTCTATTAGGAATCATCATGATCTTATTTACTGTAGAAAGAAGAATGAAAAAATACAATGGACTCCAGAAAGTGCTAAAACGTTGGGTATCATTTTCCATGCAAAACCAAAACAAATACTTCATTTAAACTATGAACAACGAATTGAATACATCAATTCCATACCGATATCAAAAGATGGAAAGCTAGAAGACTAACTACAATAGGTAATATCTCAGTGTATAAATCATTAATATTACCAAAATTAACATACTTATTCTCTGTCCTCCCAAACCCATCTGATGAAACTTTAAACATGTTAACTCAAAACAGCTACGAATTTATATGGAACTCAAAAAGAGATAAAGTAAAACGTAACGTTGTAATACAAGACTTTAAATATGGAGGATTAAACATGATTGATATCAAGTTATTTCTAAACTCCATCAAATCCAGTTGGATCAAAAGAATAATCAATGAGTCGAATAAAGGTGCATGGAAATTTATAATAAATAAACAGCTACAAAAAATAGGCGGGATGGCTTTTATTTCGAAGTAATATAACAACAAGAGACATAATGAAATTAAAAATTACAAGTACATTTTTAAAAGAAATTTTGATAGCATGGAGCAAAATCAACTATGACAAAGACCCCCAACACATAAAAACGCAGATACTTTGGAATAATTCACATATAAAAAATAATAACGATACTATGGTATCATTGGATCAACAAAAACATAATTTATGTCAAAGACATCTATAACATGGATACCAAAACATTTAAAACTCTAAAAGATTTAAATACGGAATATCAAATATCTAACACTGAATTCCTCAATTATTATAAATTAATAGCATCAATTCCCAAAGAATGGATAAGGAAGCTGGAGAGTGTTGGTGACTTTGATACTCCTACTGACAAGATAAATGCATATGAAATCTTAGATAAGACAAATACAAGCTATATAAATAAAAAACTTACTGAAATACAAAAAATGAAAAACTTACAAGATAAGACAAAATCACAAATAAAAATGGGAACTGATTTTCCCGCAAAAACAGTTCAGTTGGAAAGATATATATACTAATGCTTTTGAAATTTGCAAGGATAATATTCTTCAAAACTTTCAGTACAACTTCCTACATAGAAATATAGCAACTAACAAATTGTTATTCAAATGTAATTTAATTGAATCTAGCTTGTGTGATTTTTGTAGTATGGAAATAGAAAGTATAGATCACCTGTTCTGGAACTGCACAAGATCGCAATGTTTTTGGAATGAATTATTTAAATGGATGGAGGATATTGATATTGATATAAATCAAGACAAATTCGATGTATATTTTCATACTAACAATAAAACAGTATCGTACATTTTATTATTTGCAAAATATTTTATACATACCTGCAAACAGAATAAGTTGTTACCTAACATAATGATTTTTAAGCAAAAAGTAATTGCAAGAATTAAATTAGAAAAATATACAGCATTTCGAAACGATGAAATAGAAAAATTCAATAAGGATTGGAGTAATTTTATTCAATATATATAACAAGCCGAAGTAGATCTCTTTTTTTTTTCTCTCTTGCGATATTTAGACAAGACTATTATTTTTCTATTTTTTGTGTTAATTTTTCTCTTCTTTTTCACATGCTTTGTCTAAACATAACATTCTTATATATTGAATTATGTAATGTATTGTATACATATGTAAATGTAACTGTTTTGTACAAATTTCATTACTATGTTCTTTGTAAGGTACAAGTGGGATGGCCTCGACCCGCTTGCTACCTACGACGAGGCAAATAAACGGACCGGACCTTAAACGTGGCTCCAAAAAAAAAAAATAACACTACACCGGTCGTACATGTATGTACTATAGTATAACACTACACCGGCCGTACATGTATGTACTATAGTATAACGCTACACAGTTGTACATGTATGTACTATAGTATAACACTACACGGTTGTACATGTATGTACTATAGTATAACACTACACGGTCGTACATGTATGTACTATAGTATAGCACTACACGGTCATACATGTATGTACTATAGTATAACGCTACACAGTTGTACATGTATGTACTATAGTATAACACTACACGGTCGTACTTGTATGTACTATAGTATAACACTACACGGTCGTACATGTAGGTACTATAGTATAACACTACACCGGTCGTACATGTATGTGCTATAGTATAACACTACACCGGCCGTACATGTATGTACTATAGTATAACACTACACCGGCCGTACATGTATGTACTATAGTATAACACTACACAGTTGTACATGTATGTACTATAGTATAACACTACACGGTCGTACATGTATGTACTATAGTATAACGCTACACAGTTGTACATGTATGTACTATAGTATAACACTACACCGGCCGTACATGTATGTACTATAGTATAACGCTACACAGTTGTACATGTATGTACTATAGTATAACGCTACACTGGTCGTATTATTACCTAAACCAGGGAAAGACTTATCTCTTCTTTCAAATTGGAGACCTATAAGCTTGTTAAACGTGGATTACAAGATAGTTGCTAAAGTAATTGCTA
Source organism: Archivesica marissinica (assembly GCA_014843695.1). NCBI lineage: Eukaryota > Metazoa > Mollusca > Bivalvia > Venerida > Vesicomyidae > Archivesica > Archivesica marissinica. Next base: position 86,827,682 of record CM026397.1, on the reverse strand, counting down.
ACAGAATAAAGTCAGTCCTAGATAAATTAATAGACAACAGCCAAACAGGCTTTATAAAAGGCCGATATATAGGAGAAAACATACGGTTATTGTATGATGTCATAGAATATACTGAAAACAATAATGTTCCTGGTCTTTTATTCTTTGCCGATTTTGAAAAAGCGTTCAACAGCCTGAACCATAAGTTTATGCAAACGGTACTAGATATATTTAATTTTGGCCCTATCCTAAAAGAATGGATCAAACTTTTCTACAATAACCCTTCAAGTTGTGTGTTATATAACGGTTTTTTGTCAGAGTCATTTAGCATAAAAAGAGGGGTTAGACAAGGTTGTCCTTTATCACCATATATTTTTATATTAGCTATCGAGTTACTATCCATTGCAATACGTAATAATAATGATGTGAAAGGTATATCAATGTCCGACAAAGAAGTGAAAAATAGTATGTTTGCAGACGATGCCACTATTATTTTAGATGGCTCTAAGAAGAGCTATTCAGAAATGTTACAAATGTTTGATGACTTTGCATGTATTTCAGGCCTAAAACTTAATTATGATAAATGTTCAGTTCTCAGAATAGGGTCTATTAGGAATCATCATGATCTTATTTACTGTAGAAAGAAGAATGAAAAAATACAATGGACTCCAGAAAGTGCTAAAACGTTGGGTATCATTTTCCATGCAAAACCAAAACAAATACTTCATTTAAACTATGAACAACGAATACATCAAGTCCATACCGATATCAAAAGATGGAAAGCTAGAAGACTAACTACAATAGGTAATATCTCAGTGTATAAATCATTAATATTACCAAAATTAACATACTTATTCTCTGTCCTCCCAAACCCATCTGATGAAACTTTAAACATGTTAACTCAAAACAGCTACGAATTTATATGGAACTCAAAAAGAGATAAAGTAAAACGTAACGTTGTAATACAAGACTTTAAATATGGAGGATTAAACATGATTGATATCAAGTTATTTCTAAACTCCATCAAATCCAGTTGGATCAAAAGAATAATCAATGTGTCGAATAAAGGTGCATGGAAATTTATAATAAATAAACAGCTACAAAAAATAGGCGGATGGCTTTTATTTCGAAGTAATATAACAACAAGAGACATAATGAAATTAAAAATTACAAGTACATTTTTAAAAGAAATTTTGATAGCATGGAGCAAAATCAACTATGACAAAGACCCCAACACATAAAAACGCAGATACTTTGGAATAATTCACATATAAAAAATAATAACGATACTATGGTATCATTGGATCAACAAAAACATAATTTATGTCAAAGACATCTATAACATGGATACCAAAACATTTAAAACTCTAAAAGATTTAAATACGGAATATCAAATATCTAACACTGAATTCCTCAATTATTATAAATTAATAGCATCAATTCCAAAGAATGGATAAGGAAGCTGGAGAGTGTTGGTGACTTTGATACTCCTACTGACAAGATAAATGCATATGAAATCTTAGATAAGACAAATACAAGCTATATAAATAAAAAATTACTGAAATACAAAAAATGAAAAACTTACAAGATAAGACAAAATCACAAATAAAATGGGAACTGATTTTCCAGCAAAAACAGTTCAGTTGGAAAGATATATATACTAAGGCTTTTGAAATTTGCAAGGATAATATTCTTCAAAACTTTCAGTACAACTTCCTACATAGAAATATAGCAACTAACAAATTTTTATTCAAATGTAATTTAATTGAATCTAGCTTGTGTGATTTTTGTAGTATGGAAATAGAAAGTATAGATCACCTGTTCTGGAACTGCACAAGATCGCAATGTTTTTGGAATGAATTATTTAAATGGATGGAGGATATTGATATTGATATAAATCAAGACAAATTCGATGTATATTTTCATACTAACAATAAAACAGTATCGTACATTTTATTATTTTCAAAATATTTTATACATACCTGCAAACAGAATAAGTTGTTAGCTAACATAATGATTTTTAAGCAAAAAGTAATTGCAAGAATTAAATTAGAAAAATATACAGCATTTCGAAACGATGAAATAGAAACATTCAATAAGGATTGGAGTAATTTTATTCAATATATATAACAAGCCGAAGTAGATCTCTCTCTCTTTTTTTCTTTCTCTCTTGCGATATTTAGACAAGACTATTATTTTTTATTTTTTGTGTTAATTTTTCTCTTCTTTTTCACATGCTTTGTCTAAACATAACATTCTTATATATTGAATTATGTAATGTATTGTATACATATGTAAATGTAACTGTTTTGTACAAATTTCATTACTATGTTCTTTGTAAGGTACAAGTGGGATGGCCTCGACCCGCTTGCTACCTACGACGAGGCAAATAAACGGACCGGACCTTAAACGTGGCTCCAAAAAAAAAAAATAACACTACACCGGTCGTACATGTATGTACTATAGTATAACACTACACCGGCCGTACATGTATGTACTATAGTATAACGCTACACAGTTGTACATGTATGTACTATAGTATAACACTACACGGTTGTACATGTATGTACTATAGTATAACACTACACGGTCGTACATGTATGTACTATAGTATAGCACTACACGGTCATACATGTATGTACTATAGTATAACGCTACACAGTTGTACATGTATGTACTATAGTATAACGCTACACGGTCGTACATGTATGTACTATAGTATAACGCTACACGGTTGTACATGTATGTACTATAGTATAACGCTACACGGTCGTACATGTATGTACTATAGTACATGTTCCCCCAGTCCGGCTATCACAAAGGAATCGGTAATCTCATGTTTGGTTGATAAATTGTTGACAGTATTGACTAGCCACTGTGCTTACAATAGTATTTTGGTACAGTGCAACCTCTAGACCGAATGACCTTCGGACCATAGGATAAGTTCGGTTTGGAGGAGTTTTAGGATTAGAGGCTTCACCGAGGCGGGTGAAATTAAAAAAAAAATTGTATAAATTATTAAATACATGTACAAGAAAAATAAGAAATGACACTAAACTACTTTTATTACATTTCTGTATAAACACATTTACAGGAAAGCCTAGAAATAACATTGAAACTAATTGTAATAATACAACACCACATGTAAGGAAAGTATTTAAGAACAACAGTATGAGGACCGATTAGTGTAGTTTATTGATCAAAACACAGAAGGTGTTAACATTCAGGCGAGACTATGCTCGTTTTGGAAGAGGATTAATGCCGCAGGATGTTTTGTTATCAGGTGTAATTTGAAATAGAAATGTGCACAAATGGTTCTAGAAACTTGTTCGGTCTTAAGAAAAGAGTGATTCCGGTTTATTGAGGTTTTACATAGGCCTCTCTCAAATGATATGCATACCTGAGATTCCATTATCAGAATGAGGCTCTAGATACATACAAACAAACATGGCTGAAAGTGAAAGTAAATCAGCAAGGCATTGCTGTGTTCCTTTATGTACTTCTGATAGTAGATATGATCATACTTTGCATGTTCATGCTATTCCAAAAGACAAGGATATAAGGAAGAAATGGATAATAAAAATAAGAAGAGATGAAGGGCCATTATTTAAGGTAAATATTATTTTACATTCACATTATTGACTAAAAGATAGTACTACAACTGTATTTCAATACCTTACTAGTTCGTTTATTCCACAATATTGCTTCTAAATGCAATGAACATTTGACAACTTAAACATTACTTTTATCTTTACAAAATCATTATTATTTTATTAGTTAGAATAAAGAACTATTAAATGGAATTTCTTTTGCCTCAATTGGGCAGCTGATTAAATGTATTTGCTCAAGATACATGTACCGTACATCTTATAAAAAATCACATTTGTTTTGTAGATCACAGCATCAACAGTTGTGTGCTCAACACATTTCAAAGCAGATGATTACAAGTGGACACCAGTAAAACGAAGATTGAAAAAAGATGCAATTCCTTCATTGTTCAACTGGACCGAAGTGTCAACCCCACGACGAGCACTGAAAAGAAAGGAACTGGCACCCGTTAGGTCAGAAATGGACGAGACAAGTGAAAGGTATTGATGTTCACAATATATTCCTTATTTTATTGTGGAACGATTTAAGTGGAAGTCGTGATAGCGCAGTGGATGCACGTTCGCTTCAGGTGCGTAAAGGTCCGGAGTTCGAACCCCGCTGGAGCTGTTACGATTATGCCCTTAGGTAAGGCATTTAAATTCTACGTTGCCTCTTCTATCTCCCTCGTGGCGCTGGATTCCATCAGGAATGAGGTCTCGAGAGTGATTAATATAAGTTGAAAGAACTTGTTTCGCAATCGAGCTCAAATAAATTTGTATAAACTATTTTTATTTAAACTATTGAGAATATAAAATGTGTTGCATAAGTGATTATTATTATTGTTGTAATAATGCATTTTCAACTTTCAGCTTTATGTCTGATGATCTGCACCAGCTGCCTTCCATAACAACAGAACGTATGGAAACAGATCATACATTACACAAGGATGACAACCTAGAAGAACAACTGGAAGTAAAATCTGAAGAATGTGAACAGTTAAAGAAGCAACTAAAATGGAACGTTTTGGAATTAATAGGTTTTCTTCCGATGATTCGATGATAAATTTTTATACCGGATTTCCATCATATTCCGCATTTCTGATGTTTTTTCAATGCATTCAGTCTACAGCTCAGAACATGCAAAGTGCATATTACAAAGGCAGTGAAACAATTAGCCTAGCTGGACGTAAATGATCAATGATTTTGATTGATGAATTGTTTATGTTTTTATGCAGACTTAGAGCAGGCCGCTTAGAGCAAGATCTGTCTGTTAGCTTTAACTGTTCAGTCGTAAACAGAAATACAAAGACTCATGCCTGAACCATTCAGAAAGCTGTATCCCAATACAAGAGTTGTCATCGACTGTACGGGAATTAGAATTCAAACGCCTTCTTCACTTTTATTTAATTCACAATCATACTCAAACTATAAAGGTACTAATACATTCAAATGTCTGCTAGGTGTGGCTCCTCATGGTGCAATTACATTTATTTCTTCATTATACACAGGATGCATGTCAGATGTGGAAATAACTAAACTTTCAGGTTTTTTGGACCTTGTAGAACCTGGTGACGATGTGATGGCGGACAAGGGGTTCACCATTAGAAGGTTGTTGAGTGAAAGAGGTGCTACTTTAAACATACCTCATTCTCAAAGCGTCAATTTAGTGTACAGGAAGTGGAGGATATTGAGAACATTGCAAAGTTAAGAATACACATAGAAAGAATGAACCGACGAATTAAAGAAAATCATTTATTTGATTCACCAGTGCCTATATCCTTATGTGGAAGTATAAATCAGCTTTGGGTTGTGGCTTGTATATTGGCACTCTTTAAAGGGCCTATAATGGAGACCTGGGGAATTGTTTAAAAATAAACACACCCACAGCCAACAATTAAAGAAAACTGTCAAAATAAAACATGTCGACTTTTTCTTTAACAGAATTCCAGATAAGTTCATTGACGTAAATTGTTTCTCGGTGATAATCCGACTGACACCAAACAAAAAAGTCGCACCATTCCAATCCTGTAACAGCAAGTTGTGTCAAAACCTGGAAATAATAGGAATGGTTCCTTTTAAGTTATAATTGTTGCGTATCATCTTTATATAGATATTTTGCCTCAAGGATACTTGATACCTGTGGACATTTTATTTCTAAAAGTCCAAAATTCGGATTCGTATTTGTATTATAGACTTTCTGGTCTGGAGTAGCTGCTATCCACGGTGCCCAGTAATTGACTACAACATCACATGCATAAATATTGACATTGTTGTCCAAGCACTTTGCATAGTCCGTAGCTGCAAAAGGTTCAGATGCAATTCCCTGTCGCATAGCAGCCGTAGTTGCATGCCTGGTTGACTTTGAGTGGTATTTTCTTTACGCCTTTTGTATATTTCACCAATGTTGGAAGCTGTCAATCTATGCTTGTGTACTTTGTACCATGTTGGACTTTGATTCTGAAGTCTAGTTTGTTCTTCAAACTTCATAATTTCATGTTTGGTTAACTTGAGAGATTCAAATCCAATCAGCTTTTCATACTCTAACACTGTGCTGTATGAATTTAACATATAATTCTTATGTGGCAATTCTGGGAATGAAGTATCATCAAACACATTTATCAGACAGTTTTCTTCAAGTTTCTATTGGTATGACAATACAACTACCCTTTGGTACCTGACCAAATTTGCAAGTAACCATTTCGACATTCTCAAGCTTCAGAGCTGGAATTATTAACATGCCATTTACTGAAGTGCTAAGATCATCAACATGATTTTTCCAGTCAACAGTTTCTCCACGAATGGGGTTGAACAATATACTTTTGATATGCTTTGGTGTAGTTGTTAGTAATTTAGAATGCCCACTAACATTCAAATCTTGTACTTCCTTGCCTTGAATATTCTTACCGCGGGGTGCATGCCAAGTTTGTGGCTGTGAAGTTTTTGCAATATCTTCAGGCAGGGCTCTTGCATTTAGCATTTTGTATTTTGCCAACTGATACAGTACTTCAACAATATGCCCACATGCCCCTTTTTGTCCTATTTCGCATTGACATGTTGCACGCTGAACTTCTTGTGCGATGCTGGAGGCAAATGTGACCTAAACGATATACAATGTATTCATATTGTTAAAATTTGTGTTTATAAATGGTATATAAGACACATTATAAATTACAGATTAATACATATTTTATGTAGAAAAACTGAAGAATAAACTTACCGAAACAGCATTTGCCTTTAAATTCTTTTTCATTGAATGATAGCAATTCCCATATACAGTTGGATTTCCGTTATGAAGCTGTACCGAAAATTAAAAACCATAGCATTATTATTAGAAGTATAGTCCTCGCCAAAACAAAACTGCAAACAACATTCTAGGACCCAAGACTAATTAATTTATTGCACCCTAGGCTATTTACAAGTTGAGACCAGGTTCTAAGATAAAATCATAGGGAATTGATAACACAAACTGATTCATATTCATTTATTGGACACCTTTATCTGTACAAGTATTGTTGAAGTAAGCTTAATTCTTTGGAAACAAAGAGATATGAAACCAATAGAAAAACCTCTGTCCTTAAGTTAGTTTGTGGTATTAGATGAGGACTACATGCTGCAGACTATGATTGACTGGAATTACAAAGGTGACTTACCCGATAATCCATGGATGTAATTCCAACTAAAATATTTGAAGCCTTTGTCAATAGATTTGTTTCCTGATGACTTCTTGTTTTCCTTAATGTAATTTTCAACAAATGAAAATGATGGGATTATATCTAAGTCACGAGAGCTGTAAGCAGCCATGGCTAGGATCTGTAAACAATCTGTTTGCGCACTAAGCCTCATTCTGAGAAAATGTTGAATATTCAAGAGATAATATTAAGAGTGGTCTATTGAATAAAGAAGGAAATATATCGGGGGGCCCAGGAAAATCGGCCGGGTTCAGAGGTTTCTGGTTTGAGGGGTTCCACTGTACTAGTATAATGTTTGCACAATTCATAGTGTGAAAATAAAACTTGTTTGTGTGCATTATAATGGTTATTACTAAGAATGGCAATGAGTAGCAATTTTGATACTCTAGTACTCGGACACAGTTCTGATCGAATACTCGGGGGGGAAAGGATCATTTGATTCTTGGCTAGATTCTTGGGATCGTATGTTTGATGTAATTTCAGATTTTCGTATGATGCTTGTCTGAAAACTTATGATGCTAATTTATCTCATTCTGTGATAAAAACATTGCCTTGTAATAAACCAAAACCTGGGGGGGGGGGGTGTGTGAAACATACCCTTATTCAGTTTATTAAACTCTATTGACATAATTAAACCTGTGGGGGATGAAACATACCCTTATTCAGTTTATTAAACTCTATTGACATAATTAAACCATACTAAGACCAGAGTTCTGCTACAAATTGCAAACACAGGATAATTACTTTTTTAAAATTTCTTTAATCAAAGTTTATTGACATACTTTTTAAACAAACATATTAACAGTTTTCTCTATCAAACCCATAGCTATGACCTTTAATTAATTTCATGTCATAGTTATTCGATTTTTCTTCATTTTAAGCAACAAATGATATAAGCAGCACAGATACCTGCCAATAACTGGTGACTTGTTTATTGGAAAAATACCCGTATGCAAATATTATTTTCACACTTACAAATTAGGGTGTGTATAATAGTACAAATTATTGGCATTCTATTGTCGAGCCGAGTGTGGGTTATAATTTTAAAAAGAAATGCGCCAATTTAAGACATCGCCAATACAAAACAACTTGAAAAATGATAACATTTGGCCCCGCAGTTATATTGTGCTATATAGTATCGATGTATAGGAGGATATGAGGCCAAAATAAGTTATAATCTGAGAAAATGGTCATACACACTGTTTCTATAAGACGTTGCCCCACAAACTCTTAGCCGAACAAGAGTTCATGTCCCTGGTCTTGCTCACAAAACTACTCGCCAACTCATAGTCGAACATACTGTGGACATCATGAACTCTTATTGTGCTAAGAGTCCGTTGAACGGTACAGGGACATCTTGATATAATGCATCGAGTTTGGCGAGCAGCACAAGACATATGTTATATATATATATATATATATTGTATCCTTATTGTTGCAGCTGGGTTTAGAGGTTGTGGAGGAAGAGATTGCTACAAATGTGGAGAGGGGGGTCATATGGCTAGAGATTGCACCAACCCACCTAAAGGTGATTATTGCCTTAATTGTCCATTACTTGTCATGTGTTTATTAATTAGATAAGTTAATTGGTGAAAGTTTTATGTCAGATTTCTGGTGTTACAAAGTTGCCATGGGTCACATTTGTGAATCGTGTAAATTTGTTGAGATTTTAGTTTTTATCTTAGCTCGATTGTGAAACAACTGATATTAATCACTCTCGAGACGTCATTCCTGATGGAATACATCGCTACGAGGGAGAGAGAAGAGGCATTGTGCAATTTAAATGTCTAATCGTATTGCTACAGTGGGGCTCAAACTCTGGGCCTTTCGCACCTGAAGCGAATGTGCTATCACGACTAACGCGTTGAGATTTTGTGGTGTGGGGGGGGGGGGTAGGCTTACGGTTGTCCCTTTTTTGCTGTAATAACTTGTAGAAGTAATCTTGACATTTTCGGCTGAAAATAGAACTGACATGTTATGATATTGTATGGAAGATGACGGAGATTTCCGAGATCCTACTATTAATCTACTACGTTGATACAAATGGACCCGAGGACACAATTTCTAAAAATGACTTGAATTTCCAATAATTGGCGGAAATTTGTATGTTAACGGAGAGATAGCATTCAACAAGTGTAGAAGGGGTGCAACTATGTATGAATTATACGACATTGAAATCGTAGCCCCCCCACTACTTTATAGTATTTCTTTTTTCCGATTACTTCAAATAATGATTTTAACTCAATAGGAAAGTGAGTGTAAGTGTATACCTTGTGGTATACACCTACAATCCTAATCGTTTAGTAAGTCTCAGTGAAGTAACAAGCCATGAATAAAACCGTGATGAATGAAGAAAACTCGTGTGTTGATAATCCAATGAAGATACCTTCTCTTCGGATCTGTAATTATACATTAAGCATAATAACTATAAGGTATACACATACATACATACATACATCAATACATTTATGAATGTAACAGTTTATGGTCTATGACAACTTACAACTTATCATATACCGATCATGTACATAACTCGTTTTTGCGTAAGTACAACATTAAATGATACAATTAAGTAATTACGCATATTGGTACGATTAACTGTTTCTAACCTTCACAAACATTGTTCAGCTAATTACATATTAAAACATAGATGCACATAGAATGATAGATCATGTCATTCTCTACATACCTAATCTATAAGACAACATCCTCTTCACCATCATGCCACGACTACAAACTCCTCTGCTCACATACTGTGCAGTTACTGTAAGACCAAAACCAAATCGTAACATGCATTGTTAGAATAGGAAGAAACAAATCAATCATTGACACCAGTCGCGAAAATATATGACATTACCGAAGCGATAATCTTAGAAACGCAATAACACATTGCTACAACAAAACTAATGAAACCCAGTCAATGCAATGACAAATACTAACCATTGCAACAGATTCCAAGTCGATTAAAATACTTTAAAAGAGATCTCTAACTAAATTAACCAGACGAACGTCAAAACTGGCATCTCCATTACAAAGCTGACCGACTGTTCACCTAATCTACCAATCAAAACCAATAGGGGTATTTGCAAATAACTATGTTAATAACTATGCACAAATGTTCGCCACATGAATATGACGCGTCACCTCCAAGACCTGTGACCCTACCTCAAAGGTCAATGTCAAACTTAGAGGTTAACGGTCAAATATTGGTATAATATATCATGTCCGCTCTGTAACGTTCATGGATAAGGGATTTCTGAAATAATGTGGCACAAATACCATATGAACATGATGTGTCATGTCTAAGACCCAGGTGCCTACCCCAAAGGTCACGGTCACACAATTAATATATGTAGATAGACTTGATTTTACATTTGCATTCCATAATCACACAGGTTCATTAAACAATCTATTTTTTTATGTAAATTCATTATTTAATAATTTCATAAAAGACATTTTAGATTTTTGGAGGAGAGTGCAATGATACAGACAGAGACCCATTCCAGAGTCTCCTCTGGTTCTTTTACGTGCACGGTGTTAAGCACCGACACGAGACCTTGGTTTAAAGTCCCATCTGAAAGACTGTTAATTTTATTAGGGTCAGACGGGGGATCAAACCTGCGATCCCTGGATTACCAGTGGAACGTGTTAACCACTGGAGTACAGAGCCGTCTGTAAATGAACCCCTGCTGGGAAAGGGCGATGAATCCCTGCTGGGAAAGGGCGATGAACCCCTCCTCACGAGCTCACCGTACTTCGTACCTTGTGTGTACTCATTTAAGCCAAAATCATGTTTCATTGATTATAAGAAATTCTCAGTCTTTATCCCTGTTGTAAATACGACGTTGTACTGCTACAATGAGTATCGAGTATCCTGGGTATACAGACTACTGGTGACATTGGTGCGAAAGGTTCGGTGTTCGAGCCCCGCTGGAGCTGTTACGATTGTGCCCTTAGGCAAGGCATTTAAATTCCACATTGCCTCTTCTCTCTCCTTTATGGAGATGGATTCCATCAGGAATGAGGTCTCAAGAGTGATTAATATAAGTTGAAAGAACTTGTTTCACAATCGAGCTAATATAAATTTGTATAAACTGGTGACATAAGCTATGACCTGTGTATTTGTGTTTTAATAACAGCTGTGTAAATAATTAAGCATGATGATAGTTATTTTGTTGTATGCAAATAAATCATAATTGATTCATCAACACAGTGAAAGTAGCAGCACTGCCCTCCATCTTTTGTTTACACATGGATACCCATCATCAGTGCCGAAAGTGCACCACTGTACTGTGACTTCACATGAGTGGTGGGCACTTGACGAATGTCAATGCAGCCAATACTTAACAAAGTTGTTGAAATTCACCTAAATATTGACTGTGCATGAAAATTTATGAGAGTAATTAAAAAAAGAACTTCAATAAATGCAGGTACAGTCAAACCTGTAATAAGCAGCCAGCCAAGGGAGTGACTACTTAGTACAGGTGGCTGCTTAATAGTGTAACATAATGGGGTTATAAGTTGATTATGTTAATTAATTGCCTCCATAATTAGTTTAAGATACATATTCATTGAGTATTGGTCCATTTCTAGTAATGCTGTATACGGTCGTTATACAAGGCAATTATACATGGAACTGTATTAACTGTTTATGTTGGCAGAGAAGCAAGTACATTTGGCAGAGAAACAAGTATACTTGGTGTGAACATCCCTTACATGTATGCCTGATCAGCATATTAAAGGTTTTCCCACACGTGTGTGCTGTTACATCAGAAATGTACTCTAATGTTTAAGTTTAAACAGTACAATTCCAAAATATTAACATGTTATTTTCCGTACAAGCATGTGTTTGCACCAGTTATACCAAACATGTTTACTGGAACATCTGTAGCTTGACATTTTATGGAATACATGTCCAAGCTTGCTTCTCTATAAAAGATGAGATAAAATTAGATTAAGGGATACAAACTGGGATTTAGAAAGCGCCGTATGGTGCTTAGACATACCGTAACAATGTAATGATAAATAAATACTTGTGTTATAACTTGGACTTGGAACTTATACTATGTGATTACGGTACAATAGAGGCTAAAGAGGTGACCACCATTAGGTTTGACTGTACTCGTAGAAACGACATTTCAGTTTGTTTTTGCAATTGACAGTTGCTGAACTTCCACAATAATAGTAAATGTGTGTGTCCGGTTCTTTTGGATTTATACTGATATCACCGGTAATACTAGTAAGTATTCACCGATATTAGAGTCACTGGGGATACATTGTAAATATGATGTCTTACCAAACCAGTGCCTTATGATGACCAATGTGTAATTGTAAATACGACATTGTACCGAACCAGTGCCTTTACTATGACCAATGTGTAATTGTAAATACGACATTGTACCGAACCAGTGCCTTTATGATGACCAATGTGTAATTGTAAATACGACATTGTACCGAACCAGCGCCTTTACTATGACCAATGTGTAATTGTAAATACGACATTGTACCGAACCAGTGCCTTTATGATGACCAATGTGTAATTGTAAATACGACATTGTACCGAACCAGTGCCTTTACTATGACCAATGTGTAATTGTAAATACGACATTGTACCGAACCAGTGCCTTTACGATGACCAATGTGTAATTGTAAATACGACATTTTACCGAACCAGTGCCTTTATGATGGCCAATGTGTAATTGTAAATACGAGATTGTACCGAACCAGTGCCTTTATGATGGCCAATGTGTAATTGTAAATACGACATTGTACCGAATCAGTGCCTTTACAATGACCAATGTGTAATTGTAAATACGACATTGTACCGACCCAGTGCCTTTATGATGGCCAATATGTAATTGTAAATATGACACTGTACCGAACCAGTGCCTTTACGATGACCAATATGTAATTGTAAATATGACATTTTACCGAACCAGTGCCTTTACGATGACCAATGTTTAATTGTAAATACATTGTACCGAACCAGTGCCTTTACGATGACCAATGTGTAATTGTAAATATGACATTATACCGAACCAGTGCCTTTATGATGGCCAATGTGCAATTGTAAATACGACATTGTACCGAACCAGTGCCGTTACTAGGGCTGCGGCGATATACCGGTATACCGCGATACGCTGACGAACGTATATGCGTATCGTATCGGGAGGGTCTGTATCGCGTATATCGGCCGTATCGAAGAGTAAAATTCCATTGTGTGTTTTTTCTACCGATTCTAATTAAAATACTTGAAAACGTTCGCTAAATGAGCAAAACTTTGCTGTTATTTTTATATTTAGCATTCCTCAAAGCGTGCACCTGCTGCTGCAGAGCTAGCGTTAAAGCTATCACGCAAGTTCGAATTTTTAAAGTGGTGTTTAACAATAAAAACGTCACCACATTGAAACAGGTCTTTAGTTTTACACATTTTAGTCTTTATTATATGCTACAACAAACCAATGTTTAAACTATATTGACCTGGGAATATCAGCTTATTTGCTTTGAAATTATAAATCGGGCTTAAAATCTACGAGTTGTATTTTTCGAATTATTTGACCTTGTTGACTTCCGGATGACATTGCTATTTTTAGCAACGGGCGCGGACTCATAGAGAACCATATAATAGTTGGGATCCCAGATTTGCAAGAGCTTGGAATTATAAATCTAGAGCTAATCCATTATTTATTGTATGGTTTGGGATATGTAGGCTAATAAACAAAATATGTACCCTATAGTTGGTTTTATTACCAGTAGGCCTATGCTCATAGCCTCATACAAGAACTAGATCTATATATTTTCAGAGCTAGACCCAGAGCCTGTTGATTCTTTGATCTTTTTGAAGAAAAATCTTCTTGATAGTGACCTTCAAAGTATTAAGATCTAGGTATTGTTTTTTTGGGGGGATATAGAGAAATCTATAAAAACTTTATTGATTAATAACTTAATACTGTTCTACTCTGAATGACTTTGTTGGTTATTTTTAGTATTTTTACTACCTTGATTAGACGTATCCAAAACGTCAAAATCGGCGCTAAATAACAAATGTCCTATAAACAAATACATGTTGACATCATGAGCATCATTGACGTTACTCTATCCTACAGTAGCCCAGACGAGACAGGACTCAAACGGAGGTCAAGTGCTCACATAGAGAGGTCATTTGCTATGACCCTAAAGCTGGATCCGTTCTCCGATATTGCCTGTATCGTATCGTATCGTATCGTATCGGCAGTCCCGTATTGCAATACGTATCGTATCGGAAGGGGTCTGGCAATACGCAGCCCTAGCCGTTACTATGACCAATGTGTAATTGTAAATATGACATTGTACTGAACCAGTGCCTTTACGATGACCAATGTGTAATTGTAAATACGACATTGTACCGACCCAGTGCCTTTACGATGGCCAATGTGTAATTGTAAATACAACATTGTACCGAATCAGTGCCTTTATGATGGCCAATGTGTAATTGTAAATACGACATTATACCGAATCAGTGCCTTTACAATGACCAATGTGTAATTGTAAATACGACATTGTACCGACCCAGTGCCTTTATGATGGCCAATGTGTAATTGTAAATATGACATTGTACCGAACCAGTGCCTTTACGATGGCCAATGTGTAATTGTAAATACGACATTGTACCGAACCAGTGCCTTTACGATGACCAATGTGTAATTGTAAATACGATATTTTACTGAACCAGTGCCTTTACTATGACCAATGTGTAATTGTAAATATGACATTTTACCGAACCAGTGCCTTTACGATGACCAATGTTTAATTGTAAATACATTGTACGAAACCAGTGCCTTTACGATGACCAATGTGTAATTACGACATTATACCGAACCAGTGCCTTTACGATGGCCAATGTGTAATAGTAAATACGACATTGTACCGAATCAGTGCCTTTATGATGGCCAATGTTTAATTGTAAATATGACATTTTACCAAACCAGTGCCTTTACGATGGCCAATGTGTAATTGTAAATACGACATTATACCGAACCAGTGCCTTTATGATGGCCAATGTGTAATTGTAAATACGACATTGTACCGAACCAGTGCCTTTACGATGGCCAATGTGTAATTGTAAATACGACATTGTACCAAACCAGTGCCTTTATGATGGCCAATGTGTAATTGTAAATACGACATTGTACCGAACCAGTGCCTTTACCATGATCAATGTGTAATTGTAAATACGACATTGTACCGAACCAGTGCCTTTACTATGACCAATGTGTAATTGTAAATATGACATTGTACCGAACCAGTGCCTTTATGATGGCCAATGTGTAATTGTAAATACGACCTTGTACCGACCCAGTGCCTTTACGATGGCCAATGTGTAATTGTAAATACGACATTGTACCGAACCAGTGCCTTTACGATGGCCAATGTGTAATTGTAAATACGACATTGTACCAAACCAGTGCCTTTACTATGACCAATGTGTAATTGTAAATACGACATTGTACCAAACCTGTGCTTTTATGATGACCAATGTGTAATTGTAAATACGACATTGTACCGAATCAGTGCCTTTATGATGGCCAATGTGTAATTATAAATACGACATTGTACCGAACCAGTGCCTTTACTATGACCAATGTGTAATTGTAAATATGACATTGTACCGAACCAGTGCCTTTATGATGGCCAATGTGTAATTGTAAATATGACATTGTACCGAACCAGTGCCATTACGGTGAATAATGTGTAATTGTAAATACGACATTGTACCGAACCAGTGCCTTTACTATGACAAATGTGTAATTGTAAATACGACATTTTACTGAACCAGTGCCTTTACTATGACAAATGTGTAATTGTAAATACAACATTGTACCAAACCATTGCCTTTACAATGACCAATGTGTAATTGTAAATACGACATTTTACCGACCCAGTGCCTTTACGATGACCAATGTGTAATTGTAAATACGACACTGTACCGAACCAGTGCCTTTACGATGGCCAATGTGTAATTGTAAATACGACATTGTACCGAACCAGTGCCTTTATGATGGCCAATGTGTAATTGTAAATATGACATTGTACCGAACCAGTGCCTTTACGATGACCAATGTGTAATTGTAAATACGACATTGTACCGAACCAGTGCCTTTATGATGGCCAATGTGTAATTGTAAATACGACATTGTACCGAATCAGTGCCTTTATGATGGCCAATGTGTAATTGTAAATACGACATTATACCGAATCAGTGCCTTTACAATGACCAATGTGTAATTGTAAATATGACATTGTACCGACCGACCCATTGCTTTTATGATGGCCAATGTGTAATTGTAAATATGACATTGTACCGAACCAGTGCCTTTATGATGACCAATGTGTATTTTGTAAATATAACATTGTACCGAACCAGTGCCTTTACGATGACCAATGTGTAATTGTAAATACGACATTTTACTGAACCAGTGCCTTTACTATGACCAATGTGTAATTGTAAATATGACATTTTACCGAACCAGTGCCTTTACGATGGCCAATGTTTAATTGTAAATACATTGTACCGAACCAGTGCCTTTACGATGACCAATGTGTAATTGTAAATACGACATTGTACCAAACCAGTGCCTTTACTATGACCAATGTGTAATTGTAAATACAACATTGTACCGAACCAGTGCCTTTACTATGACCAATGTGTAATTGTAAATACAACATTGTACCGAATCAGTGCCTTTACGATGACCAATGTGTAATTGTAAATACGACATTGTACCAAACCAGTGCCTTTACTATGACCAATGTGTAATTGTAAATACAACATTGTACCGAACCAGTGCCTTTACTATGACCAATGTGTAATTGTAAATACAACATTGTACCGAATCAGTGCCTTTACGATGACCAATGTGTAATTGTAAATACGACATTGTACCAAACCAGTGCCTTTACTATGACCAATGTGTAATTGTAAATACAACATTGTACCGAACCAGTGCCTTTACTATGACCAATGTGTAATTGTAAATACAACATTGTACCGAATCAGTGCCTTTACGATGACCAATGTGTAATTGTAAATACGACATTGTACCAAACCAGTGCCTTTACTATGACCAATGTGTAATTGTAAATACAACATTGTACCGAACCAGTGCCTTTACTATGACCAATGTGTAATTGTAAATACAACAGTGTACCGAATCAGTGCCTTTACGATGACCAATGTGTAATTGTAAATACATTGTACCGAACCAGTGCCTTTACAATGACCAATGTGTAATTGTAAATATGACATTGTACCGAACCAGTGCCTTTACGGTGACCAATGTGTAATTGTAAATACGACATTGTACCGAACCAGTGCCTTTACTATGACCAATGTGTAATTGTAAATACATTGTACCGAACCAGTGCCTTTACTATGACCAATGTGTAATTGTAAATACGACATTGTACCGAACCAGTGCCTTTACGATGATGACCAATGTGTAATTGTAAATACGACATTGTACCAAACCAGTGCTTTTACGATGACCAATGTGTAATTGTAAATACGACATTGTACTGACCCAGTGCCTTTACGATGACCAATGTTTAATTGTAAATACGACATTGTACCGAACCAGTGCCTTTACGGTGACCAATGTGTAATTGTAAATATGACATTGTACCGAACCAGTGCCTTTATGATGGCCAATGTGTAATTGTAAATACGACATTGTACCGAACCAGTGCCTTTACGATGGCCAATGTGTAATTGTAAATACGACATTGTACCGAACCAGTGCCTTTACTATGACCAATGTGTAATTGTAAATACGACATTGTACCAAACCTATGCTTTTATGATGACCAATGTGTAATTGTAAATACGACATTGTACCGAACCAGTGCCTTTACTTTACTATGACCAATGTGTAATTGTAAATACTACATTGTACCGAATCAGTGCCTTTATGATGGCCAATGTGTAATTGTAAATACTACATTGTACCGAATCAGTGCCTTTATGATGGCCAATGTGTAATTGTAAATATGACATTGTACCGAACCAGTGCCTTTACGATGACCAATGTGTAATTGTAAATACAACATTTTACTGAACCAGTGCCTTTACTATGACCAATGTGTAATTGTAAATATGACATTTTACTGAACCAGTGCCTTTACGATGACCAATGTGTAATTGTAAATATGACATTGTACCGAACCAGTGCCTTTACGGTGAATAATGTGTAATTGTAAATACGACATTGTACTGAACCAGTGCCTTTACTATGACCAATGTGTAATTGTAAATACGACATTGTACCGAACCAGTGCCTTTACTATGACAAATGTGTAATTGTAAATACGACATTTTACTGAACCAGTGCCTTTACTATGACAAATGTGTAATTGTAAATACGACATTTTACTGAACCAGTGCCTTTACTATGACAAATGTGTAATTGTAAATACAACATTGTACCAAACCATTGCCTTTACAATGACCAATGTGTAATTGTAAATACGACATTGTACCGACCCAGTGCCTTTACGATGACCAATGTGTAATTGTAAATACGACATTTTACCGACCCAGTGCCTTTACGATGACCAATGTGTAATTGTAAATACGACATTGTACCGAACCAGTGCCTTTACTATGACCAATGTGTAATTGTAAATACAACATTGTACAGAACCAGTGCCTTTACGATGACTGACGAATGTGACGTCATTCCAAACTACAGTTAAATCTGTTTTATGCAGCCAGCCAAGGGAATAAGAGAAAGTGGCTGCTTAGTGCAGGTGGCTGCTTAGTAGAAGTCAAATGTATAATTACTTTACAGTGACCAATGAGTAATTGTAAATATGACGTAATAAATTCACTCCTTAAGATCGACATAGAGGTACAATAAAGTATGTTTATTATCATATTTCAGAGGGTGCGGGACCAAGAAGAGAGTTTGGAGACAGTAGTGGAGGCGACAGACCCGGTGGTGGTGGATTTGGCGCAAAGGGTTGTGGTTTTGGATCACGGGGAGTTTCCAGCAATGGTGGGTCAGAGGATTGGGGTGATGGTTGTAACAAAGGTGGCTCTAGTAAAGGGTTTGGATCTCGCAGCAGTGATGGTGGAGGATTTGGAAGCAGAGGTGGGGACAGTGGTCAAAGCAGTGGGTTTGGATCTCGTGGAGGTGGATTTGGCGGCAAGTCTGGAGGTACTGGGGGAGGATTCGCTTCCAAGGGTGGTGGTAGTGGGGGATTTGGTAAAATATCGTCGGAAGATGATTGGGGGAGTGCAGACAGTAGCAGCACGACTGCTTCTGGTGGATTTGGAGGTGGGAATAAAAGTGGTATTGGTGGAGGTGATTCTGTTGAGAAAACTCCATCGTCATACACAGACAACTGGACGAGTTCTGCAGGAGATGTATTGAGGAGAAAGAATAAAGATATTGCGTTCTCGCCACTGACACTGGATATGTGTGAGACGGTGGATATATATGTAGTCTACACTCGTAACCCCGAGCAGTTCTGGTGCCAGGTTATGAAGAACTGCCCTAGTTTGGAGAAGCTAATGGAAGAAATGAACTTGTTTTATAATGGTGTAGCCGATAGCGAGTTAGTAATTGAGAAAGCAGAGATTGGCATGCCATGTGCAGCCAAATTTTCTGAAGATCATATGTGGTACAGGGCTGAAGTGCTTAAACCATTTCAACAGGAAGTGGAAGTGCAATTTGTGGACTATGGAAATATCGAAACCGTAGTGGCCGATAAATTACGCAAGTTAAAGCCAGAATATATGATGCTTAAAGCACAAGGAGTTAAGTGTAGCCTTGATGATGTTGTTGCAGCAGAAAAAATCTGGTCTATGAAAGCAATTGAAGATTTTGAAGATATGACACTTGACAAGCATCTTGTTGCCAGAGTGACAAATAGGACATCGGACATGACGCATATGGTTGACATTGAGAATGATGAGGAGAAGTCCAATATAGCAGAAGCCATGTCTGCAAAGGGACACTGCTTAATCCGATCTTCCAAACCTTTAGAGGCAGTGGTGGAGAGAGAAAAGCTTTTAGTGAAAAGCCCTTATCCTCCTATAGGTCTACAAGCTGGTGAAATCGTGGATGTTTACATTTCTTGGATTGAGAACCCTGAACAGTTTTGGATACAGCCAGTCAGCTATGAGAATGATCTTATTGAGCTCGTACAGAAAATTCAGGATTTGTATATAACTGGTGAAGGAGTTAACCTTAAAACGGCTAGCCTTGTGTTTGGACAAGCTGTTGTTGCCCAGTTTTCTGAAGATGAAGCTTGGTATAGAGGCTATGTGGAGAGACTATCTGATGCAAAGTGCGGAGTTAGATTTGCAGATTATGGAAATTCTGACCTAGTGAGCAAAGAGTTGGTTCACCTACCTACTGATGAGCTTGTTAAAGAGAGTGCTCAGGCAGCAATGTGTAAACTTGTTGGAATAAGACCTATGCAGGCAGGACTGTGGACAGCTGATGCTAGAGACATTATGGATGCTTTAGTGAAAGATGAAGTTGTTAAGTGTACAGTTGTTGAGTTTTCTAATGGATTTTTGTCTGTTGAACTTATATCTAAAGGAGTGGATGTTCGCCAGGAGTTGATACAAGCAGCTGTAGTAAGAAGCGATAAGGAATCTTCCCCTGTAGTAAATGCCAGACCATCCAGGTCATCCACAACAATTCTAAAATACAAAAACCAGGTATCCTTATCTGCACACATGAATGAAGCAGTCTATGTTTCACATACTGACTCTGTAGCCAGTTTTTGGTGTCAGCTTGCAAGAACAGCAGCCCAGTTGGAAGAGGTAATGGCACAGTTAAATACGCATTGTAAATCAGGAACCAGTATTCAGGATTTCCCTATGGATATGGCATGTGCTGCAAAGTTTAGTATAGACGAGAATTGGTATAGAGCCAAGGTAACAGCAGCATACCCAGACTGTATAGAGGTGCTTTTTGTAGACTATGGTAACACTGAGAAAGTTCCCAAATCTGATATATGTGAACTGACCCAAGAACTAGTGCAGTTGCCACCACAGGCAATCGAGTGCGAGTTGATGAACTCTAACAAGGCCAGCAATCAACTGACGGCACGGTTTACCCAGCTGATCGGAGAAGAGGAAGTGCAAGCTGCAATAATAGACGTCCTAGACAATAGCACCATAGTTAGTCTAACATTGCCTTCTGGAATAGTTGTGGGGGAGGAGTTGGGTCTGTCAGAACCAGGTTCTACTCCAAGATCACATCTGAAGCCAGCAACAATAGCAGCTGTACAGCAGGTGAAGTCGGAACCAGAAATGTTATCCTACCCAAAGACAGTGATGCCGGCCTCGTCCACAATAGTGTTTGTTACTCAGATAATAAACCCTGGGGAATTCTACATCCAATGCTCGGATAAAGAATCTCAACTTAGTGAACTGATGGCTAAAGTCTCTGAATACTGCAAAGCTGGAGCAGCACAGAAGACTACTTCCATTACTGTGGGGCAAGCATGTTTATCTAGATTTTCCGATGATGGAGGTTGGTACAGAGCTAAAGTACTCAATGTTGATGACTCTAACTGTAGTGTAGAATTTGTTGATTATGGGAATTGGGAAGCAACTACAAGTGAAAATATCAGAACAATATCCCCCGAGTTTGTTCAAGCAGCACCTTTCGTATTACAGTGTAGGCTTGAAGGCATTGCACCAATTGAAGGAATATGGAGTGAAGACTCTGTTAACAAATTTGAAGAATTGGCTGTAGGTAAAGACTTGAATTGTGAAACGCTACAAGGAATGGAGGTAGTACTGAAAAGTGGAGATGTAGACATATCTGAGGCATTGGTTGAATGTGGAGTAGCAAAGAGATTAGAGGGAAGTAAAAGTAGACCAGTCAAAGCTAAGACGTTGTTGTTCAGTAAACTAAGACCGCCATGTGAGCAGGTAGATGTTTATGTAAGTCATGTGAACACTCCGGGTGATTTCTATATCCAGATGTTGAATCAGGAAGATGAATTGACCGAACTGATGGAAAAAATAGCCGAAATCTACGAGTCTTCAGCTCAAAATCTAAAGATGGATTCTATTTGCCTGGGACAAGCTGTTTGTGCCCAGTATTCTGAAGACAATGCTTGGTACAGAGCTGAAGTATGCAAGGTTGATGGAACAAGTGTAACTGTTCGCTTTGTAGATTATGGGAATTCTGAGGAAAGTACAATGGAGAGCCTTAAATCACTGAAAGAAGAACTGGTCATAACACCACCATATGCTATGAAGTGTTATTTGAGCAAAGTAGAGCCTGTTGAGGAAGATTGGTCCAAAGAATCGGGTGTCTACATTGAAACTCAGACATCGGAAAAGATATTACAGTGCCAGTTTGAGGCTGGTAACAGTGTCACTTTGAAGTTGGGAGGGACAGATGTGGCTGATGGACTTGTGGAAAAGGCCTATGCTAGAAAAATGAATGAAATTGTCGCAGCCAGTAAGCAGATTGGTATATTTACAGCACAATCGGTACCGGCTGACAGCGTTTCTTGCTATGTTGCTCATGTTGATGACAATGGAACCATATATATACAGCTTGTTTGTGAAGAAGATAATTTGAACAGTGTTGTAGAAGAAGTACAGAGCCTCGAAACTCGTGCACCATTGAACATCGAGAGCATAAAGCAAGGAGAAGCTGTGTGTGCTAAATTCTCAGAGGATGAGAGTTGGTATAGAGTAGTTGTCATAGCTACTGGGGGTAGTTACATTACGGTAAGATTTGCCGATTACGGAAACTGTGTTGAAGTTAAACAATCGTGTGATCTGAGAGCTCTGTCGGAAGAGCTGTTGATCACCCCGCCTCTTGCCTATGCTTGTAGACTACAAGGATTGACAGCACTGAGCAGTAGTCAGGTGGAGCAGCTGAGAGAGCATACAGCTGAGAAGGAGTTGACTGTCACTTTCAATACAAATTCTTCAGAATACGAAATTCAACTGCTCGATGAGAACCAGCAGGATTATGTACAGGTACTGGGTGGAGAAGCAGGAATCCAGGTCGAAGAAGTTGAAGGAGAATATACGGTAATTGAGTCAAAACCTGACCAGACGCAAGTTGAACTTGTAGCCAATGCCGAAGCTGAACTGGTAGAAGAGGCAGGAGTTGAGGTTGAACAAGGTTAGTATAACTTTTCATGTTTAAGACGGTCGTTGAATATTTGAAAGTACACTTAGCACACACTAATTTCTGCATTGTGTATTTGTAATTTGCGTTCTAATTTTATGAAATAATGTTACCGGGCTGTTTTCATCCCAATGTCATTATGTTTCATATTTATGCTGTATGATATCATATCCTGTTTTCGATCAATCGCACACCGTCCATTTGTGGTGCTTGTATTGTATATGCATCATGCTACTGTGCTTCGTTTGGCAACAATAGCATTCTGTCGACTAGCATCCTTACAACAAACTACCAAGTTTGTTCATATGATTTATCTAGGTTAAGGCACTATGCCATCTTACTAGGAACATATAAGCAACTGATTCTCATGAACCCATGCTATGAATGTTGTTTCCAACTTGATGGAGTTTCTGTAAATCGAGTCGCTGTGTCAAAACTAGATCATTTACCCTTGTCATGAACTGATGGCTGTAAAGTTGCCAGAGTTAATCTATTTAATTTGTCACTCTGATGATGTGCAAGTATAAGGTCACATGACCTACTAAGTTGTGAATGATCATGCAAAGTTGTGAATGATCATGTTGTCAAGTTGTGAATGATCATGTTGTCAAGTTGTGAATGATCATGTTGTCAAGTTGTGAATGATCATGCAAAGTTGTGAATGATCATGTTGTCAAGTTGTGAATGATCATGTTGTCAAGTTGTGAATGATCATGCAAAGTTGTGAATGATCATGTTGTCAAGTTGTGAATGATCATGTTGTCAAGTTGTGAATGATCATGTTGTCAAGTTGTGAATGATCATGCAAAGTTGTGAATGATCATGTATGATTGTAAATGACCATGCCAGAGGTTGTAAATGACCATGCCAGGTTGTAAATGATAATACCAGGTTGTAAATGACCATGTCTGGTTGTAAATGACCATGCCAGGTTGTAAATGACCATGTCTGGTTGTAAATGATCATGTCTGGTTGTAAATGACCATGCCAGGTTGTAAATGATAATACCAGGTTGTAAATGATGACCATGCCAGGTTGTAAATGACCATGCCAGGTTGTAAATGACCATGTCTGGTTGTAAATGACCATGCCAGGTTGTAAATGACCATGCCAGAATGACCATGCCAGGTTGTAAATGACCATGTCTGGTTGTAAATGACCATGCCAGGTTGTAAATGACCATGCCAGGTTGTAAATGATAATACCTGGTTGTAAATGACCATGCCAGGTTGTAAATGACCATGCCAGGTTGTCTGGTTGTAAATGACCATGCCAGGTTGTCTGGTTGTAAATGACCATGCCAGGTTGTCTGGTTGTAAATGACCATGCCAGGTTGCCAGGTTGTAAATGACCATGCCAGGTTGTAAATGACCATGTCTGGTTGTAAATGACCATGTCTGGTTGTAAATGACCATGCCAGGTTGTAAATGATAATACCAGGTTGTAAATGACCATGCTAGGTTGTAAATGACCATGCAGGTTGTAAATGACCATGCCAGGTTGTAAATGACCATGCGAGGTTGTAAATGACCATGCCAGGTTGTAAATGACCATGCAGGTTGTAAATGACCATGCCAGGTTGTAAATGATAATACCAGGTTGTAAATGACCATGCCAGGTTGCCAGGTTGTAAATGACCATGCCCGGTTGTAAATGACCATGCCAGGTTGTAAATGACCATGCCAGGTTGTCAGGTTTTTAATGACCATGCCAGGTTGTAAATGACCATGCCAGGTTGCCAGGTTTTTAATGACCATGCCAGGTTGTAAATGACCATGCCAGGTTGTAAATGACCATGTCAGGTTGTAAATGACCATGCCAGGTTGCCAGGTTGTAAATGACCATGCCAGGTTGTAAATGACCATGCCAGGTTGTCAGGTGTTTAATGACCATGCCATGTTGTAAATGACCATGCCAGGTTGTAAATGATCATGCCAGGTTGCCAGGTTTTTAATGACCATGCCAGGTTGTAAATGACCATGTCTGGTTGTAAATGACCATGCCAGGTTGTAAATGACCATGCTAGAATTACCATGCCAGGTTGTAAATGACCATGTCTGGTTGTAAATGACCATGCCAGGTTGTAAATGACCATGCCAGGTTGTAAATGATAATACCTGGTTGTAAATGACCATGCCAGGTTGTAAATGACCATGCCAGGTTGTAAATGACCATGCCAGGTTGTCTTGTTGTAAATGACCATGCCAGGTTGTAAATGACCATGTCTGGTTGTAAATGACCATGTCTGGTTGTAAATGACCATGCCAGGTTGTAAATGATAATACCAGGTTGTAAATGACCATGCTAGGTTGTAAATGACCATGCAGGTTGTAAATGACCATGCCAGGTTGTAAATGACCATGCGAGGTTGTAAATGACCATGCCAGGTTGTAAATGACCATGCAGGTTGTAAATGACCATGCCAGGTTGTAAATGATAATACCAGGTTGTAAATGACCATGCCAGGTTGTAAATGACCATGCCCGGTTGTAAATGACCATGCCAGGTTGTAAATGACCATGCCAGGTTGTCAGGTTTTTAATGACCATGCCAGGTTGTAAATGACCATGCCAGGTTGTAAATGATCATGCCAGGTTGCCAGGTTTTTAATGACCATGCCAGGTTGTAAATGACCATGCCAGGTTGTAAATGACCATGTCAGGTTGTAAATGACCATGCCAGGTTGCCAGGTTGTAAATGACCATGCCAGGTTGTAAATGACCATGCCAGGTTGTAAATGACCATGCCAGGTTGTCAGGTTTTTAATGACCATGCCAGGTTGTAAATGACCATGCCAGGTTGTAAATGACCATGCCAGGTTGTAAATGACCATGCAGGTTGTAAATGACCATGCCAGGTTGTAAATGATAATACCAGGTTGTAAATGACCATGCCAGGTTGTAAATGACCATGCCCGGTTGTAAATGACCATGCCAGGTTGTAAATGACCATGCCAGGTTGTCAGGTTTTTAATGACCATGCCAGGTTGTAAATGACCATGCCAGGTTGTAAATGATCATGCCAGGTTGCCAGGTTGTAAATGACCATGTCAGGTTGTAAATGAACATGCCAGGTTGCCAGGTTGTAAATGACCATGCCAGGTTGTAAATGACCATGCCAGGTTGTAAATGACCATGTCAGGTTGTAAATGACCATGCCAGGTTGTCAGGTTTTTAATGACCATGCCAGGTTGTAAATGACCATGCCAGGTTGTAAATGATCATGCCAGGTTGCCAGGTTTTTAATGACCATGCCAGGTTGTAAATGACCATGCCAGGTTGTAAATGATCATATCAGGTTGTAAATGACCATGCCAGGTTGCCAGGTTGTAAATGATCATGCCAAGTTGTACGTACATTTTCATGCTGATACATGTTTATATTTTATGTATTTGTTTCATAGAAGAAAAGGAAGAGACGGCTGTACTAGAAAAGGAGCCTACAAATGCAGTCCCAGGTGTAAACCTAGATGTCATCAGAAACAGTATCGATGATCTGGGTTGTGAAACACTTGCAATAGGACACAGAGTTCGAGTAACCATTAGTCATTCAGAATCTCCGTCCAAACTATGGGTACAGGTGGAAAGTGAGAAGGAGAAACTAAATAGTCTACTCGACAGCATGTGTCACTTCTACAGTGCTTGTTCAGACAGCAGATTGACTGTGGAACCAGTGAGCAAAGACACGATTGTTGCTGCCTTATATCCCGAGGACGATTCTTGGTACCGTGCCAAAGTTATGAGTTGTAATAGTGAAGGAGTGATGGTGATGTTCATAGATCATGGCAACACTGAAGCGATAGCTCAAGGGTCGTTAAGAAAGTTACCAACTGAATTCTCTCAATTACCTATTCAGGTAATAATAGAGGTATTTGTAATGTCGAGATAAGTCTGTATTTAATATAATTATAAAACATTGTACTATTAGACCATAGGCTACCTAAGCCCCCCTCCCTTCCCTGGGGAAGTTTTGCAGACCTATATTTCTCAAAACTAGGGCCTATAAGACATTCAAATCAAGTGGTCTGCAATTATAACATTGGGTAGTTCGGTACCCCCTGAAAAAATTGTGAAAACTGTTTGGCCAAATAAACCACAACACCTACAGTTGCATTGCATTTTATTATGCAGAATATGTTTTTGGATATGATAGTAAGTATTGTGTGTCCATGATCTACCTTTTCAGGGAAAATATAACAACAAAATTACCAAAATTCAGCCAAAAATATACCACCGTTTTGAAATGTGAATGTCACATTTTCATCTCTTTAGCCATTGTACACATACAGGCATGTGGCATACACCATTTTAATCCCATATTATTCTGCTTTATGAATAATTTATCATGGTTTGGATAATTGTTATTACTTTATTTGCAATATTCAATTTTCCTATCCCTTATGACCACAACCTGATCTCCAAGGTGCAGGGACATTATATTTGTTATCAATACCTACATTTATGACATACATTTATGATTACAAAGGCATAGAAATTGTTTTTACACAAGTAATTAAACAGTAAGTTTTTAGATTCAAAATGGCCGACAAGCACATGAGATGTATGCACTATAGAACTAGAAGAGTACTTTACAGTTACAACAAATTTTATAGTCTATGACACAAGATGATCCTAGTGGCGATCACTCACTATTAAAGAATACAGCAACACAACATACAATATGTACAACAATTTACTTATACAACAATTAGATGAAATATATATAGATGCAATGACTGAAAACAAATACAACAGTTTAATTTAGTACGTGCACTTAGTTAACTGCATGTTTCTGCTGGATCCAAGTTCGTTATAAGTCTCTACTGGCTGTATCTAAGATAATGAACAAGTGCTTGAAGTTTGGAAGGTTATGTTAATAGTTTGATACTCATGTACTAGTCTATATGTACGCTATCATGCTTCATGTTTCCCCGATTCATTCCGGGTATGTGGTGACTGTGTCTAGTTCCAGTCTGCAGCCCCACTTATTTACGTTTTGTGATGTTCGTCCTTCCAATTCCTCCGGTTGAGTTCCGGGTATGTGGCGACTCCGTGCTAGTTCCGCCGGTATACAGTCCCACTTATCCACATGCTCATTGCCGTTGGTGATGTGTCGCCGCCCATCTAGCGAGTATGTGGTGACTCCGTCCTTCGACAGTTGCTCCACTCTACCTGGCTAGAAGTGGTATGTCAACCTTCTTGGTTGCGAGCGGTTTTAAACCGCTGGTTAGATATTTCTGACCAAGACGTTGCTCCCGTGTCGCTCTATTCTGTCAATAGTCTTATGTTGTCTGGTACAATATCTGTCGTGTGGAGTCGTCACACCATAACATATATATACATTTAACACGGGCAGTACATGGACGTGAAATCAGCTAATTATTTGGTGGCTAACTGTAAGGCCCTGGCATGTGGTTTTGTGGCAATCATTTGCACACAAATTGAATCAACTAATTTTACCCTGGCTGTTATGAGCCGTGAAACATTTTAACAGATTCCCCTGTGATATACAGGACGTTTGGTGTATAGTACAATATCGTACGTACAATTAAACTTACCCTATAAGCTTAAACCGTGTATCGCTGACCAATATTCTATATTGGCAATAAAACCTTGTTATATATAATGGGCAATTGAGGCCCCGACTTAGGGTTAAATACTATGTTATTCAAGAGTCATTTTGTGACAACACGTTCCCCCATAGAGAAAAAGTGGATACACTTTTTTTTCCATACACACAATTACTCTGAAAACGCCCTACCCCTATATACACTATACTATCTACACTACTGTTCCTCCTTTACCTTTATACTTATATCCGGCTGAGATAATCAGCTCCGACATTCTCACGTCCCGGAATCGCCATAATTCTCATCCGGTATGGTTGGAGTGCCAACGCCCACCTCATTAGTCACGCATTAGCCATCTGCTTTATTGAGATACGTCAATGGCTGGTAATCAGTTTCCAGGATGAATTCTCTCCCATATAAGTATCGGTGAAACTTGCTGACTCCCCAAACTACTGCTAGACATTTCTTCTCAATCACAGAGTACAGTCAAACCTCTCTAGAGCAAACACCATCCGGATACATCGAGATTGGTTGTTGTAGAGAGGTTGTTGTTCTAGGGAGGTTCAACTTTTTGAAGTCTGGAAGTGCGCGAATAGTCAGTTTATAGTCGGTAGCTCATACTGATTTGAATATAGAGTATACAGAATGGGGTCCTATGTACAATTATACTTTCGGTAAATATTTTTAAAAAAACTGACTCAAAGCATTGAAAATTCAACTTCTTTTTAATACATATAACTATACAGTATACATATATCAGTGTGAAACTAAACACAGATGTAATGTTTGTGTCACACCGTAGGGCGTAGTGTGTATGTGTGTCACGTCGTAATCGTTGTGTGGTGTATGTCGTCGTAAGCTGTGGTGTATTTCTTTACCCGTATCTATATAAACGCAAGACGATAGTTAAGAAATATCCGTTACTTTATTTTGTACAGTCACTGATGTTGTGTACAATAACATATGCACAATGTGTATCAATATTAATGTAATACAATTTCAATGCATAGTTAATGTATATATCCAAGTGAGCAATGTGTCGAAAGATACACAATCGTTACAGTATGATTTTGTACAAGTTCTTAACACTGGATATCCAATTATTCAAATAAATAACAATATCAACATCCACTATGGAGATCCATATAACTTTTATAACAGTAACAAATATTTCGGATATCCGTTCTCACTGGAATTCCAGATACAAATTTATCTATCCTTCTTTTTTCCCATATAGTGAGCACCTTCTTTATATACAAGTGCAAAAACCCTTTATAATCTTCAAGTGGCTAATTGTACAAACATAGGAAATTAAGTAATCAGTCATATACTTTGTTTTATAAACAAGTTGTCACTTAATATGGGTTTTACTTAATCTGTTAGCACAAACAATTTCACATGTTTTAGGGGGAACAAAAACCTTACCAATTAGCTAAAGCCAAACATTGGATAAATACATTTTCACAGTTTTGACAATGTGCTTAGAAATGCAGAAGTTGATAACCTAATCTTCTGAACAATTTAAATGTAAATTCTGCAACTTGAAAAATGAAATAGATGCATGTATATTTATTTTACTTTCTATGAAAAATAAAATTACAAATCCAAAACAAATATTCCTATTAAAATTACATTATACACCAAGTATGGTTTCAAAATATATTAATATTTCGTGATGACTATGTGGAATATATGGGGGCATAATATTTGCTTGAAAAAGTCATTGATTTTACTCTGAGGTCCAGCTGAGGACAAAATGTGTTAAAATCCCCCAGATTATGCAAATCTAGACAATTGTGTACATTTAACGATTTATGTTTTCAATACATCAAAGTCCAAACATCTGATAAATTACGCATTTCAATTGTATAAAAAACAAACAACACATCTGTCGCATCACGGCAATTATCACTTCCATGCTAAATTTCATAAAAGAAGCTCCATAAATAGCGCTAATTGTAAGTTTGTTTTCAAAATATGGTCGGCCTTTTTACATAAATGGTTTCCGAATAACCTGGTTCCCATCCGCAATTTATATATATATATTCAAACACATAACTGTTAGGAAACCAGACGTATACATAGTGTGATTCTATTGTTAGCTATTTTTAGAATTGGGAAATACATGTACAAGATATTTTGGGATTTTGGGATTATTGTCTGTTCTTGGGAGGTTTTACATCGATGGGTGGGAAATTGACTGTCGTTATGCGTTGTAGAGAGGTGTCGTTCGTGAGAGGTGAAATTACATTAAAATCCAACGGGAGGGAATAAAGGTGACGTTATAAAGAGGGTGTCGCTCCTGAGAGGTGGCGTTTGGGGAGGTGGGACTGTAGTTCCGTTCCCTTGGAAGTAGTTTCCTACTTGCATAGGCAACTGGCATTTTCTCCCAGTTCTGTTCCTGAAGCAACACTGCCCCTAATCCAAAATCTGACGCATCAGTTCTTAAGATAAAGTCGTCATCTAAATCTGGTAATTTCAGAATTGGAGGACCCACCAATCTAGCTTTAAGTGTCTTGAAAGCGTTGTCTTGTGGTTCACCCCATTCAACTATGTTCGGTTGTCCCTTTTTCTGTCAAATCGGTCAACGGTACCGCAATCGCCGAAAAGTTACGAATGAACTTCCGGTAAAATGCGACTACTCCTAAAAAGGATTTTACAGCTTTCTTAGTACGTGGTATCTCTGCCAACTGTACACTCTGGACTTTTGCTTGTAGAGGCTTCAACGTGTGTTCCTCTCCGATCACATGTCCCAAACATTCCATATCACAATCTAGCTTCACGCAACCTGTTAAATAAATTTCGCAATGCTGTTACATGTTCATGCCAATGAAGTGTGAAAACCATGATGTCGTCGACAAAACTGTCTGTACTTTGTAATCCCTTAAGTACCCTTCGCATGAGTCTACAGAATGTTGCTGGAGCGTTGACCAATCCAAATGGCATAGTAGTGAACTGGAATAACCCTTCTGACGTCTCAAAAGCAGTCATCTCCTTTGCCGCTTCTGAAAGTGGTACCTGCCAATAACCTTTGCTAAGATCGATCTTGGAAAAATACTTGTATTTAGACAATTTCGAAAACATCTCTTCGATATTTGGCATTGGCTCTGCATTGAAAATGGTTACTTTGTTCAGCTGTCAGAATCTAATCGACCCATCTTTCTTCTTAATCATTACCACGGGTGATGAAAATGGTGCATTAGACGGCTCGATCACCCCTAGTTCCAGTATCTTACTAACCTCTTCCGCTACCGTCACCTTCGTATGGAATGGAATAGGATATCCTTTTACCCTCACTGGAACCGCTGTAGTCAACTTGATATTATGCTCGATCAGGTTCGTCCTTCCTGGATAATCAGTCAGCACATCCTCATACTCCGCTAACAGGCCATCAACTTCAGTTCGTTGCTCCCTGGACAGCTTTCTCGACACATCCACATCCTTTACCGTCTCTGTTCCCCTCGCTGATGGACATACAGCGGGTAGGTCTACCCCCACATCAGCTTCTTCGGTATCATCAGCTGCGTCCACGCTTTCATCAATAACTGCAGCACATACTGCCGTAAGTACGCCTTGATGTCTGGATGATTCTCTATCTGTGTAAAGCTTTACCATATTGGCATGAAAAGTTCTAAGTTTCCCATCTATATCTCTCCTATAGTCTAACTCATTCAGTACCTGTTTAACTTCATACGGACCTTTCCATTGCAATAAAAGTTTATTGTGATTCACCGGAAGTAACACTATTGCCTGATTTCCCACTACAAACTTACGACTCCTGGCCTTCCTGTTGTAGTATTTCTGGTCCTGTGCCATTTTACATGTCTCTATCTAGATTGCAAGTCTAACACGTACTGGTATGTTGTCTTGACTTCTGCATCTTCAACGTCGGTTGACCATAACTCTTTCAGAATGTACATCGGTCCTCTCACCGTCCTACCGTACAACAACTGAAACGGCACAAAACCCCAATCTTTCCTGAGGTACTTCTCTGTATGCAAACAACATAGAGTTGATAAATTTGTCCCAATCCTTTGGTCTTTCTGCACACATCCGTCGCAGCATCTGCTTAAGGGTTCCATTGAATTTCTCCACCAACCCATTACATATCGGATGGTATGGCGTTGTGGTTAACTGCTTCATTGATAGGAGTCTCACAATCCGTTAACATCTCCTCTGGCACACCTAGCCTGCTAAACATGTCTACAAGTGCCTCGGCTACACATTTGGTTTCGATACTGGGTAAAGCAATAGCTTCCGGATACCGTGTATAATACAGGTAAGCACAAATATACCTATCATTCACATATTAATGCTTTTTAAACTAATGTTCTTCCATGAGCCACTATGGTCATTTTCAAACCTTTCAAACTGTGAATTGTATGTTTACTGTTTATATAATAGTAGTTTCTGCATAGCAATAATCCATCATAAAATCATTTATAAGCACAAACTCACAATTTACACTCAGTCATTAGCCATCTGTAAACACTGCATCATCTAGATTCTCTAGTTCTGGTTAGTCAACATCAGACTTTGTTATCTGATTCCTCTGTTAGGACTGTCACAAGCTCCTGAGGTAGCAGATCTCCTTCTGTCCATTTGATCCATCCTGGTCCAACTCTCATCCTTCTCCACATGGTGATGGAATATCCAGAGAGCCTTATCTGACCTGTACCAGATCTGGCAGGCAGCACGTTTGATATGTATGTGAAGAGCATCTCTACATGGAGGGAGGAAGGAGGCTCATGTCAACTCCACTATATGTTGACACGGTTTGGGGCTGAAGCGCTGCGGGAACTTGTCATGGCGAAAATTGTTGATGTCACAAGGGAGTGATCCACCATACAGCATGCATGTAAACTCCCCCAACCCCTGAATCATCTCTTATGACATGCTTTGTCCAAGGCTTTTGAAGATATCCATGTATTCTGGGTGGGCTTTGAGTAATTTCAGAGGTGATTTTTTTCCCTTTTCGCATGAAGGCACTTGTGCTGTCACATTCACTGTATGTACGCATGTAGAGCTGGGAGTGCTGAGCATAGTTCCAGTGTCATAGATCACAGACTTGATGTTGATAAGATGTTTCTTGTTCCCCACCCCTGTGTCAAATAGAACTTTCTGTTCTACCTGTTGTGCAAAGTGAAGGAGGAGAATGAACACGCGTGTGTCTGGTGATTGGATGATGATGCAAGGTACCGTAGATTCTTGAGCAATGTTGATGATCCATGTATCTGCCTCTTCCTGTGGTCCCCCCAGCTGGGCAGGGGTTAGAATATCCCAGCTGTCGCACTACAGAGGGGTACAACCCCCCCCCCCCAATGTGCCTGCCTGTTTGCCGTGGGCGGAGACCTGTGTCGCCTGATGAGAGGATCCTGGTGGTTGAGTAGAATCAGTGTTGGCAAATAATACCCTGTTTCCACAACACACCACTTCGGCCTTAAGTTTGGTTAAACGGGAGGTCAGGAAAGCCCGTCCTTGATCAATCGGCTGGTCATGCCGAGCCCTAGGGCATCGTTAATCTTAAACACATATTTCAAAATTTATCTTGAAAACAAATATTGATTCTCTAAATATTTATACTCTTTCATTGTCTTCTTTTTGATGCCCTAGAAGGCGGTGGCTCATGGGCTAATCGGGTGAAAGTTTGATTGATTTTTGTAACCTCCCAAGGATAGTCTAAACTTGGTAGGACCTTCTGTGGGAATACACTTGTCCAGTCTAGTCCTTTCATTCTGAGTATATCATTGATGTATCCCTGTCATGATCTGTGATGGATTTCCCCAGATCATGTCCCCTTGTTGGGCTCTGAGACGGGTGGGGAGCATTGACGATGAACTATATATTACTATTATGAGTTCCACTCAAAAAAAAGCCAAGCCTGCACTAAGTGAATCCGATGATGATCCTGTTGAACAACAGAGAGTGAACTTCCCTCGCTTCATTCACATTGAGGCTGTAGACAGTTCAAAACCTATCACAAAAATTTCCCCTTTCGTCATTGAAAAGCAAATGAAATCTATCCTAGGTACACCTAAATCTGTTAAAAGTCTTCGAAATGGAAGTCTTTTGGTTGAAATTACTTCAAAAGCTCAATCTCAGAATTTATTATCAACGAACACCTTCTTTGGACATTCTGTGAAGGTCAGTCACCACAAATCTTTGAACTCATCCAAAGGTGTCATCAGGTGCAGGGAATTATCTTCCTGCTCTTTGGATGATATCAAAGAAGGTTTGTCAAGTCAAGGGATCATTGACGTGAAGAGAATATCAATAAAACGTAACAACGAAATAAAAACAACAACCACATATATAATTACATGTGACACACCAGTCATCCCGTCACGTATCAAAGTCGGCTACCAGATTGTCACCGTCGACATATATGTACCTAACCCTCTTAGATGCTTTAAATGCCAGAAGTATGGTCATCATGAGGATAGGTGTCGGAACGAGTCTGTATGCTCCAAGTGTGCTGAGACTGCTCCACAACATCAAGAGAACAACTGCCCCAATACAAATAAATGCGCCAATTGTGGCGCTGATCATATATCCAATTCTAAAGACTGTGTCTCCTGGAAAAAAGAAATTGTTAAGATCAAATATTCGGAAAACATTTCATTCCAGGATGCAAGAAAGATTTATGAATCTCGATACAAATCCGAAAATCAGCCAAGCTATGCAAGTGTTGCTAAAACAGCTTCTGTTGAATGCAAAACTTGCAAAAACTTGTTAACCAAACTTTGCCAAATCTTTCCAGACAAAAAACAGAAATAATGCAGTTATTACCTGGTTCTGATAGTTCTTCTCATCTTGACCAGCTTACAAATCAAAATATACCACAAACACCTAAACCTACATCTCATCTTGACCAGCTTACAAATCAAAATACACCACAAACACCTAAACCTACAGCAGACAAACAAAAACAAGCAAAAACAAACATACACAAGAATCCAACAACAAAAAACACAAAACAGCAATACACAAGAAAAACACATTCAACCAAAAACAACATCAACTTCATCAAAACCAAAACCTACTAAAGAACCTACAACTCAACAAGCATCAACTTCAACAAAAAAGCAATCTGCTGTCACTTCCAGACAGCAGAAAAATAAACCTATGCAATCAGATAAACAATCAGATAAACAATCAGATAAACACACAGTGTCCAGTCCAGTGTCTACAAGCAATAGATACTCGGATTTGGACACGGACGATGACAATCTGGAGGGCGAGGCATCAGACTCGGACAAGTCCGAGTCTATGACCTGGCAAGATGGCGAGGGTGGCTGGAACAAGAACCTCCAGTCGTTGCAGGATGCCACTTAATATATTTTTAACTTTATATTTTATCTATGAATAATAATTATGTAAATATTGGTATAGTATTTTTAATAATTAATCTCTCCATAATGGCCAATGGAATTATCCAGTGGAATTGTCGAGGTTTAAAATCTAATTTTGCAGAGCTTTCTCTTTTAGTGCAAGAACATAAACCTGCTGCGTTATGCCTTCAAGAAACATTTTTGAAACAAAATGATACAATTTCTATAAAACATCACACCATTTTCAATAAAATATACAGTGAAGGTGATAAAGCCAAGCCCAGGGTGGGGTATCTATCATCGTCAATAATAGTGTTCCACATAAGGAATTACTGTTAAATACAAACTTACAAGCTGTTGCTGTAAGACTGTCATTACATAGCACTATCACACTGTGTTCACTATATCTTCCCCCAAGTAAACCAATTGAAGAACATAGGCTGAATGATCTTATAATACAATTACCCACTCCATATTCTAATAGGTGATTTCAATGCACATAACATCATCTGGGGTTGTAATAATACAAATCAAAGAGGTCTCCAGATAGATTACATGAACGATCCATCTTCCAAAACATATTTACACCCAGGAACAGGATCCTATTCTGCAATAGATCTTACACTATGTAGCCCAGTCATACTTCCAGATTTCTCATGGAAAGTCGATGATGATCTCCACGGAAGCAACCACTTCCCCATCCTCATATCTGAAAATCAGCCAACAGCTTATAGTCAACCCAGAAGATGGAAACTTTCTAAAGCAAATTGGACTAAATTCCAACAACTTTGTGAACAAACAATTTCATATGAAACATTCAAGGAGTGTCGTGATCAAACACAGCTATTCACTACATTACTAATAAAAGCAGCAGAACAATCCATACCTCAGACTTCACCTAATCCAAAGAGACCATACAAACCCTGTGGTATGATGATTGTAAGAAAGCCATCCAAAATAGGAAATCGGCCATAAGAAAATTCAATTTGAGACCCACCACAGAAAATTTAAACAACATTCGCATATATAGAGCAAAAGCACGACGTACAATACAAAGCAGCAAACGCAAATGTTGGAAACAATACATCTCGAGACTAAATAACAGAACAACAACTAAGAAAACGTGGGACATGATAAGAAAAATTAATGGCAACGGTACTTCACCATTTAGCCACCTCACTGCAAACAACAAACAAATCACCACACATCTGGAAATTTCAAACACCTTAGCAGAAACATTTGCACAAAAATCATCAGCAAATAATTATTCACAAAAATTTCAGAAATTCAAAGACACTAAAGAAAAGAAAAAACTAAACTTCAATTCAAAGAACAAAGAACATTACAACAAACTATTTAATATTAAAGAACTAAAGTCTGCTTTGTCAAAAGCACATGATACATCCCCAGGTGCAGATAAAATCCACTATCAATTCTTAAAACATCTACCTAGCTCCTCCCTCTTTATATTATTGGACATGTTTAATTCTATATGGCAAACTGGTGAATTTCCTACATCTTGGAGGGAGGCTTTAGTCATCCCAATACCAAAACCAAATAAGGATAAAAAGGATCCAAACAACTATAGACCCATAGCGTTAACAAGTTGTATATGTAAAACTATGGAAAGAATGGTAAACAACCGGCTTGTATGGTTTCTCGAATCAAATCATTTAATTGTTAATGTCCAGAGTGGCTTTCGTCAGCAGCAAAGCACACTGGATCATCTAGTTTGTTTCGAAACATTTATAAGAGAGGGCTTTGTCAATAAACAACATGTTGCTTCAGTATTTTTCGACCTTGAGAGTGCTTATGACACAACCTGGAAATATGGCATTTTAAAAGATCTTCACGACTTTGACCTCAGAGGACGCCTTCCATTATTTATTTCTGCATTTTTAAATGAACGACTTTTTCGTGTTCGTGTTTGTACACCCTATCAGATGCTCGGGAACAGCAGATGGGTGTACCACAGGGTTGTATTTTGTCCGTTACATTGTTTAGTATTAAGATAAACAATATTGTTAAATCAATAAATCCAGGGGTTGAGTGCTCCCTTTATGTATGATTTTGTTATTTGCTTCAGGTCTAGTAATATGAACATAATAGAACGCCAACTCCAGCAATGTCTGAATAAACTTCAGACTTGGTCAGATGAAAATGGTTTTAAATTTTCTAAATCAAAAACTAAATGTATGCATTTTTGTAATCTACGTGGACTTCATCCAGACCCAGAAATTTACCTGGATGGCTCACGTGTAGAAGTAGTCTCAGAATACAAATTTTTAGGTGTTATCTTTGATAAAAAACTCTCATTCATTCCTCATATCAATAATTTAAAAAAGAAATGTCAAAAAGCTCTAAATATTTTAAAGGTTTTGGCACATTCCGATTGGGGAGCTGATAGAAAGGTAATTCTACGGCTCTATCGGTCATTGGTTCGCTCTAAGCTGGATTATGGTTCGATAATTTACGGATCTGCACGAAAATCGTACCTGAAAATACTTGATCCTATACATAATCACGGTCTACGATTAGTCCTTGGAGCTTTCAGAACTTCCCCTGTTAAAAGTCTTTATGCTGAAGCAAATGAACCCTCTCTGTATGCTAGACGACAGACGCTAGCTCTTCAATACCTACTGAAACTCAAGTCAAATCCTCTAAACCCAGCTCACAACGTGGTCTTTCAACCCCAATTTAAAGTGCAGTTTCAAAGAAAACCGAGAGCTATTGCCCCACTAGGTATACGCATGGAACAATGTCTAGATGACCTACATATTGACATGAAATCTATTGCACAGTATAAAATCCCAGATTCTCCTCCTTGGACCCTTAAAACTGCCTAGTTTCGCTTTGATCTCACTTCTGATAAAAAGTCTATTACAGACAGGAGCCAGTTTCAAACAAAATATCATGAAATCAGGGAATTTTATTCTGACTTCAAAGCCATATACACAGATGGTTCAAAATCTCGCTCTAGATCTTGCAGTGGAATCACACTATGTTCAATATATCATTTTCTCTGATTCCTTGTCTGTTTTACAGGCTTTGTATTATGAAAAGTTTGAAAATCCTATTGTTTGTACTTTGCTTGAAAGGATTTCTTCCCTTTCAGAAACAAATACGTTTGTGTTCTGCTGGCTTCCGAGTCATATGGGAATAAAAGGTAATGAAATGGCTGACCAGAATGCAAAGCTGGCTTTGTCATTATCAATTTCTAGGATTAAAGTGTGTTATACCGATTTTAAATCTACAATTCTTACCTTAATTCAATCCTCTTGGCAGGCCCAATGGGATGGTGAATTTTTTAACAAACTTCATTCGGTCAAACCAACACTTGGCGAATGGTGCCCAATTTACAGGCCTATTCGTCGAGAAGAAGTCATTCTTGCCCGTCTCAGGATTGGTCATTCTCGAATATCACATTCATGGCTGTTGTCACGAGATGATGCACCATAATGTATCCCATGCAATACTCTATACACGGTGGAGCATATCTTAATACACTGTGTTTACCTTCAACCAATCCGGTTGCAGTACTACAATGTGGACAACATTAAAAAACTCTTCGACTCTATCAGAGTAGAGTCCATCATATCATTTATCAAGGCAATAGGAATTTATAATAAGCTGTGATATCAATTGTTAATCATGCCTTTGTAGTAATCATTCATTCATATATTACCTGTAATTAATCTTACGTCTTTATAACTTCTTAGTATTAATTTTTACGTAATGCATATACTTATATAGAATTTTATTTCATACACTCGACAATAAACATAACTTTAATGCGCGCTACATGACCTTAGATGTCGATGCGCCGTAAAACACAATTCATTCATTCATTCCTGTGGTACACTTGTGTCCTGACCTTGTGCGGCCGTGAGCAAATGGCACTTATCCTCACACAAAGTATACCTTTCGGCCCTGTAGCTTTTCAGCATACTTGCAAGCAATGGATTATTAGAATGTAACTAGATGTTTGTTTTTTATATGAAGAATAATCATAATCCAATCAGAACGCTCGTTTCAACGCGAACTGCGCCGATTGAGAAATTTTCAAAACAAATTGAAAAATTCTCCGAAATCTCTTTTTGACGTACATTTTTCCGAAATCTCTTTTTGACGTACATTTTTGCCGAATAAACCTACACGTTAGTGGAAACACATTTTATTGATAATGTTATTCACTGTTAAAACTCCCGTCGAAGATTTTTTTTGTTGCTGACAGAACCCGTGTCCTAGTATGGAAATGTGACCTGCTATGGCCAATGTCTGTGGCAATTGTTTGCAAAGTATACATGCATGCAGCTTAAAGTTGTGTTTTATTTGAAGAACAATATAAAGACTAGGGATAGGCGTTATATTTGGACAGATGTGTACAAAATTGTTTCAGATAGGGCCATTTTACTGATCGATGCGAAATCTGACATCCCACAGAGTAGAATCCCTGTACTTAAATATATATACTAGTACCCCCAAACGTGCCGAATCCCTGTGCTTGTGTGCACAGCTTTCAGAGTCAGGTCTGTAATTTCTAGTGTTGCTTGTAGATAGCTTGCTCAGGCATGCCTTGTCATACACAAACTGTTGTATGCAGAGTGATTTCTGGAGAAGCCAATAATCCCACCTTGTGATTTGGGGTGCCTGTTAATTGTTTGTTCAATTGTCATGTTAACAGCATTTCTGGAGTAGGGCACCCGTAACCTGTTTACGCTGAATCCATTTTGCTTCATCAGTGCTTCTGCTCCAGGGTGAGACTTGTGCAGGTTCAACATTGTCAGGACGTACACTGTTGCATATCTTGCATAGTTTGGATGGTCAAAACTGAAGAAGAGTGTGCACATTTCATCAAGCGATGCTAGGTGCAGCCTGAGGTTGTTTTCCTTGGTTGCTCTCAGAAATCGCAGTAGGACCCACACTAAATCTATGTATGCCATCCACATCTGAGCGGTTTTGCCAAGGTGTCTCCTTCTGACATTGTCTAGGAACTCTTCATACCTGCTGAATGTACTTTGTGCCTTGTCACATGCTTTGAGAGGGCCTCCCTTGATGGCTCTTGTGCAGGACTGGATATAGAATCCTGGCCTTCAGCGGGAAGGTTAGTCTCAAACTGCTCCATCAGGAGACACTCCAGGGCCTCCGTTACAACATTGTGTACACAAAGAGCCCTGTTGTAATGCTTTCCTTGCATCACCTTTGCAATCGACCCACTAGCACAAATGCCTGACTCCAAAAGAATCTCTTCAAACACACTTGACTGTATGTATTTCCCAATGGCCCCCATGTATGCACATGTGACATGAAAAGTTCCCGGTCTGACAATAACATACAGTACAGCTTTGGCTGTTGCCAAACTATAGCATACACCTTCTTGGCAACAGCTAGATCAAAGCACACATTTGTGTACATCTGTCCAACCTTTCTTGAGGCTTTCTGGGACACCTGCAGTATGTGTTGCACTGTAGCATTTTCTTGTATGAGGTTGAGAATTGGGGCCATGTAATCTACAGTTGAAAGCTGTCCATTTTGCCTTCTCCTGTGAGGGATATCCACCCTGCATAGCCAGTGTAGCTGGTGTTTTGTTTGTTGCCCTGGAGAACAACCATGCCATGTCTGCTGACAGCGTCACAGTCAAAGGCATTGGTGCTGTCCAGGGTAAGCACTGGCTCGGCCTTGTTCTTCAGAAAGCAGACATCCATTTCCTGATCTTCAAACTTCAAATCTCTCTTTGTTTATTGTCTTGGGTACCTCATTTTCATTGCTGTCAGGTGTCTGTGCAGTTTCAGTGCATACTTCTTGGATGACAATTCCATGTGCCGTGTGCGTTGTACCAGAGCCTGACGGGGTTTCTTCGAGTAAATCAAAGTTGTCCCAACATGTGTACACGACAGCATTGTTAGTCAATGATATAGTTTCTGGGGTGACATCTTCGTCTTTCATAGCTGTGTTGCACATGGCTGTCTCCAACTTGAGCAATGTAGTGTATGAGACACAGTCACCAAAGCGATCATCATCGTCACCAGCTCAGCATTGCCAGTAAGATGGCGAACGCTCATTCCAAGGAGGATGTGCCTAGGCATTGACCAGCTGTCCAATAGCCAGAACTTGCCGCTTGGTCTTTTCAGAAGAACTCAATTTTTTTTACATGTTATCAATGCTGTTAGAAACTCTTGTAGCGGCGCAGGGGTCAGAACTGCATCACTTGTGAGATATTGGGCAGAAGGTGGCCATGGCATGGGTGTAGACTCCTCGTGGGCCTTCTTGATAAGCCTGCGGAGGATAATAGCTGCTTCCTCCAACCGTCTAGACTCTGAGGCTGCATTTGCCAGTAGCTCACATTAAGGAGAAAATTAGGGGATAGTGATAATAATTTGGTTTCTGTTTGGTTATAAAAACAAAACATGTCCTCCAATTGCCCTGCATAGTGTTACTGGGTGGACAAGGAATAAAATACATTTCTCAACCTTACAATATTGGATGGCAGGGAATGGAGGAAGCTGAGCATACCGTACTTACTCGCCTATAAGACGACTCACCTATAAGACGACCCCCCTACTTTGGTTCTGTAATCTGTGGATTTGGCATGAACTCGCCTATAAGACGGGTTGATAAAATTGACATCAAGAGTTGGAGACATTTTCCGATAATTGATTCATAAGATTTTTTGTGAACAATAACAATGTTTTATTGTATGTAAATTAATCCACGGCATAATTATATCTTTCTTACAGACACAGCCAATCAGATCAGATCGATCATTAAACGGTTAGCCCGCATAAGATCACCTTAGACACGACAAATTTGCATATTGTCCCATGCATGCCACATTTAGAATTGAGTAGTGGCATGGGACAATACGCAGGTGTTGTTAGGTAAACTGCCCGTCGCTTAGATGGGAATCCGGTCGCGACAGTAAATAAACATAAATTAAAAAAACAAAAACAATTAGAAATGTCACACAAACTTGTAAAATTATCAACAAAATATGATGTTTTGTCCAGTTAGGCCGGGATAATTGATATGATTACTTTTGATTACTGCGTAAATATGATGTTTTGTCCAGTTAGGCCGGGATAATTGATATGATTACTTTTGATTACTGCGTCGGGTAGTTTTTTTGAAAGTGGCACATATATTCCAAGTGAGTTTTAAAACAAATATTGCAAACTGACGTCGGCGAATTGAAATATTTTATAGTTATGGTAGAGTTATCAAAGCGAGGGAAAATATATTTTCAACCTGTATTCCGTATAGGTTTGGTACATAATTCAGAAAAAACTAAAATTAACATTTACTTGGCCTGCACATGTCAAAATGTCATTAGTTTCCACAGCTGTTGGCACAGATCAAAGAAATATGTAAGGTACATCAAAGAGAATTAGCTCCCTCACTTCCATTTTTATGAAGCATGTGTGAAAAACTGAAATTACATTGCCCACTGGTAAATGACTTTGAAGTTTTTTCCCTGCTTCAGCCCATGTCCATATATGGAAATCGATGTAAGGTTAAACTGCTCTCCAGGTACTCACACTACACATGTGTTGGTTCGTTGCTATGGTTACACTATACTAGTGGATAATAGGGACTGTTTCAAGAGGTATGAAGAAAGGGGGGCGTTTAAACGAGTCCCAGATATACTTTGCATATAATTTGTCGCAAATTGCATCGCCCCTGGGGGCGTTTAAACGGGGTATATAGTAATTATTGAATTAAGAATTGTCCATGGCTAGAATCTTTCGCGATTTTTAATTTACCAAAGTGTTCATTTAATGAAACGGTCTCTTAATACAAAGTGACTGAACGGACAATTTCCCAGAGTCGGAGACATGTACTAGACTTTTGTTTGGATGGACACTACAGTGTCTATATTGATATCAACATCATATACATGTATATATGTTACATATATGTCATGTATATATGTCATCATAGAATAAAGAAAACTTTTTATAGTAATATTTGCTTGTATTTTACTTGTTGAAACACCTTGTTGATTGCTGCTAATTGTGACACCTGCACGATATGGATACTGTAGATCAAACACCTTATTGATTGCTGCTAATTGGGACACCTGCATGGGTAATTTGTCAGTACGCAGCTCCTTTATAGATCACTTATTAGTGTTTCCCCCAGACTGAAAAAAAGGGCAGAGCGCAGGTACAAAA
This sequence comes from Archivesica marissinica, assembly GCA_014843695.1. Lineage (NCBI taxonomy): Eukaryota > Metazoa > Mollusca > Bivalvia > Venerida > Vesicomyidae > Archivesica > Archivesica marissinica. Next base: position 86,783,203 of record CM026397.1, on the reverse strand, counting down.
AGGGGCATTTTTATGTTGCCTGTACTCAAACGGGCAGAATTGACATGGTCTTATTTATGTTATTACGAGTATGAAACATTTTGAGGACGAATCAATTTTCGAGTACGAAACATTTTGAAGACGAATCAATTTTGTAACCTATTGCGTATTTAGATTCAAAATATATTATAAGGCGTGACAATGGTGTGATATCCCGAGATAATTATCTAAGCAAAAATGTAATCCAGAAAATTACAACAATAATGCATTTACATTCATTTAAATCAAAACGTACATATAAAATTGACATCAGTTGGCTGAATTTCCGACCGGTGCAATGGGACAATCCATGTGCTGTGACCCAATAAACCTAAAAATGCGACACTATAAGAACAAATTGTCGACTATTTGAATCAATTAGCGCCCAATTATGAGATTTGCACACATGGGACAATATGTCTGTGACTTCACTATAAAGAACTCGTAACTGGACATTGCGCGCCGATAATCCCCTACATTTGTTTTTACAACAATGACTCAAACGGACATTGGGGCATAAATGTGCGAAAATTGACTGATTGGCCCGTATCATGATTACTTGTCAAATTTATTGCCTCTTCAATATACATAACCAGCAGACGACACATTTAATAGTCTCTTGATTTATGTTTTGAATTTCTAATTTCAACACTACTTATGGTCGCTTAATGAAAAACTTTAGGTAATTACGGCCGAAAATAGGTGGTCGTTGGTCGCGTAAGACAAAAGTCGCTTAATACAATAGATTTATAGTGTGAAATCGCTCGGGGGGGGGGATTTCAAAATGGTCGCATAAGACAAAGGTCGCTTAATACACGTGGTCGCTTGAGCAATTTTGACTGTACCTAGATATTTTTATGCAAGCTAATGAATGGGGTTTGCCCTGAGTAATTGCTATTTTTAGATTTATTTTCATTTTAACTTAGCGAAAATGATGGATTTAAAACGGGCACGTAAAAACACGTATATATCAGGTGCCCGATAACACGTAGAAATACGTATATATCAGGTGCCCGATAACACGTAGAAATACGTATATATCAGGGTATGGGTTAATACCCAAAGTCGGTGAAAAAATGTATAAAAAGGGATCAAATTGGTCCAAAAAATAATTGATAATTTCTGAAAATATTTTTATTATTTTTGCATAGATAAAGGTTAATATATGTTATATAATATACTCCCTAATAGTTAGAAACAATTCTTAGATACTTTTGATGGCTTACAAAGCCAATAAAACCTAACATCAATATTTTCGGGGGGTACCAAACTTCAAGAGCTCACCACAGCCACACCCACCAATGATATAATTGCAGACCACTTTATTTGAATATCTCATAGGCACTAGTATTGAGAAATATGTCTGCAAAATTCCCCCAGGGGGGGGGTTCGATACCTGGCCCATAGTCTATATAGGGATGTTCATCCACCAAACTCAGTTATCATATATTCATGATGTATATTGCAATGTTTTCTCGACTACCAGATGGCATATACTCATGATGTATGCCACCTTTGCAATGTTTTCTCGACTACCAGATGGCATATACTCATGATGTATGCCACCTTTGCAATGTTTTCTCGACTACCAGATGGCATATACTCATGATGTATGCCACCTTTGCAATGTTTTCTCGACTACCAGATGGCATATACTCATGATGTATGCCACCTTTGCAATGTTTTCTCGACTACCAGATGGCATATTCATGATGTATGCCACCTTTGCAATGTTTTCTGACACCAGATGGCATATACTCATGATGTATGCCACCTTTGCAATGTTTTCTCGACTACCAGATGGCATATACTCATGATGTATGCCACCTTTGCAATGTTTTCTCGACTACCAGATGGCATATACTCATGATGTATGCCACCTTTGCAATGTTTTCTCGACTACCAGATGGCATATACTCATGATGTATGCCACCTTTGCAATGTTTTCTCGACTACCAGATGGCATATACTCATGATGTATGCCACCTTTGCAATGTTTTCTCGACTACCAGATGGCATATACTCATGATGTATGCCACCTTTGCAATGTTTTCTCGACTACCAGATGGCATATGTTCATGATGTATGCCACCTTTGCAATGTTTTCTCGACGACCAGATGGCATATACTCATGATGTATGCCACCTTTGCAATGTTTTCTCGACTGCCCAGATAGCATATACTCATGATGTATGCCACCTTTGCAATGTTTTCTCGACTCCCAGATAGCATATACTCATGATGTATGCCACCTTTGCAATGTTTTCTTGACGACCAGATGGCATATACTCATGATGTATGCCACCTTTGCAATGTTTTCTCGACTGCCCAGATAGCATATACTCATGATGTATGCCACCTTTGCAATGTTTTCTCGACTCCCAGATAGCATATACTCATGATGTATGCCACCTTTGCAATGTTTTCTCGACTCCCAGATAGCATATATTCATGATGTAATTCCACCTTTGCTATGTTTTCTCGACTGCCCAGATAGCATATACTCATGATGTATGCCACCTTTGCAATGTTTTCTCGACTCCCAGATAGCATATACTCATGATGTATGCCACCTTTGCAATGTTTTCTCGACTTGCCCAGATAGCATATATTCATGATGTAATTCCACCTTTGCAATGTTTTCTCGACTGCCCAGATAGCATATACTCATGATGTATGCCACCTTTGCTATGTTTTCTCGACTTGCCCAGATAGCATATATTCATCATGTATGCCACCTTTGCTATGTTTTCTCGACTTGCCCAGATAGCATATATTCAGGATGTATGCCACCTTTGCTATGTTTTCTCGACTTGCCCAGATAGCATATATTCAGGATGTATGCCACCTTTGCTATGTTTTCTCGACTCCCAGATGGCATATACTCATGATGTATGCCACCGTTGCTATGTTTTCTCGACTCCCAGATGGCATATACTCATGATGTAATGCCACCTTTGCTATGTTTTCTCGACTTGCCCAGATGGCATATATTTATGATTTATTCCACCTTTGCTATGTTTTCTCGACTCCCAGATAGCATATACTCATGATGTATGCCACCTTTGCTATGTTTTCTCGACTCCCAGATAACATATACTCATGATGTATGCCACCGTTGCTATGTTTTCTCGACTCCCAGAATGATGGCATATATTCATGATGTAATGCCACCTTTGCTATGTTTTCTCGACTCCCAGATGGCATAATTATATTCATGATGTAATGCCACCTTTGCTATGTTTTCTCGACTCCCAGATGGCATAATTATATTCATGATGTAATGCCACCTTTGCTATGTTTTCTCGGACTCCCAGATGGCATATATTCATGATGTAATGCCACCTTTGCTATGTTTTCTCAACTCCCAGATAACATATACTCATGATGTATGCCACCTTTGCTATGTTTTCTCGACTCCCAGATGGCATATATTCATGATGTAATGCAACCTTTGCTATGTTTTCTCAACTCCCAGATAACATATACTCATGATGTATACCACCTTTGCTATGTTTTCACGACTCCCAGATAACATATACTCATGATGTATGCCACCTTTGCTATGTTTTCTCGACTTGCCCAGATAACATATATTGATGATGTATACCACCTTTGATATGTTTTCTCGACTTGCCCTGATAGCATATATTGCCCAGATAGCATATATTCATGATGTAATGCCACCTTTGCTATGTTTTCTCGACTTGCCCAGATAACATATATTGATGATGTATGCCACCTTGCTATGTTTTCTCGACTTGCCCAGATAACATATATTCATGATGTAATGCCACCGTTGCTATGTTTTCACGACTCCCAGATGGCATATATTGCCCAGATAGCATATATTGCCCAGATAACATATATTGCCCAGATAACATATATTGATGATGTATGCCACCTTTGCTATGTTTTCTATGTTGCTATACACAGCCCTGTGGTGATGCTGCTGCTATATCCCATAAGTTTACCTTGATGTTTACATGTATACACAGCCCTGTGGTGATGCTGCTGCTATATCCCATAAGTTTACCTTGATGTTTACATGTATACACAGCCCTGTGGTGATGCTGCTGCTATATCCCATAAGTTTACCTTGATGTTTACATGTATACACAGCCCTGTGGTGATGCTGCTGCTATATCCCATAAGTTTACCTTGATGTTTACATGTATACACAGCCCTGTGGTGATGCTGCTGCTATATCCCATAAGTTTACCTTGATGTTTACATGTATACACAGCCCTGTGGTGCTGCTGCTGCTATATCCCATAAGTTTACCTTGATGTTTACATGTATACACAGCCCTGTGGTGCTGCTGCTATCTATATCCCATAAGTTTACCTTGATGTTTACATGTATACACAGCTCTCTGTGTATTTGTGACAGTCATATCCCATAATTTTCATGTATGTAATAAATGACTGTTTCAGGCGATTGAATGTTGTCTGGGTGCAGTAGAACCAACCCATGGTGACTGGAGTAAGGAGGCTAAGGAGGTGTTCACACAACTCACAGCAGACAAGTAATCCTCAATTTGTCATTGAATTCTCTTTCAAGATTAGTAGATTAAGGACACTAGTTTGCTACATGTAGTATTTATTTTAAAGAAATATGGTGATCTTCCATTTAATGACCACTTACTCCACCGAACAAAAGAATAATGAAGAAAATGGAACTATTCGTTGAAGAGTGAAGTTACTATAACCCGGTGTCATATAGAATAATGACCCCCTCAAAATAATGACCCGCAGGTCATTATTCAGCAAAAGAATATTGAAAAATGACCCCCCTTGCAAATAGCAATATATAATGGCAGCTGTAATTTGCCGTTATGTTTAAATATACTTGATATAAATTGTTCGCTTACTGATTGTTGTGTATTGGCACGCGTCTGTGTTTCGCTGATAAATATAGGGGACTAGTTTTAAATATACCGGAAATGTCAAGTTATCCACGTCACCAGAAGGAAACATCCTATTCCCAGTCATTATAAACTCCATGGAGTCCTACTTCGAGTCGGTCACCTCAGCCAAATACCTTGGCGTGGATATCGAATTTGGTGTAATTATTCATAAAAAATACAATTTCTCATACCCTTCTGCCCATTAAATAGATATATTTTTTATAAAAAAATACCCTATACAAAAATATATGGGGCCGAGTTGTTGTGGGGCCGAGACGTCACTGGAGCGCTCCAACAATAAGGTTTTATTGCTTTATTATGGGGATATTCACACCTGTGGCAAAATTAGTAACACCAGTCAGAATTATAATGGTTAACAGCATATTATATAGTTATACACATTTTCTGGAAAGTTTAAGAGCACATGCATGAATATGATAAGAATGTTTTTTTATCGTCGCTACCGGTTACCCATATGAGCGACGCCTCCTGAAGAGATTAGTTATTTTATATTTTTGGAGGATAGTGCATGATACAGACAGAGACCCATTCCAGAATCTCCTCTGGATCTTTTACGTGCACGGTGTAAAGCACCGACACGAGACCTCGGTTTAAAGTCCCATCTGAAAGACTGTTAATTTTATTAGGGTCAGACGGGGGATCGAACCTGCGATCCCTGGATTACCAGTCCAGCGTGTTACCACTGGACTACATATCCGTCTGATAAGAATGGTTAGTACTGTGCTATTTTATGGTATTTATTTTGAGCTGCATGGTTTCAAATACCAATTAAGTTGAGTGTATGTCTTTTTTCATACATAAAGTCAATATGATTTTATTGACATTTGTTAATTTTATAGCTTATGCAATTATTAATAAAATATATTGATAACATTGTTTTTGTAGGCTTTGGGGATGGGTGGGTGGGTATAAGGTGGGTCATGATTCTATAATAGAATATGGACCCACGAGTTACATTTTCATATTCTATATGACACCGGGAGCCGTAATTATTTGGAAAATCTTACATTTCAAGTGTGAAGCGCGGTTAATATATAGTTAGAGGTTATTACGTGGCTAGTTTCATATCAGCATAGGTATCGACCCGGTGTATCTTTATATCAGCATAGGTATCGACCCGGTGTATCTTTATATCAGCATAGGTATCGACCCGGTGTATCTTTATATCAGCATAGGTATCGACCCGGTGTATCTTTATATCAGCATAGGTATCGACCCGGTGTATCTTTATATCAGCATAGGTATCGACCCGGTGTATCTTTATATCAGCATAGGTATCGACCCGGTGTATCTTTATATCAGCATAGGTATCGACCCGGTGTATCTTTATATCAGCATAGGTATCGACCCGGTGTATCTTTATATCAGCATAGGTATCGACCCGGTGTATCTTTATATCAGCATAGGTATCGACCCGGTGTATCTTTATATCAGCATAGGTATCGACCCGGTGTATCTTTATATCAGCATAGGTATCGACCCGGTGTATCTTTATATCAGCATAGGTATCGATTTATATCAGCATAGGTATCGACCCGGTGTATCTTTATATTTGCCTGAGACCAAAGACAATTATTGATACAAGAAAATGATTGAAATATTAGTTTAGTTTAGTTTATACAAATTTATTTTAGCTCGATTGCGAAAAACAAGTTCTTATAACTTTATATTAATCACTCTCAAGACCTCATTCCTGATGGAATCCATCGCCACGAGGGAGAAAGAAGAGGCACCATGGAAATTAAATGCCTTGACTAAGGGCACAATCGTAACGGCTCCAGCAGGGCTCGAACTTCGGACCTTTCGCACCTGAAGCGAACGCGCATCCACGGCGCTATCACGACTTCCACATATCCACGTTGAAATATTACAACCAAACTACAAACATCTGTTATCTGTCAATTCTGACACGCTGATACCCTACGGGAAGTAAACAAACAAGCACCGAGTGTGCATGCGTTATTTAAAAAGAACTTGTTATGATACGGCCTTTTTCTGGTTTGATACTGACACTAGAGAGAAATTCCAGGGAAAAAAGCTTTATTTGCTGTATAAAACACATATGATCTTAGAGTGAAGAAAATGACCAAATCAAAAATATATAAACACTGACTGATTTGTAAGCGTTATGAGTCGTGATAATGACTCTGGTGTATGACCACTAAATCATTACTTTGCCATATTCTCTCCCTGCTGCTCTGTTTACCCATGTGCTTCCGCGTAGGTGGCTAATTTCTCATGTGTTGTGTATGATCATCGACTCGTACAATTTATTGCACGGACAAGTGGAATTTTGGATCTCAGTTGTCCGCGGACAAGTAGAAAAAAATGTTTGTAATCATAAAAATAATACTCACAAATTTTATTGTATTTTTTTTTAAATAATATTTTTTTGCATTTTTTCATACAATACATTACATATATACATACAATACATTACATATATACATACAATACATTACATATATACATACAATACATTACATATATACATACAATACATTACATATATACATACAATACATTACATATATACATACAATACATTACATATATACATACAATACATTACATATATACATACAATACATTACATATATACATACAATACATTACATATATACATACAATACATATATACATACAATACATTACATATATACATACAATACATTACATATATACATACAATACATTACATATATACATACAATACATTACATATATACATACAATACATTACATATATACATACAATACATTACATATATACATACAATACATTACATATATACATACAATACATTACATATATACATACAATACATTACATATATACATACAATACATAATACAACATATATACATACAATACATACATATATACATACAATACATTACATATATACATACAATACATTACATATATACATACAATACATTACATATATACATACAATACATTACATATATACATACAATACATTACATATATACATACAATACATTACATATATACATACAATACTAAGAACAAATCAGAGATTATTATGTAATTATATGATTGCAGTATAAGATACATTTTTTTTGTCGAGGGAACATTATTTATAGCCCTATACATGCTTATTACACAAATAAATACTGCTTAACACTTTCGCTGCCAGGCACCTCAAGGAACATATTGCTCAGTGCCAAGCATATTCCTTGAAATTCTGAGAATTTGAGATGCCAATACTGTAATAGCAATATCTAAGTAAATACTTGTCAGATGACACTGAAACTTCACATATGTGCTAAGCATACATTGTAGGAAATAAATATATACTGAGTCAAAAAAGAAACGATACCTGGTGTTTATGTGTCTATAATTTCAACATTTATTAAGAAAATTCTTTGAAAATTCATAAGATGATAGTCCAACATGTTTGAAAGAGGAGCACATAAAGCATAATGAGCCTCCGAAACTGTCTGCTGCGTGATGACGTAATTCGTCGGACAGGGGTCTAATGGAGTTTTCACACAGACGTCAATACCGAGGATGGGCACCATTTGCGTTTCTCACTGCAATGCACCGCTGTCGCATCGTACGGAAGAGTGTCTGAATCTCTTGCTGGTCAATATTTGTCCACTCCTGATGCAAAACATCCCTCAGTTGGTTTAACGTTACCGGCTGACGTCGTCTTGACGCGGCGGTCTAACGTATCCCACACATGTTCTATGGGTGACAAGTCTGGTGACAAAGCAGGCCACGGCAGGGTTTCAATATTGTTCTGCTCCAATAATGTGGTGGAAATCCGAGCAGTATGACACCTGGCGTTGTCCTGTTGGAACAGTGTGACGTTTCTGTTGGCGTTAAAGAACGGCACAACAACTGGCGCAAGGATCTCATCACAGTACCGCTGGGCGTTTAGGTTCCCGTCCACCACTAACAGTTCAGTGCGACTGCCGAAGGTGATACCGCCCCACGCCATAACGCTTCCGCCCCCGAACAGATCGACCTGACGTACACATGCGTCGGCGTAACGTTCACTGCGTCTGCGATATACCCGCTCTCTGCCATCCGCTCGCCGCAAACAGAACCGCGATTCATCGCTAAACATCACCGAATTCCACGTCACGGTGACATCATGTCAGGATGGGTCCAACGTATGGCCGATAGGCACGAATGCCACGTTCACCGAGCCGGTTCCTGACTGTTTGTGCACTGATGCGATTGTTGGTCATCCCAGGGGTAACGGCAGCTGTGTGCGTAGCAGGTAGGAACCGGTCACGTAAATGTGACGTCCGAATGTGACGGTCCTGTTCACGCGTCGTCACATGTGGTCGACCAGATCTTGGACGGTCGTCCACCGATCCATGTGTTCGATAACGTCGAAGTAGACGTGTTATCGTGATCCGCGTAACCCCGAGTCGATTTGCGACGTCACGCTGACGTAAACCGCCGTCAATCATGCCAATGGCACGCATTCTCTGATTGCGGTTTAGCCTAGGCATTTTGTTAGAGGTAACAATGGGTATGTAAGGTGTTTTTCCTCGATGATAATGCAATACCAGTACAATAAACCGGTTTTCCGATTTGTACATGTGCAGGAAGTTGTCTTTGTTGAGGAGCACGTGCAAATCGGAAATTCGGCGTTCCAGGATTATCGGGTGTTTATTTACCTGTGTTTATGGTTGGCTGACGTTGCAATAAGATACCCGGTACTGATACGTAATAATATATTAAACCTTTCTATGGTTTTATCCGTTTTACGTCATTTTTAGTTTGGTATCGTTTCTTTTTTGACTCGGTATATAACAAAATACTATTTAGTTACGTAACCATGGCAGTCATCTTGGTGGCCATATTGGATTTAGCATTTAAAAATGGAAACCGAGCAAGCTGTAGTGAAGTAATTGGGGTAAAATACTTGTAAATAATGGATAACATGTACCCACATTGTCAAGTAAACATAAAATAAACAATATTTATGTAACAAATTATTAATTTTGATGTATATAACATTTATATGCACAAACAAACATCGAACATTTTATGGGGAAAATATAAAAAAAATTCGACATGAGTCACTGGCTTCTACATGTATATATGTACATATCTGGTCTGTTGTGTTTGCATATAGTTTATACATTTTCTCTCGCTCTTTTATAGTTTTGATATGTATGAAATATCTCAAAGCATAGAACAACGCATAGCGGCGTGTCACAATCTCCACAGAAGAAACTTGTTTGTTTTCGCACTCTGGGTCTCAATGACCCACCTTACAATCAGGCTTGTATTTTTTATTGTCGTACTTCTTGATGAAGTGCTTTTCCTTCAATCTTACGTATTCATTGGGAATAGCTGTACATTTTTGCACCGACTTTCTGTCAAAGTCGTCCAACAATCCATTGATAACTTCCTTTCTGAAAGCCACAGCATTCATCAGTTTGCGATACGCTATGTACCCGTTCACTAGCGCAGTTTCCATTATGCGATGAAATATAGCCTGGTACCATTTCTGTGATTTATGTGGATAGGCATATGAACCAAGCAATTGGTCATAGAGGTCCACTCCTGCCATATTGCCGTTATACCGTTCAGCGATGACAGGCTTTTCGACGACACGATACCCTCCGGCACCTCGACGCGACCGTATATTTTTATCGACAGTATTATCCGTATCAACCGTACTCAGAATTGTGACCCTTTTTGTATCGTGCCATGCACATGCCACTAAATTATCAGTTCTATAAAAGACAGGATCATCGCCTTTTGATAGTGCTAAATTTCGTGGTTTCAATTGTTCCGGCATATGTTTTCTGAGTGGCTGGACAGTTCCTACTGCCCCAATTTCTCTCGTGTAGTTTCATGAACAATGTTGGATTTGTTCTCATATCCTTCCATTAGATCAAGAACTATCTGTTCGGCAAGTCCAATAGTAGGATCACGTGGAAAAGAAGCCCGTCCAGTGTAGAGCCTGTGCCGTAAGGCGTATCCAGTCTTGGAGTCACATAACACAAAATTCTTAAAACCCCACTTTGTAGGTTTAGCAGGCATATTATATTGTTTGAAACTAATTCTTCCTTTAAATTTTATCATGGATTCATCAATGCTTATGTCCCGTACCGGCTGGAAATATCGTTGATAGAGTGGCTCGGTCAAGTCAAGAAGAGCCTGATTTCGAAGAGCGGATTATGCCCTACAGCACCACGTTCAATTCTTTCAGTGTTAGTGCGCATATACCTATACTTATTTGCATTGCAAGCATGGCCGAAATCTCTGTCGGTGATGTCTCGAACCATTTATTGAAGCGGCTGTGTGGACCCAGTTCATTTGCACCATTAAAGAATTGCTCTGCATACCGGTTTGTTTCGGTACATATCAACTGAATTGCTTCATCAGGGAAGTACAGTTTGAAAAAGTCAACTGCAGAAAAGCCATTGTGTCGACCAAAACACTCCTTCTTTGCTGGTATGCAGGAAGCCAATCAGGCATATACCGTATTTAGCTATGTATAGTGCGCTATCGTGTATAATGCGCACCCACGATTTGGCACGAAAATCGGGGGAAAAACTGAGTTTCCGATGTATACTGCGCACGTGAAAAACTCAATTTTCCAAGTCAAAATTTAACTTTTCTCAAGAATCGCTAAAAATTGTGCTCCGTGATTTTTACAACTTATATTAATCACTCGAGATACCTCATCGAGGAACGGTAACGCACTCAGGCATGATTTCATGAAAATCTTTTTATTTTATGCAATGCATTGTACATAGTAAATATTTCCCGTAAAAATAACCAACACATCGTGTCTTTAATCATGTCGTATTTAAAAACATACGGTATATTAAATCAAATAAACTATTATTACAAAGTTTCTTTATCTCTATGATATCGTACGATTGCAGCGTCGCTTTATGCGGCGAAGTACGCGAAAAGTACGGGAAATATTACATACGATAAAACCACGTGATGTTATCAAATCGCCATTTTTTATGCATTTACTAATTTCAATTAAATTCTTCAAAGTTTGCCAAAATAAACGCAATATATGCTAATTTTGTGGTCTTATTCATTTCATTTATTTATATAGACTATCGGCAACTGGTTTTAATAGCTAGTTTATAACGTTTGTCGAATGTAACAAATTATAGAATGACTGTGGGGCCCGTTCGGGTCGAATTTCACGAAATATTGGTCAATTTTGGTCCGGAAAAAAATGTCTCTGTACTGGTGTATAATGCGCAGTAGATAAAATGGATGAGGATTTCAGAAATGTGCGCACTATACATAGCTAAATACGGTATGGGTCTTTTATATCATAGAACTGCCAATCAAAACCCCTAGCAGTGCTTGGGGTATGTTTTAGTCCATTGTTCTGTTGGATTTGTCTTACATTTCCCCCAATTCTAACACGATTTTGATTGTTCAATCTATGTTTCACTCGTGGGTGGGGTATGGCATCATCGTGAAACGATTCCCTCACAGATTCAGTGTCCGAACTATCAGACTCACTTTCAGATGACAAAGAAGACAGATCAGAGTCAGAATCGTTAATTATACTGTCTATAATCTCATTTGTTCGCAGCTTTTTACGTGGAGGCATGATTTCTCATCAAAATGTGTGCTTTTTTTTATTACTCGTTTTAGTTTTCTTCAAAATAATGTATTGAGCGGAAACAATAGAGGAATACCAAATGTTATATATGAAAATGCAGCTTATATCATGAGCAAAACAGCCAATACAAGCCCGGAGGATTTGCTTCCCTTAAATTGTTAAAATCCAGAATGAAAGAGACACACCTCCGAATTTCGACTAGTCGCGATTGGCACTGTATGGTAATTCGACTGCAGTCGCGATTGGCACCGAAAGTGTTAATATATCGAAAATAAAAAAGGTGATAAAGATTCCCCTTGTCGTACCCCCAATAGACATTCAAATTCCTCACTTAGCATGGTTTTATACTTAACCCGTGAACGCACATTTTCATACATAGATTTAATAATATCCAACATCTTCCCCCTAATTCCATACTTTATAAGCTTGTACCAAATCACATCCCTGGTTAGAAAATCGAACGCTTTATAATCAACAAAGGCCGCATATAATCTTTTATTATTATTTAACAAATGTGTTGTAACCCCATGTAAAACAAATATATTATCTACAGTTCCCATATGTTGTCTAAAACCAGCTTGTGCTTCAATGTAAACATGGTATTTTTCTGCCCATTTATTTAATCTCTCGTTTAAAACTTTTGAGAATAATTTACCAAATGTACTTAATAAAGTAACATATATATAGATTCAAAGTGTTCATATACATTGTACGTACGTGTGTGTATAACATCATAATGAAAGAAATTGGTGTCTTATCATCAAACTTTAGTCAGTATCCGAAAATGATTGTCCGAACACTGTGTCCTGTTCCGATTCGATGCTTGAATCTGCTGTAAATCCGGGAGAATTGTAGTTGCAATGTACCACCGCGTCATTCTACTAGACTAACCATTTCTTTGTACTTTATTTTTCACCGACATGTTTATGCGTTTTGCTATTCGAATATTCGGTCGGGAACATTACGCATCTTCATCCTGTAAGGCCATGCAAATATGACGACGACTCATTCAATTATTGTTAATCGGCGTTTTCACAAATGAAGCCATTGTCACTTGAACTGCTTTCCATTGAAGGGTGATTGTTTTTCAAATGACTATTCAGATTGATGATGTACCGTAATTTGCTATGTAGAACGCGCACTTTTATTACCGAAATCCTTGAGGAATTTGTCTAGTGCGCATTATACACGGGTACAGCCTTCACAACATTTTTTTCCAGGCGAAATATCGACCCACATCGCCCCCACCACTTTTCAATAAGTAGGTATGTTTGGCAAACGGTATAAAATAACTGTTCTAACAATGTACCGATGATATATATATAATGGCATTGATTTAGACCAACTATGAACTTAGATAGCATTTATTTGCTTTGAATTTGGGAAATTTCATCAAAAACGTAAATGCCAAACAACAATGGCGGATGTTGAATGATTTTATTGATTGTCTATTTCCCGTACATTTTCGTACTATATCGTATAAAGCGATTCTTCTCTATTGAGGTCTAGGTAGGTAAGATAACAGAACATTGGAATTTATAGTTTATCTGAGATATTGAGATCATATATCATATGTTTTAAATATATTTATTTGTTTCTTTATTAGAAATATTAAAATGTAATTCTTATAAACAAATACAAATAATGTGTTAGCTCTTAACAAATTGTTTGTAACACTGTTTATGAACCCAATACAATGGGGCCCCTGTTAATTAGTTTGACACGTTTTGAAGTTTGCATGGACATATTTGAGGTGTTAAGAAATATAAGCAGGTGTAGAGAATTTTGAGAAAATAATTATTGCTTGATGCATATTTAATTCAATGTCATAGAAGCTGTCATTAGACAAGCAGTACACTCCGTTGATTGATATCTATCACTCAAAATACAACTCAGAATTGTCAAATCTCAGTTATTGTCACATTACTTAAAATTCAAAAACCCCTACACTGCTAGAGATAAGCTCTCCATTATCAAGTATGCAGAGGCTCATGGCAATCGGAAGGCACGAACACAGTACGGCGTTGGGGATTTATCAAAACCATCCACTTCCGGACGTAGGAAGCACAGTTTTTTCTTTTTGTATGGGAATATAAAAATCATAAGAGTATGATTATATTTCAGAACCATGCACTTACTTCTGCACGTAAGGCCCCACAATTTCATCTTTTTTTAAAATGATATTTTACGGTGCGCGGTATACACCAGAACTACATTTCCCCCCCGATTTTCATGCCAAAAAGTGGGTGAGCGTTATACATGATAGCGCGTTATACATAGCAAATTACGGTACATGAATATCATAATGCATAGATTACCACCTAGCAGTTTTCTTATTCTCAGCAATTGAAGTCTTTCCAAACATGTGACTGAGTGGCAGCATTTTTGGAGACAATATTATAAAATTCGTACTTTAAATAGTACCTTTTGGTAATATTGAGCAGTTAATTAAAAATTTAAGATACATGGGATGGATGTTGTTGCAAAGTGTCTGTAGTCTGTAATATTTCAAAAGGAATTTTCTTGTCTAAACAGTTTTGACATCATAATTAAACACTACCTACCTTAGCACCTACTGTAATTATCCGATTACATGACAAAGAGTGTCAATTAACACATGGATGCAACCACAACATGGTTTATTCACACATCCTGGGGCGATTTCTTTTGGATTGGAAAGTTTTATGATGGTTTCAAAAGAAAAAAACATATCTTATATGTGACCCGCCATATCAAAATCGGTCGTAAGTCGGGATTATCGTAAGGATTATTATAAGTCAACAAAATGGTATTTTAACAATTTTCAGATTATTGTATAATGGCATTTTATAATCATTTATCTTTATAATAAATGTGATAGAAGCACGTATTTGTGTAATTTAAGTCATTAAAAACACATTTTAATTAGCTTGGTGTTAATTGCCATTGTTATTAATCGCAGTGAAACAAAAGATCTAAGCCGGGTAGGTGGTGTTTTCCGATGGCCAATCGGGCATATATGGGTCTTCTATATCATAGACCTGCCAATCAAAACCCCTAGCAGTGCTTGGGGTATGCTTTAGTCCATTGTTCTGTCGGAGTTGTCTTACATTTCCCCCAATTCTAACACTATTTTGATTGTTCAATCTATGTTTCACTCGTGGGTGGGGTATGGCATCATCGTGAAACGATTCCCTCACAGATTCAGTGTCCGAACTATCAGACTCACTTTCAGATGACAAAGAAGACAGATCAGAGTCAGAATCGTTAATTATACTGTCTATAACCTCATTTGTTCGCAGCTTTTTATGTGGAGGCATGATTTCTCATCAAAATGTGTTTGCTTTTTTTCTTTTTTACTCGTTTTGGTTGGTTTTCTTCAAAATAATGTATTGAACGGAAACAATAGAGGAATACCAAATGTTATATGTGAAAAGGCAGCTTATATCATGAGCAAAACAACTAATACAAGCCTGGAGGATTTGCTTCCTTTAAATTGTTAAAATCCACAATGAAAGAGACACACCTCCGAATTTCGACTTTAGGCGCGATTGGCACTGTATGGTAAATTCGACTACAGTCACGATTGGCACCGAAAGTGTTAAACCAATTATATTAATTTGTCGGCGGAAGTCGCAAACGTAAACAGATGTATAAAACGTTTACCAATTCCGATAAAGGCGCTATATCATCGGACGATATCCGATCCGTGATGGCTCTTCGTCAATGCTTTTTTTGTTCCGGATGTTTACAAATTATTCGCATCGATGATTCGTAGTTAAAATAAAAATTAAATGGATCGGTTTTTAATCAAAGAGCCCAAGTAAAATTGAAACTGTTAAAAGAAAATCAAAGGCTGATCGGGACAGTTTGTATGACAAAAACTGCAAACGCGAGTTTGTAGAATCGTGCGTTACCGATTTCCCTTGGCTGAAAGCAGACAACCCTAATAACGTTACTTGTCGTATATGCACTCAATACACCCAGATGGCAGACAAAACGTCCGGTCTATTTAATGGCAAAAAAGAGGATAGGCGAGATACATTGACATCGCATCAGATGTCTGCAAAGCATGTTCTGTGCAAGCAAGCCGGCAAGGGCAAATCTATTAAGGGCAAATTGGATAAAGCATTTGCCAAGGTTGACCAGGCCGAGGTAGAACATTACACAAAATTATTCAATACGGCATATGCTGTGGCCAAACGCAACCAGCCATTTTCTGACTTCCCGTTCGTGTGTGCTATACAGCAGCAGAACGGTGTCTTATCTAGGTGCTGATCATCATGGTAGGTGTGTTGAAATGATGGCAGCCATATCATCTATCCTGTTGACTGATTTACAATCCCACATGGCATCAGTTAGATTTTTTCTATCATGAGTGACTCAAGTACCGATTTGTCTGTAATTGACCAGGAGGGTATTCTGGTAAGCGTACATCCAGAAACAGGTGAGCCTCGTACAGAAATTGCTAGTATTGTCATCAAAGGCTAGGGCTCTCAAAGCAGTGATCCAAGATCTACATGTTACTGTGACACACCTGGAACAGGTAGTATCAACCTCAAGCAGAGCAGATGAGTTAGGCCAGGCCAGGCCAAATCTATCCTCAGTGATTTGAGCCAAATAAAGTTGTGAAGTATCTGTACCTGATGATGGACATTCTTTCTGCGATAACAGCAACCTCTACTTTATTCCAGACCAAAGATCTAATGATATTTGAAATAAAAGAGGCCATTGATACCCTCTACACGAGGTTGCACATGATCACCCAGGAACCCTCTACATGAGGTTGCACATGATCACCCAGGAACCCTCTACACGAGGTTGCACATGATCACCCAGGAACCAGGGGGAAATCTAGCCAAATTCTATGACTTGTATGATACAGATTCCCACACATTTCATGGCCATCTTCAGCTCAAAGGCATACTCAAGGCGTTTGCTGATGATACTGACATACATGACCTGTTGTATGATACAGAGTCCCACACATTCCATGGCCATCTTCAGCTCAAAGGCATACTCAAGGCGTTTGCTGATGATACTGACATACATGACCTGTTGTATGATACAGATTCCCACACATTTCATGGCCATCTTCAGCTCAAAGGCATACTCAAGGCGTGTGCTGATGATACTGACATACATGACCTGTTGAACCACATGGGCCAGCATATTTTGGACAGGTTCTCAGACCTAGACAAGGAACCTATGTCACTGATGAGTGTTCGATTTCAGACATTGGCCACACACTCTTGCTGGACTTAGTACACATGGCAACAGCGAGATCAAGAGTTTATGCCTTAATGTAGTGATGTTCTCTCAAAGGACAAAGTGAAACTGATTCCATATGAATGGCAAGCACTTAAGGTGCAGGCTTCAATGCAAAGGCAGTACCACCCACTCAGTGTTTATTCTTCTATTCTACAGAGAACATTGGGGTTCTTATTACTCTGGTGCTCACCATCTACAGTATCATGTGAAAGACTGTTTTCCAGCATGAATATGCTCAAGAGCTCTCTCAGGACTCGCCTGATGCAAGATAATCTCCAGAACCAAATATGCATTGTTGTCGGTGGTAAACCACTTGAAGACTGACCCATTACCTGCAGTGCAATCCTGGTTAGCGTCTACTAATAGGCACATCACACACAAGAAACCAGTAAAGATTCCCACTGTCAGTCCAAGAGCCAAGTCCATGCACTTCAATGGAAACAGAATCTGATGTGGCATACAGCCTATGTTGGAGGAAATTGTAAAAACATTTGGCTGTGAAGATGCGGCCAGGGAGAAGCTGAAAGCTCTGTCCGAAAACCCATCGGCTCCATGTTGTATGACATTAGAATAATATCATGACAATAACAGAAACATGTATTGAGACTCGGAGGCTGAGATACCATAGTTTGAGTTACTTTTAGTTTACATAGTTTTAAGCCAGTTCAAAGTTCATAGTTAAATCCAACACATTGCTATATACAATATGTAAATACATATAGAAAGGTAATAGGTGAAATTTTGAATATTGATAATATTGTAAATAGCGTTTTGACTGCCAATGTAGAGTTAAATTCCGGAATAGAAAGAATATCTGATATTTTGTACAGCAAAGCATTTAGCATTTTTGGTGAATTGAAAATAATCACTGGTTCAAAAGGTGTAAATAAAAGGAAATTTAAAAGCCCGTGGTTTAACCAGGAATGTGAAAATGCAAGGCGTGATTTAAAACATGCAAATAAAATTTATAATAAGAATCGTTCAACTCAAAACATGGACATCCTAATTGTAAGAAGACGCTGTTTTAGAATTGCTAAATGTCGGGCTCGTACCAAATATCTTGTAGATCAAAAAAGGAAGATGCATTTATTATCTGTAGATAATCCACAACAGTTTTGGAGTGAAATAAAAAAACTTCGGAAACAGAATGTTAAAAATAAAATAGAAACCGATGCATTTTATGAACATTTTAAAAATTTATATTCTAACGAAGATAATTTTACGAATGAATTTGTTGAACAGCAGATTGATAGAGATGATTATAATTTGAAATACGTTGATCAACTTGATTATGATTTTACAATGGAAGATGTAATAACGGCTATTTCCTCATTAAAGCCAGGTAAAAGCGCTGGTATTGATAATATTATACCTGAAATATTTATTGAATGTAAGCTAAAGTTAGCGCCTGTATTATGTAAATTATTTAACTATATTTTTAATAAAAGTGAATATCCAGAATCCTGGTGTAAAGGAATTATTGTACCAATACCGAAAAAGGGGAATCCAAATGATGTAGACAATTACAGAAGAATTACACTTACAAGTATTTTTTCGAAATTGTTTTCTATATTGCTAGACAATCGTCTACGAAAATGGGCCGAAAGCAATGAAATATTGAACGAATTCCAGTATGGATTCAGAATTTCAGAAAGAATAAGAGTACAATAGACTGCATATTTGTTTTAAGTTCAATAATTAATAAAATAATTAAGCATGAAAAGAAAAAGGTGTATGCATTCTTTGTAGATTTTCGGAAGTGCTTTGATATGTTATATCGTAATGGTATATGGTTTAAATTATTAGAAGTAGGTGTTTCTACAAAAATTGTACACATGTTAAGAAGTATGTACACCTGTGTAAAATCATGAGTGAAAGCTAATGGATCGCTTTCTGATTACTTTGATAGTTATATGGGTGTTAAGAAATGTTAATGCTATATTTCCTAGCAATTGGTCTAAACATCTTTTATGATTCTATTCGCATTGACAGTCGTGTATTGTATAATAAATGTCTGCAGAGTTGAGGTACTGTACCAGGTTATCGTGACCATGATGCAACATCATAAGTTTGGCTATATTTCAGGGTGTTACTGTTGGATGTGGGGGGTATTGATGAGGAAGGCGTGTACACGGTACAATTGTTAGATATGGGTATGTCCGTCGCTGAACAGTTGCTTCATATAGATGTTGGTGTGCAAGTTGCCACTCCTGTAGCAGTTGGCACCAATGTCAAGATGATATTTTCCCCAGATGACAATGACAAAGTAATAGCGCGGCTGTATGGGGCCAAGCCTTCAAAAACAATTGGCAAGTATGGGTAAGTGAGACAACTTCAGACTTCAAAGTGATGATGAGCTGTATTTCATGAAGGTGTAAAGATGCAAGACAAATAACCGTAAATGAGCGTTGTCAACAGTAGACCTTAACTCTTTCAACACCAAGTAACTGACGTGGACTGGTCCATGATATTCTTAGACCAATAAATGAATAAGAAAATTACATTCGGACCAGTTCATTTATCAAGATGGGTAATTTTGTCTAAAATTAGTAATACTACTTGCAAAAAGTGCAGATCCTGATGAGACGGCTCATCACGAGCCGGCTCATCTGGATCTACACTTTTTGTAAGCCTATATAGAGGTCTGTGGTGTTGAAAGGGTTAATAATATTGCTGTATGGGACAGAAAATCTTATATATGCAAGCACAATACAATAGTATGAATGTACCGATCTCAAATGATAGCACTATACAATAGTATGAATGTACCGATCTCAAATGATAGCACTATGCAATAGCATGTATGTACCGATCTCAAATGATAGTACTATACAATAGTATGAATGTACCGATCTCAAATGATAGCACTATACAATAGTATGAATGTACCGATCTCAAATGATAGCACTATGCAATAGCATGTATGTACTGATCTCAAATGATAGCACTATGCAATAGCATGTATGTACCGATCTCAAATGCAAGCACTATACACTAGCATGTATGTACCGATCTCAAATGCACGCACTATGCAATAGCATGTATGTACCGATCTCAAATGGCAAGCACTATGCAATAGCATGTATGTACCGATCTCAAATGCAAGCACTATACACTAGCATGTATGTACCGATCTCAAATGCACGCACTATGCAATAGCATGTATGTACCGATCTCAAATGATAGCACTATACAATAGCATGTATGTACCGATCTCAAATGATAGCACTATACAATAGCATGTATGTACCGATCTCAAATGCAAGCACTATACAATAGCATGTATGTACCGATCTCAAATGATAGCACTATGCAATAGCATGTATGTACTGATCTCAAATGATAGCACTATGCAATAGCATGTATGTACCGATCTCAAATGCAAGCACTATACACTAGCATGTATGTACCGATCTCAAATGCAAGCACTATACAATAGCATGTATGTACCGATCTCAAATGATAGCACTATACAATAGCATGTATGTACCGATCTCAAATGATAGCACTATACAATAGCATGTATGTACCGATCTCAAATGAAAGCACTATACAATAGCATGTATGTACCGATCTCAAATGCAAGCACTATGCAATAGCATGTATGTACCGATCTCAAATGATAGCACTATGCAATAGCATGTATGTACCGATCTCAAATGCAAGCACTATACACTAGCATGTATGTACCGATCTCAAATGCAAGCACTATACAATAGCATGTATGTACCGATCTCAAATGATAGCACTATGCAATAGCATGTATGTACTGATCTCAAATGCAAGCACTATGCAATAGCATGTATGTACCGATCTCAAATGATAGCACTATACAATAGCATGTATGTACCGATCTCAAATGCAAGCACTATGCAATAGCATGTATGTACCGATCTCAAATGCATGCACTATGCAATAGCATGTATGTACCGATCTCAAATGCAAGCACTATACAATAGCATGTATGTACCGATCTCAAATGATAGCACTATTCAATAGCATGTATGTACCGATCTCAAATGATAGCACTATACAATAGCATGTATGTACCGATCTCAAATGATAGCACTATACAATAGCATGTATGTACCGATCTCAAATGATAGCACTATGCAATAGCATGTATGTACTGATCTCAAATGCAAACACTATGCAATATCATGTATGTACCGATCTCAAATGATAGCACTATGCAATAGCATGTATGTACCGATCTCAAATGCAAGCACTATACACTAGCATGTATGTACCGATCTCAAATGCAAGCACTATACAATAGTATGTATGTACCGATCTCAAATGATAGCACTATGCAATAGCATGTATGTACTGATCTCAAATGCAAACACTATTCAATATCATGTATGTACCGATCTCAAATGATAGCACTATACAATAGCATGTATGTACCGATCTCAAATGAAAGCACTATACAATAGCATGTATGTACCGATCTCAAATGATAGCACTATACAATAGCATGTATGTACCGATCTCAAATGCAAGCACTATACAATAGCATGTATGTACCGATCTCAAATGCAAGCACTATACAATAGCATGTATGTACCGATCTCAAATGATAGAACTATACAATAGTATGTATGTACTGATCTCAAATGATAGCACTATACAATAGTATGTATGTACCGATCTCAAATGATAGCACTATGCAATAGCATGTATGTACTGATCTCAAATGCAAACACTATGCAATATCATGTATGTACCGATCTCAAATGATAGCACTATGCAATAGCATGTATGTACCGATCTCAAATGCAAGCACTATACACTAGCATGTATGTACCGATCTCAAATGCAAGCACTATACAATAGTATGTATGTACCGATCTCAAATGATAGCACTATGCAATAGCATGTATGTACTGATCTCAAATGCAAACACTATGCAATATCATGTATGTACCGATCTCAAATGATAGCACTATGCAATAGCATGTATGTACCGATCTCAAATGCAAGCACTATACACTAGCATGTATGTACCGATCTCAAATGCATGCACTATGCAATAGCATGTATGTACCGATCTCAAATGCAAGCACTATACAATAGCATGTATGTACCGATCTCAAATGATAGCACTATTCAATAGCATGTATGTACCGATCTCAAATGATAGCACTATACAATAGCATGTATGTACCGATCTCAAATGATAGCACTATTCAATAGCATGTATGTACCGATCTCAAATGATAGCACTATACAATAGCATGTATGTACCGATCTCAAATGATAGCACTATTCAATAGCATGTATGTACCAATCTCAAATGATAGCACTATTCAATAGCATGTATGTACCGATCTCAAATGATAGCACTATACAATAGCATGTATGTACCGATCTCAAATGCAAGCACTATTCAATAGCATGTATGTACCGATCTCAAATGATAGCACTATTCAATAGCATGTATGTACCGATCTCAAATGATAGCACTATTCAATAGCATGTATGTACCGATCTCAAATGATAGCACTATACAATAGCATGTATGTACCGATCTGAAATGCAAGCACTATTCAATAGCATGTATGTACTGATCTCAAATGCAAGCACTATACAATAGCATGTATGTACTGATCTCAAATGCAAGCACTATACAATTGCATACAGGGTTTATTCTAGGTCAGAATTTTTGGGAGAAGTGAGAAAGCGCGTGATCACTTCCTTAAATGGTGTTCTTTAATATACTTAGAACTGCAAAATAGGGTTAAAATGCACAGTACAACCATTAAATACAACATTTGAATAGAAGGAGTGCTTTATAATGAGCCAGTGTATCTTACTAGACAAAATTTGTACCGATGTACCAATCTCAAATGATAACACTATGCAATAGCATGTATGTACTGATCTCAAATGATAGCACTATACAATAGCATGTATGTACCGATCTCAAATGATAGCACTATACAATAGCTAGTGTTTCCCTTAAGCAGGAATAGGAGGGCGGCCTGCCCTGCCCAATTTTGGAACTGCCCGAAATTCCGAAAATGTCTTCCCTTGTGTGCCTAAATTCTCAATAAAACTATGATAAGTAATGCAATATTGCCTGACATCCCCCAACAATCACCAATCCTGTGTTAGACTAATGCTATAATCTGGAATACACAGGTTTACGATCAATATGCTGTGAAATCTCCACCTATACACTGCACTGTATATCTAGCCTAGGTGCAACCTTGACATTGCTCAAGATATATTCTCGTGTTTCAAAAGAAATTCAAAACGTAAATAAATCAAGAGCCTGCCGATTATGTATATTGAAGAGGCAATAAAATATGCTTAAACAAATTTGACAGGTAATCATGATACGTGCCAATCAGTCAATTTTCGCACATTTATGCCCCAATTTCTGTTTGAGTCATTGTTGTAGAAACAAACGGTTGAGTGATTGTTGTAGAAACAATGTTGTAGAAACAAATGTAGGGGATTATCGGCACGTGATGTCCAGTTACGAATTCTTTATAGTGAAGTCACAGATATATTGTCCCCTGTGTGCAATCTCATTGTTAATTGACATTAATTGACTCTGATTGATTCAAACAGTCCCCAAAGTTGTCTTTATTGTCTCACATTTTTAGTATTACTGGGTACTGTGCATATCACACAGCATGTGAATTGTCCCATTGCACCGGTCGGAAATTCTGCCAACGGATGTCAATTATGCTGCCATTATATTTTATATGTAAGTTTCTATTTAAATAAATGTAAGTGCATACTTTTCTGGCTTACATCTTTGCTTAGATATTTATCTCGGAAACCACACCATTGTCACGAATTATAATATATTTTGAATTGTAATATGCAATAGGTTGCAAAATTGATTCGTCCTCAAAATGTTTCGTACTCATAACATAAATACGACCATGTCAATTCAGCCCTTTTGAGGACAGGCAACAGTAAAAATGTCCTTTTTTTCTACATGCCCTGCCATTTTTCAGTCTAGGGGAAACACTAATAGCATGTATGTACCAATCTCAAATGATAACACTATGCAATAGCATGTATGTACTGATCTCAAATGATAGCACTATGCAATAGCATGTATGTACCAATCTCAAATGCAAACACTATGCAATAGCATGTATGTACCAATCTCAAATGATAGCACTATGCAATAGCATGTATGTACTGATCTCAAATGATAGCACTATGCAATAGCATGTATGTACTGATCTCAAATGATAGCACTAGGCAATAGCATGTATGTACCAATCTCAAATGCAAACACTATGCAATAGCATGTATGTACCGATCTCAAATGATAGCACTATGCAATAGCATGTATGTACCGATCTCAAATGATAGCACTATGCAATAGCATGTATGTACCGATCTCAAATGATAGCACTATACAATAGCATATATGTACCGATCTCAAATGCAAACACTATGCAATAGCATGTATGTACCAATCTCAAATGATAGCACTATACAATAGCATGTATGGACCGATCTCAAATGATAGCACTATGCAATCGCATGTATGTACCAATCTCAAATGTAAGCACTATACAATAGCATGTATGTACTGATCTCAAATGATAGCACTATACAATAGCATGTATGTACTGATCTCAAATGATAGCACTATACAATAGCATGTATGTACCGATCTCAAATGATAGCACTATACAATAGCATGTATGTACCGATCTCAAATGATAGCACTATACAATAGCATGTATGTACTGATCTCAAATGATAGCACTATGCAATAGCATGTATGTACTGATCTCAAATGATAGCACTAGGCAATAGCATGTATGTACCAATCTCAAATGCAAACACTATGCAATAGCATGTATGTACCGATCTCAAATGATAGCACTATGCAATAGCATGTATGTACCGATCTCAAATGATAGCACTATGCAATAGCATGTATGTACCGATCTCAAATGATAGCACTATACAATAGCATATATGTACCGATCTCAAATGCAAACACTATGCAATAGCATGTATGTACCAATCTCAAATGATAGCACTATACAATAGCATGTATGGACCGATCTCAAATGATAGCACTATGCAATCGCATGTATGTACCAATCTCAAATGTAAGCACTATACAATAGCATGTATGTACTGATCTCAAATGATAGCACTATACAATAGCATGTATGTACTGATCTCAAATGATAGCACTATACAATAGCATGTATGTACCGATCTCAAATGATAGCACTATACAATAGCATGTATGTACCGATCTCAAATGATAGCACTATACAATAGCATGTATGTACCGATCTCAAATGATAGCACTATACAATAGCATGTATGTACCAATCTCAAATGATAGCACTATACAATAGCATGTATGTACCGATCTCAAATGATAGCGATGGTGTGAATTAAAAGAATGTAGGTGTGTGAGGTGTTGATTTGTAAAATGTAGGTGTGTGAGGTGTTGATGAGTAGACTGTAGGTGTGTGAGGTGTTGATGAGTAGAATGTAGGTGTGTGAGGTGTTGATGTGTAGAATGTAGGTGTGTGAGGTGTAGAATGTAGGTGTGTGATGTGTTGATGTGTAGAATGTAGGTGTGTGAGGTGTTGATGTGTAGAATGTAGGTGTGTGAGGTGTAGAATGTAGGTGTGTGAGGTGTTGATGTGTAGAATGTAGGTGTGTGATGTGTTGATGTGTAGAATGTAGGTGTGTGAGGTGTAGAATGTAGGTGTGTGATGTATTGATGTATAGAATGTAGGTGTGTGAGGTGTTGTGTAGAATGTAGGTGTGTGAGGTGTTGATGTGTATTTCATACTTCAGGTACAGGTTGAGAGATTTAGCAATGGCAGATCCCACCATATCCAGTCGCAATGTACTTATTACCAGCATAACGAGTCCTGTGTATTTCTGGTGTCGTCTACAGGACAATTCATATGAGTTCTATCAAGACCAACTACAGCAAGACTACAACGAGGACAAGGAACATTTAATTGATATAAATAAAGGTAAGCTCAGTCGGAGATAAGATGTGATGCAGTTCTTGTGGTCTCGGTGCACAGTTCTGGTGGTCTCGGTACACAGTTCCGGTGGTCTCGGTACACAGTTCCGGTGGTCTTGGTGCACAGTTCTGGTGGTCTTGGTGCACAGTTCTGGTGGTCTCGGTACACAGTTCTGGTGGTCTTGGTGCACAGTTCTGGTGGTCTCGGTACACAGTTCTGGTGGTCTTGGTACACAGTTCTGGTGGTCTTGGTGCACAGTTCCGGTGGTCTTGGTGCACAGTTCTGGTGGTCTTGGTGCACAGTTCCGGTGGTCTCGGTACACAGTTCTGGTGGTCTTGGTGCACAGTTCTGGTGGTCTTGGTGCACAGTTCTGGTGGTCTTGGTGCACAGTTCCGGTGGTCTCGGTACACAGTTCCGGTGGTCTTGGTGCACAGTTCTGGTGGTCTCGGTACACAGTTCCGGTGGTCTCGGTACACAGTTCCGGTGGTCTTGGTGCACAGTTCTGGTGGTCTCGGTACACAGTTCCGGTGGTCTCGGTACACAGTTCCGGTGGTCTTGGTGCACAGTTCTGGTGGTCTTGGTGCACAGTTCTGGTGGTCTTGGTGCACAGTTCTGGTGGTCTTGGTGCACAGTTCTGGTGGTCTTGGTGCACAGTTCTGGTGGTCTTGGTGCACAGTTCTGGTGGTCTTGGTGCACAGTTCTGGTGGTCTTGGTGCACAGTTCCGGTGGTCTTGGTGCACAGTTCCGGTGGTCTTGGTGCACAGTTCTGGTGGTCTTGGTGCACAGTTCTGGTGGTCTTGGTGCACAGTTCTGGTGGTCTTGGTGCACAGTTCCGGTGGTCTTGGTGCACAGTTCCGGTGGTCTTGGTGCACAGTTCTGGTGGTCTTGGTGCACAGTTCCGGTGGTCTTGGTACACAGTTCTGGTGGTCTCGGTACACAGTTCCGGTGGTCTCGGTACACAGTTCCGGTGGTCTCGGTACACAGTTCCGGTGGTCTTGGTGCACAGTTCTGGTGGTCTTGGTGCACAGTTCTGGTGGTCTTGGTGCACATTTCCGGTGGTCTTGGTACACAGTTCCGGTGGTCTCGGTGCACAGTTCCGGTGGTCTTGGTACACAGTTCCGGTGGTCTTGTATCATGTTGGTTCAAGGTCACACTTTGAGGTTAAATGTTGGATGCCTATATTTTGTTTCTGATACATGGGAGAGATTTTGAATGAACTTGCAGAGTTCAACCATATCAGTTGAAGGTCAATGTCACACATAATGGTTAGAAGGCAAAATCTATATAGTTCGTATTCATTTCATACCTCTTGAATCACTGGAGAGAATGTATTTCCCACATACATTGTTTTTAATGGGTCTGTCCAAACTGATGTCCACCTTATATGTATTGAACTGTTTTGTTTGGATATTGAAATAACTTGGCTTTCGATGTTCACCATAACATTGCGATGTGTAGAGTGCAGATTTCACACATGTTTTGTTCAATTTCGACATCACACTTGGAAGTCAAGTGCTTGTATTTTGTGGCTGTTTCATATATCTCTTGAACCACCAGGGCAATCGCGAAGCAAATACTACAACTTAATTTAATCACTAAAGTCTGCTTTCTAGAACCACCCGTACTAAGCAATGTGTATCAAGTTTCTTGCTCGTCGATATATCGCCAGGTTTGACCTATTATTTATTTATCGTCTACTGGTTGCCCATATGAGCAACACCTCCTGAAGAGATTAGTCACTTTAGATTTTTGGAGGATAGTGCAATGATACAGACAGAGACCCATTCCAGAGTCTCCTCTGGTTCTTTTACGTGCACAGTGTACAGTATTAGACACAAGACCTCGATTTAAAGTCCCATTTGAAAGACTGTTAATTTTTATTAGGGTCAGACAGGGGATCAAACCTGCGATCCCTGGATTACCAGTCCAACGTGTTAATCACTGTTCTACAGATCCAGATGTCATTTTTATCTACAGGTGACAAGTGTGTTTTGTTCGTGGACAGCATAGAATATCACAGAGGATCTATAGTAAAGAAATGTGATGAGAAGGTAGATGTGAAGCTTGTGGACATTGGAATTGATGTGATATTAAATGAAGCAAATGTTTTCAAACTGAAACCGGAATGGGACAAATATCCGCAATTAGCCTTCTGTTGCTCTTTTGCATGTATGAAACCTGTGGATGGTGATACGTTCACAGAAGATGCATGTAAAGTGTTCAAAGACATGGTGCTCGAGTTGAGTAACAGGACGGAATTGCCAGCTACGGCCAAAGCAACTGTAGTGAATGAAGAGAATGGAATAATACTCGTAGAATTGACCATTGATAGAAAGGACATCTCTGAGTCACTAGTCGAAAATGGTGTTGCTAAGTTTGAAGATGCAGGATTTCACAAACTGTTGGAAGACCATGATGAGATTACTGATATTCTTGAAAACTTTGGTGATTATAAGAATATGCAATTAAGTGTTGATGATGATCATGATGTTGTCCTTATAGAATGCTATGATATTGAGAGACTGATTTTCCATAGTGTGGATAGTGTGTCTATTTTGGAAGAAATTGCAGTGTCTATTGTTGCGACAGTAGCTGATAAAGTGGGAGGAGAAGGAATTGATGATTTTACATCTGGTCCGTGTCTGGCCAGGTGTCCAGTGGACAATTTATGGTATAGAGCTAATCTACGATGCATCAAGCCA
Organism: Archivesica marissinica; assembly: GCA_014843695.1. Classification (NCBI taxonomy): domain Eukaryota; kingdom Metazoa; phylum Mollusca; class Bivalvia; order Venerida; family Vesicomyidae; genus Archivesica; species Archivesica marissinica. Next base: position 86,753,715 of record CM026397.1, on the reverse strand, counting down.
CAGTCTGATGTAGACAACTCTCCAGCAACATACAAGGTAATAATAATTAGTAGCTCGCCAAGGCGAAAATCCTGTGAGGTATTGCAATGGCCCTGTCCGAGTCGACGGTGACTGTAGACACAATGTTGCATTGCTTGGCAGTTCTTCATGAAAGAAGTCATGACTATTCAGGTGCATAACCATGGCTTAAAGTGACATTACATCGCGAAAAGCAAATAAAATGCATTTCTTCACGTATAAATGCATTGCTACTACAAATTCTTGACTTGATGTTTGTTTTGTCATCAGAGTCAATACTAAACGCGAGATAATGTCGTTTAGAGATAATTTAATTAAGAATAGTTAGCAGGGCCCGCGCTGGCAATTGAGTAGCCATTGGCTAAAATATGGCAAAATTGGCTAACAAAAACTCAATTTGGCGAAAATGATAAAAACGGCAAAAATCTGTAAAGTATTCGAAAATTGGAAAGTCTATTACTCGGGTCAAGGTAAAATCGTGTCGCGCGTGACTGATATTTCGGACTGTTTTACAAACATTTTCACGCTTATCATGCATCTATAAATAGCAATGATCTCGCTAGTCTATGGAGTACAATTAAAAATCGAGCTGGAGAATCATATAAGCTTGTTGTTTGTTTATTTAACCCATTCCCGTTGAGATGCGCCATTGAACACCCCTATCGACTACCGCATACATACGCACTTTGACGCCCTTATCAGTTCCCGCATATATGCACCTTTTGACGCACTAGTCGTATCTGCATACATACACCATTGTGCAACCTTGATTTTAACCTTGATTTGTTGATGTTTATAAGCAAGTGACCGTTATGCAAAATAGATTCCCGCCTAAATTAATATGTTAGGTCAAGCTCCCGGATGATAAATGGTTATGTTACTATTAAAAGTAAAGCCGTAATTAGCCTCCAATCAAGGTCACAAGGTTAGCTGCGCTGTAGACCGCATGTGCAAGGTGAAAATATATGACGGGGTCAAAAATTCTAAAACAATGGCGGCAAGCAATGGTATTTTACGAGACGGGCGTGATATTTTTGATGTTTTATTGCAATCGGATGATAGTAATGATGGTCGTATGCTGGATTTGATGCATCCGACATTCCGACGGATGTTCCCGAGTTTCACGAGTCCGATATTGACATTTCTGACGTGAGTTCCGTGTCTGATGTCTCCTGTGAAGGCAGTTTGTCGGACAGCGAGAATGACGATCTTCTGCACAGTGCCTGGACGCCTCGATTTTCTCCTGTAGTGGCACGTATTATGAAATATTATATTCTTCTTCATGTAGATAAACAAAAAATGCCATGTGTTATTTCCACCGTGGTTCAAAGCTGAATGAATCTTCAAGACCTGATCACAACTCCTGGCGACTTTTTTTCATCACGTAACTTTGGAAACTTTGTCTAATAATGTATGTTCCGGCCGAGTGTCGAACCCAGGACCCCGATTGCCATTCCGGCGCTCTATTACGATGAAAATGTATGGTATATGCATGGTGAATCAGCAACATGCTTCATGCAGTGTACGTTTATGTGCATGCTATATCCGACAAAATATGTTGGGGTTGATTATGTTTTCGATGAATTTGGATTTTTATCTGACTGGTGCATTATCAAAATGTATATCAGCTTTCCGGTTATTATTACAACATGCAAAACTGTCCATATTTGTGATTACGTAACATGGTATCTTGGAATCATATATCATCTCATCATTTATGTCAAACCCATTGTGGACTTGTTTCCCTGGGCAGACTTACCCAGTACAAAGCAATGCCTGTGAGGTGGCTTGCTCAAGGATATACATGCCCTTACTGAGTATTTAACCCGAAACCCTTCGGTTCCAAATCCGACGACCTACCACTGGACCGCGGTCGACACACAATGCACAATATAAATGCAATAAATTTATGATGTACAGGATAAATATCACAATTTGTACTTATGTCTTTAGGTTGATGACTTTCAAGGACACGGTGGTCCCAATCTCCCTGTCGACTTTGATCCGGCCACTGCAGTACCGCTCGACTACTTTTGGCTGCTATTCAGCAAAGCCATGCTGTTGAAGATTACTGATCACACCAACAGCTATGCCCGCTGGAAGATCAGACTATCTGGAAGGGCTGATCCATACTGGGCTGAGACGACCGACAGCGAGATGCGTGCATACATCGGTATGAATGTCCTAATGGGCATCAACAGTCTACCATCGCTGAACATGTACTGGTCGAAAGATCCATATGTCAGGAACGCTGGCATCGCTGACATTATGACAATAAATAGGTATGTCAATGACTGTTATTATTTATTTTTATTTCCATGTAGATGAGAATGATGTTAATCAAACAATTGTACTCCTGTCTGGCACAACAATATCACAACTCGACAACGATCGAAAACCATTGATACCGAAACTTTTCTTTCCAAAATGGTGCACAAATAATACCATGCTATATGCAGCAATCCTGTACGAGCGTCCATCTTGATTGATACAAATGTAAACATAGTCCGCCTCCGTGGTCGAGTGGTTAAGGTCGCTGACTTGTATACCACTGTAACCTATCATCACTGATGGTCACGGGTTCGAGCCCCGCTCAGGCCGTGTCTCATTTATATGAAAAAGTTGGCAGTTTCTTACGGAGGTTGGTGCACCCAAGTACTGGTTAACCGCTGGAGCCTGCCCAGGAAAGGTGTTGTTAAGTAAACTGCCCGCCGGCGATATAGCCCAAAATGGTGCTGATGCAGGCGTAAAACCCGAAATATAACATAAATATAACATAACAAATGTAAACATACATAATTTATAAGTATTTGTGTTTATCTGCTATAAAATTATTTCTATGCATACAATCAAATAATAACACATAGATATATGTTTCAACCAAGGAGAGTAACACAAATCGGTATGACTCTTGATTGAAGCTTATCTAAATATCACAAAGTATTCAGGTCCTGTGTACTATTCCTTATTCAGACACGCCCAAACCAGAGGGCCTAATCCACCATTCTATAGTATCAAACCAGGGTTATTGTATCCCTCTCCCATTTGGCCCATATAAACAAGGAAATAATAATAGTTGCATTAATGACATTTTCTATGATTTTCAGGTATCAGAAGCTCAACCAGTACTTCCATATCTCGGATAGGGAGGCCGAACCTGGACAACAGCATCCTGATTATAAGGTACGGCCTGTCTTGGACCACGTAGCCCAAACCTTCCTGGCAAGCTACACACTCGGCCGGGAACTAGCTGTCAATGAAGCTATGATTCGCTACACAGGTCGCTTATCATTCAGACAATATATGCCCGCAAAACCGGTGAAAAGGGGGATCAAAATCTGGATGTGTTGCGATTCGAATACGTCGTACCTCTCGCGCTTCGAAGTTTATCTGGGACGGACAAACAATCAGACGGAACATGGCCTCGGCTACAATGTTGTCACACGTCAGACTGACAACTTACATGGGTCGAAAAGAAGAGTTTTCTTTGACAATTTCTTTACTGGCTTAGAACTTGTCCAGGACCTCCATGGAAATGGACTATATGGATGTGGGACCGTTCGTGTCAATAGGAAAGGTTTTCCGGCAGAACTGAAAAAGCCACGTGAAATAAAGAACCGTGGTGAGTTCAAGGTTGTGCAAAAAGGACAGTCTAACCTCATTGCAACCGTATGGAAGGACAAACGGTTGGTGCATCATCTTTCAACAATGCACGACCCACAGGACATTTGGGATGCACAGTTGTTCTGCAGCTGAGACAGCCGTCCACTGTGCACAGCTACAACAAGTTTATGGGTGGAGTGGACATGCACGACCAGCTGCACATGAACTATGAAGTGGGAAGGAATGGGAAGAAGTGGTGGCGGTACCTCTTCTGGTTTTTTGTGAACTGTTCTATTGTGAATGCATTTTTAATTTATAAGGAAACATCCAGACGAACAACAAAGTAGAAAAGGTACTGCCACCGTGACTTCAGATTGGAGCTCGCGCGGCAATTGATTGCAGGTTATGCAACCAGGAAACGGCGTGCATCTGCACTTGATGACATACATGTTGATCAAGAGAATGTGCGTGGTCATATTCTTACCAACCTAAAGACTACCCTGGGACAGGCCACGGTCCGATGTCGGTTCCACTGGAACCATATGGTTCCAAGTAAACGGGTCACAACTGTGTTCGGGTGTGCCATATGCAACGTGCACCTCTGCAAAGAGACTGTCGTGGCAGATTCCATAACTTGTAGACAATATTGTGGTCTTGTGTAAATAATTTGTATAGCTTGCACATGAAATTGTGTTTATTTTGTGCGAATAGTGTTATGATTATGGATTACAATTTTCGGTGTGGATTTCCACAATCAAGGATATTACATTATCATTATATGAATGTAGGACATTTGCCCCCCGGACATTTGCCCCCCAGTCCAAAAATGGTAGGGTGGACAATTGCCCCCCAGTCGAAATGTAGGGGCGGACATTTGCCCCCCAGTTGAAATGGCAGCTAGGACATTTGCCCCCCAGTCAATATGTAGGGGCGGACATTTGCCCCTCAATGGAAATGGCAGCTAGGACATTTGCCCCCCAGTCGAAATGGCAGTTAGGACATTTGCCCCCTAGTGAACAATTTGAGGTATGACAAGGTGTGACAAGATTACAACACATTTCCAAACAACCAGTTTATTTGAGCATAAATTTGTGATCAAGTGTAAAACAGATAATAGATTAACGTCAATATCAACACAATCTTGGCATGATTGTCAATGTTTGTGATCAAGTACTATGAACTAACCATGATAATACTCATTATTTCGATGTCTCGTGAAATTAAAACAGATAACAGATTAATGTCAATGTCAACACACTCTTGGCATGATTATCAATGAATTCAATGTTTGTAAACTATGATAACTGAAATTCGAACAAATAACAAAATGTCACATTATAGCACATCAGTATAGTAGCACGTTTTAGAGTTACATTGTCAATTAGACGAATCGGACGAAATGTCCGACCGCTCTAAGGAAGTCGCGCACATCCTTCTCACCAGCATCAAAGTCCTGGCACAGTTGTTTAAGTCTATCCTGCAGATTTCTCGTCTCGCGGCGGACACGTTTGCGTGTTGGGGCACCCTGCCTCACTCGCTCCACTTCTGTGATCACGTTGAGTTGATCCTTCTGTATACACTGAATAGTATGCCAGAGTCCGGGATTTTTATGTCCTACAAGGTGGCTGAACGAGTTGTTCCACGCCTCACATTTGTTGTTGGTCCGGGAACCATCTTCTAGAGTGACCTGGTTCACGTTCCATTTATCAATCGCATACTTCGGACTCGTTCGCTGTAATGTGATGCGTCCCCTGACTGGGGGGCAAATGTCCTAGCTGCCATTTCGACTGGGGGGCAAATGTCCTAGCTGCCATTTCCATTGGGGGGCAAATGTCCGCCCCTACATTTCGACTGGGGGGCAATTGTCCTAGCTGCCATTTCAACTGGGGGGCAAATGTCCACCCTGCCATTTTTTGACTGGGGGGGCAAATGTCCGTATCCCTCATTATATTGGTCGGTAAGTTGGTATAATAATTTGGGGGGGGGGGGGAATTGCAACTGAAATGTGGGTATTTGTTTTGTGTATAACCAGTAGTTCATAATTTGACACAGTTGATTTGGCAATATTTTATGTACATTTTTGTAAAAAGACATTGCACACATGTGCGTTCACATTATAGTGTAACTTATGTGTATATTTGAATTTACCTGTTTCTACTTATTAGGAATTCCTTTGTGTGTATATATATATCAAATTTATCTTAAAACTATTTATTAATTTCTGGCTTCTTATCTATTGATTATTTATTGATTGGTAAATAGCTGATATAGGTATGCATATACACTAGCAGATTAGCTTACTAGAATAAGTGGGAATGGGTTAATGGGGGCATGTTTGATTAGTATGCAAACACGCGACACACGTATTATATATCTTTGTGTTATTTATGAGCATTTTAATTAGAAATGCAGGGTTCGACACAAACGCAATCCCGAGGACACCAACAATTGGGGAGGGATTCCTAAGCTTCAGTCAGGTGTTCCGTTGGGACTTTTGCTGAAAAAATTAACTATTCCAATGAAAAAAATCCCAAAGCTATTTACGGAAAATTACTCGGGTCAAGGTAACATTCTCGTGACTAAGTTTATCGGATTGGTTTACCAATTCTTTCAATGCTTACATGTATGCAGTGTATATAAAAATAGATGGCCCGTCTTTGAATCATACAATATTGTTTACAAAACATGCACCATGCCCGACTGACAATTATTATGAACAGATGCTATTATAAAGTGCAAATCAAAAAAATTCAAAAATGCTAAATTTTCTACAAACTACCGATGGTTCATGTATTTAAACCAAGATATCCGAAGCCAAGATTGTGATCAAAGAAATAATAGATATTTACCCTATGCCATGGCATTTATTATATTTAATATTCCAATTTTAAACCTGTCTGACAGCTAGTGGGGTATTCCCATCAAGACAGGATGTTTATTTGGGCATAGAGCAATGGTATTAGCAATATAAGTGCAGGTGTTAATTGACCTCGATTACAAGTCATTGTTGGCATGCCACCAACTCATCAAAGCTTTACAGCAGTAACCTGTCAATCAAATAATTTACACAAAGAACCCAAAAGATCAAAGGTCTTGTATGTGATGTAATAAAAATTGCACAGTTGACATGCAGCACTAGTCTAACCCTGGGAATGCATTTTAAAATGATTCTGAAAATGAAAGTTGACATAACTTGTCAAGTAACCTATCACTGCAAATGTAACTCTTACCTCAGTTGTAGTCTATGGGCATACAGCATTGAAGTGGTACAATTGCATAACACATTAAAATATATTATAATAAATATACTATAAAAACTCGGTTTGGGAAAAATGATGCGCGCCGGAATTAGCCAAAGGAAGCACAGATTTGGCTACAAAAAAATAAAAGCCAGAGCAGGCCCTGGTTAGTCTACAAATATATGGACACAAATGTGAGATATAACGGTAAATCTGTACCGTGTTATTCAGGATACACTAGTTATATTGCGCATGGAAGTTCATTATTTTGTTATGTCAACAAACCGCGTATACAACGTTTGTTTATTGGTGAAATGCTCCGTATTTGAGGCAAATATTTGGAGGGGAAATTATACCATATAATAGGAAAATACATTCTGTAGAAATTTGTGTTTTCACTGATGTAGTGTCGCTTTAATAAAAGGTGATCAAATCCCAGATTGACACCATTTTGCAATACCATATGAGGACACCAAATGCAAAACAAACATATCGAGGGGGTAGTGGTATATAGGTGTGTTATTATTAGTCTGGGCGAACATTAGGGCTAACTTTCAGTTTAATACTGTTGCCAATCATTTGGATTAGATGGCTAATTTTGAATTTATTTTCTGCCTTAATCCCCTTCTGGATGAATATTTTGCAACTTTTCGCTCAATCTAATATTCTATTATATCAAACTTTAGGTTAAATGTCGAATATAGAGGTTAAATGTTGAATATGTAGGTGTAATATTTTGTGTCAGCTTTGTAACTTTGTACTTGATGAGTAGCCTGGGAACAGGCGTCGATATATTTTGCCTGGTCAGTCAAATAAATATATTTTAGCACCGAGACCATTAATTGGGCCATATTGAGTTTCTGGTAATATCAACGCCTGGGGAAACTCGACAGATTTTCCGTGTATTTATTGATTATCATTAATCCTATTATCAAGTGACTTAATTAATGATGTATTTGACTCGAAAGCGATGCACTGCAATGTTGATAAAACTTTATAATTGGCCGCCATTGTTTACGAGTCAACAGAACGATAGTTTTAAAAAGTACAATGTACGTCTGATTTGACATATTTACTCAAGATTTAAGTCATCCTTACTTCAATTACGCCGAATTGACCCGTTACCACCTAAACGTAATAGATAAAATCCGCCATCTCATCGATATAACACAGAAACGGGAAATTATATGTTTGCAATGTAAATGAGGCTACGGGAGCATTCGTGTATATTCGGAAATGATTGTGTATAATCGTGCCTGTTTGGCGATTTCCGATAGAATTCTGTTTCTATAGTTAGCGATAGTATCTTGTAGAGAAGAGTTGTCGTTCTTCAAATCTACACCCTGAAAAGTTAGGGTGAAAGTAGATGGTGCTACGATTGGAAATCAAGTTTCCCCAGGCTGTCATTTTGCCAGAAGTTAAAAAGTGAAAAATCGACATATTGGAACCCAGGCTACTTGATGAGGGAATTTTCAAATAACTAGGCACAATTGTCTGCCACACCAAGATGACAGGTCGCATCCAAGACCCGGGATTTCAACGGTCAAGGTCACATTTTAAGGTTAAAAGTCAGATCTTAATATGTTTCGTGTCCAGACACTAGCATATAATGAGATATTTTCATCACATCAAGGTGGCGTGTCTGTGTTCAGAAGAAATTCTGAGCTTGCAACCAGCATATGTTCATCAATATGTGATTTATTTGATATGTTGACACTTTATTTATTATTGTCACAAAGTGCACGAAACCACCATGTGTGTTTGTCCATGTATTACAAAACAAAGTAGGTGACATATATCAATTTTATGTTTCTATTTTCATCCAAATAGTTCAAGCTACATGTACATGTAACAAATTACAAAGTTTGAAAGTTTGCAAACATGTTTTGAAGAAACTGTAGCACGTCCCTTTAAACACCAACAGTTTATATAGAGGTATATTTGGAAGGATTTGTGTAGATTTGGGTGAATTTGCATAAATCGTATCGCAATTTGTTTTCCTTGATCTTAATGTTATAGTGCATCACAGTTAATTATCTCCCTTTATCAGTAAGATAATGGAGAAAGATACAAAAAAAACACAAAAGCAACATAAAAATAATACAAGGCGTTATCAACATTAGACAGTATGCTTTATAATACAAATGCAAAGTAATAATCTACCAAGATCCTTGATAGCATTTATTTTGCTATGATTTTAATTTCAACTGTAACAGCAGATGTCTCAAGTAAATTCAAGCTTGTAATACATTGACTACTGACTGGTACATTGACTATTGACTACTGACTGGTACATTGACTACTGACATTGACTACTGACTGGTACATTGACTACTGACATTGACTACTGACATTGACTACTGACTGGTACATTGAATGCTGACATTGACTACTGACTGGTACATTGACTACTGACTGGTACATTGAATGCTGACATTGACTACTGACTGGTACATTGACTACTGACATTGACTACTGACTGGTACATTGACTACTGACTGGTACATTGACTACTGACTTGGTACATTGACTACTGACAGGTACATTCACTGCTGACTGGTACATTGAATGCTGACTGGTACATTGACTGCTGACTGGTACATTGACTACTGACTGGTACATTCACTGCTGACTGGTACATTGACTGCTGACTGGTACATTGACTGCTGACAGGTACATTGACTACTGACTGGTACATTCACTGCTGACTTGGTACATTGACTACTGACTTGGTACATTGACTGCTGACTGGTACATTGACTACTGACTGGTACATTCACTGCTGACTGGTACATTGAATGCTGACTGGTACATTGAATGCTGACTGATACATTCACTGCTGACTGGTACATTCACTGCTGACTTGGTACATTGACTACTGACTGGTACATTCACTGCTGACTGGTACATTCACTGCTGACTGGTACATTGACTACTGACTGGTACATTGAATGCTGACTGGTACATTGAATGCTGACTGGTACATTGACTACTGACTGGTACATTGACTGCTGACTGGTACATTGAATGCTGACTGGTACATTCACTGCTGACTGGTACATTCATTGCTGACTTGGTACATTGACTACTGACTGGTACATTGACTACTGACTGGTACATTGACTGCTGACTGGTACATTGAATGCTGACTGGTACATTGAATGCTGACTGGTACATTGAATGCTGACTGGTACATTGACTGCTGACTGGTACATTGACTGCTGACTGGTACATTGACTGCTGACTGGTACATTGACTGCTGACTGGTACATTGACTGCTGACTGGTACATTGACTGCTGACTGGTACATTGAATGCTGACTGGTACATTGACTGCTGACTGGTACATTCACTGCTGACTTGGTACATTGACTACTGACTTGGTACATTGACTGCTGACTTGGTACAATGACTACTGACTGGTACATTGACTACTGACTGGTACATTCACTGCTGACTTAGTACATTCACTGCTGACTTGGTACATTGACTACTGACTTGGTACATTGACTACTGACTTGGTACATTCACTGCTGACTTGGTACATTGACTACTGACTTGGTACATTGACTACTGACAGGTACACTCACTGTTGACTGGTACATTGAATGCTGACTGGTATATTGACTGCTGACTGTTACATTGAATGCTGACAGGTACATTGACTACTGACAGGTACATTGACTACTGACAGGTACATTGACTACTGACAGGTACATTGACTACTGACATTGATTACTGACTACTGACATGGACTACTGACATTGACTACTGACTGGTACATTGACTACTGACATTCACTACTGACTGGTACATTCACTACTGACTGGTACATTCACTGCTGACTTGGTACATTGACTACTGACTGGTACATTGACTGCTGACTTGGTACATTCACTACTGACTGGTACATTCACTGCTGACTTGATACATTGACTACTGACTTGGTACATTGACTACTGACTGGTACATTCACTACTGACTGGTACATTCACTGCTGACTGGTACATTGACTACTGATTTGGTACATTGACTACTGACTTGGTACATTGACTACTGACTGGTACATTCACTGCTGACTGGTACATTGACTACTGACTGGTACATTGACTACTGACTTGGTACATTGACTACTGACAGGTACATTGACTACTGACTTGGTACATTGACTACTGACTGGTACATTGAATGCTGACTGGTACATTGAATGCTGACTGGTACATTGAATGCTGACTGGTACATTGACTGCTGACTGGTACATTCACTGCTGACTTGGTACATTGACTGCTGACTGGTACATTCACTGCTGACTTGGTACATTGAATGCTGACTGGTACATTCACTGCTGACTGGTACATTCACTGCTGACTTGGTACATTGACTACTGACTGGTACATTCACTGCTGACTGGTACATTGAATGCTGACTGGTACATTGACTAATGACTTGGTACATTCACTGCTGACTTGGTACATTGACTACTGACTGGTACATTGAATGCTGACTGGTACATTGACTAATGACTTGGTACATTCACTGCTGACTTGGTACATTGACTACTGACTGGTACATTCACTGCTGACTTGGTACATTGACTACTGACTGGTACATTCACTACTGACTTGGTACATTGACTGCTGACTTGGTACATTCACTACTGACTTGGTACATTGACTGCTGACTTGGTACATTCACTACTGACTGGTACATTCACTACTGACTGGTACATTGACTGCTGACTGGTACATTGACTGCTGACTAGTACATTGACTGCTGACTGGTACATTGACTGCTGACTGGTACATTGACTGCTGACTGGTACATTGACTGCTGACTGGTACATTGAATGCTGACTGGTACATTGACTGCTGACTGGTACATTCACTGCTGACTTGGTACATTGACTACTGACTTGGTACATTGACTGCTGACTTGGTACAATGACTACTGACTGGTACATTGACTACTGACTGGTACATTCACTGCTGACTTGGTACATTCACTGCACACAACACTGACTTGGTACATTCACTGCTGACTTGGTACATTGACTACTGACTTGGTACATTGACTACTGACAGGTACACTCACTGCTGACTGGTACATTGAATGCTGACTGGTACATTGACTGCTGACTGGTACATTGAATGCTGACAGGTACATTGACTACTGACAGGTACATTGACTACTGACAGGTACATTGACTACTGACATTGATTACTGACTACTGACATGGACTACTGACATTAACTACTGACTGGTACATTCACTACTGACTTGTTACATTGACTGCTGACTTGGTACATTCACTACTGACTGGTACATTCACTACTGACTGGTACATTGACTGCTGACTGGTACATTCACTACTGACTGGTACATTGACTACTGACTGGTACATTGACTACTGAGTGGTACATTGACTACTGACTGGTACATTGACTGCTGACTGGTACATTGACTACTGACTTGGTACATTCACTACTGACTTGGTACATTGACTACTGACTTGGTACATTGACTGCTGACTGGTACATTGACTACTGACATTGACTACTGACAGGTACATTGACTACTGACAGGTACATTGACTACTGACAGGTACATTGACTACTGACTGGTACATTCACTGCTGACTTGGTACATTCACTACTGACTTGTACATTGACTACTGACTGGTACATTGACTACTGACTGGTACATTGACTAATGACAGGTACATTGCCTACTGACTGGTACATTGACTACTGACTGGTACATTCACTGCTGACTTGGTACATTCACTGCTGACTTGGTACATTGACTACTGACTTGGTACATTCACTACTGACTTGGTACATTGACTGCTGACTGGTACATTGACTACTGACATTGACTACTGACAGGTACATTGACTACTGACAGGTACATTGACTACTGACAGGTACATTGACTACTGACTGGTACATTCACTGCTGACTTGGTACATTCACTACTGACTTGTACATTCACTCTGACTGGTACATTCACTCTGACTGGTACATTGACTACTGACAGGTACATTGACTACTGACTGGTACATTGACTACTGACTGGTACATTGACTACTGACTGGTACATTCACTGCTGACTGGTACATTGACTACTGACTGGTACATTCACTACTGACTGGTACATTGACTACTGACTGGTACATTGACTACTGACTGGTACATTGACTACTGACTGGTACATTCACTGCTGACTTGGTACATTGACTACTGACTGGTACATTGACTGCTGACTGGTACATTGACTGCTGACTGGTACATTCACTGCTGACTGGTACATTGACTACTGACTGGTACATTCACTACTGACTGGTACATTCACTACTGACTGGTACATTCACTACTGACTGGTACATTCACTACTGACTTGGTACATTTACTGCTGACTTGGTACATTGACTGCTGACTTGGTACATTCACTGCTGACTTGGTACATTGACTACTGACTGGTACATTGACTACTGACTGGTACATTGACTGCTGACTGGTACATTCACTGCTGACTTGGTACATTCACTACTGACAGGTACATTCACTACTGACTGGTAATTTAGCATATTTCTTTCTCTGTGCATCCATATTGTTTTATATCTTACATGGTACACATGATCACGTTATATCCCTTGTGGCAAGCTCTGATGTATACTCTTTGTTTTCAATGTACATTACATTTGCAGGTTTACCTTGTTGATTATGGTTCTACTTACGGATTACCTAAAGCCAATATCTTACCTACATCAGACAGTGTTGTAGATAAACCCGGACAGGCCATTATATGTCGTCTTGGTGAGATTGAAGCAATAGATGGAGAATGGACGGAGGAGTCTATTCATCTATTGTCGGAACAATGTAAGTTCTAACTATGTGGACAGTGTAAATTGTAATGTAATTGTTCACCCTTGTCTGTCTCTTAGCAGGATTATGCAAACACTTAGCAGGATTATGCAAACACTTAGCAGGATTATGCAAACACTTAGCAGGATTATGATAACACTTAGCAGGATTATGATAACACTTAGCAGGATTATGCAAACACTTAGCAGGATTATGCAAACACTTAGCAGCAGGATTATGCAAACACTTAGCTGGATTATGCAAACACTTAGCAGCAGGATTATGCAAACACTTAGCAGGATTATGCAAACACTTAGCAGGATTATGCAAACACTTAGCAGGATTATGCAAACACTTTCCAGCATGAACCTAGAACCAATCCATTTACCTTGTTACTGTTGTTAACATATAGTTGTTGATGCGATACTGTTGTTAACATGTAGTTGTTGATGGGTTACTGTTGTTAACATGTAGTTGTTGATGGGTTACTGTTGTTAACATGTAGTTGTTGATGGGTTACTGTTGTTAACATGTAGTTGTTGATGGGTTACTGTTGTTAACATGTAGTTGTTGATGGGTTACTGTTGTTAACATGTAGTTGTTGATGGGTTACTGTTGTTAACATGTAGTTGTTGATGGGTTACTGTTGTTAACATGTAGTTGTTGATGGGTTACTGTTGTTAACATGTAGTTGTTGATGGGTTACTGTTGTTAACATGTAGTTGTTGATGGGTTACTGTTGTTAACATGTAGTTGTTGATGGGTTACTGTTGTTAACATGTAGTTGTTGATGGGTTACTGTTGTTAACATGTAGTTGTTGATGGGTTACTGTTGTTAACATGTAGTTGTTGATGAGATACTGTTGTTAACATGTAGTTGTTGATGAGATACTGTTGTTAACATGTAGTTGTTGATGAGATACTGTTGTTAACATGTAGTTGTTGATGAGATACTGTTGTTAACATGTAGTTGTTGATGAGATACTGTTGTTAACATGTAGTTGTTGATGGGATACTGTTGTTAACATATAGTTGTTGATGGGATACTGTTGTTAACATGTAGTTGTTGATGCGATACTGTTGTTAACATATAGTTGTTGATGGGATACTGTTGTTAACATGTAGTTGTTGATGGGATACTGTTGTTAACATATAGTTGTTGATGGGATACTGTTGTTAACATGTAGTTGTTGATGGGATACTGTTGTTAACATGTAGTTGTTAATGGGATACTGTTGTTAACATATAGTTGTTGATGGGATACTGTTGTTAACATATAGTTGTTGATGGGATACTGTTGTTAACATGTAGTTGTTAATGCGATACTGTTGTTAACATATAGTTGTTGATGGGATACTGTTGTTAACATGTAGTTGTTAATGGGATACTGTTGTTAACATATAGTTGTTGATGGGATACTGTTGTTAACATATAGTTGTTGATGGGATACTGTTGTTAACATGTAGTTGTTAATGGGATACTGTTGTTAACATATAGTTGTTGATGGGATACTGTTGTTAACATATAGTTGTTGATGGGATACTGTTGTTAACATGTAGTTGTTGATGGGATACTGTTGTTAACATATAGTTGTTGATGGGATACTGTTGTTAACATATAGTTGTTGATGGGATACTGTTGTTAACATGTAGTTGTTGATGGGATACTGTTGTTAACATGTAGTTGTTGATGGGATACTGTTGTTAACATGTAGTTGTTGATGGGATACTGTTGTTAACATGTAGTTGTTGATGGGATACTGTTGTTAACATGTAGTTGTTGATGGGATACTGTTGTTAACATGTAGTTGTTGATGGGATACTGTTGTTAACATGTAGTTGTTGATGGGATACTGTTGTTAACATGTAGTTGTTGATGAGATACTGTTGTTAACATGTAGTTGTTGATGGGATACTGTTAACATGTAGTTGTTGATGAGATACTGTTGTTAACATGTAGTTGTTGATGGGATACTGTTGTTAACATGTAGTTGTTGATGCGATACTGTTGTTAACATATAGTTGTTGATGGGATACTGTTGTTAACATGTAGTTGTTGATGGGTTACTGTTAACATATAGTTGTTGATGCGATACTGTTGTTAACATGTAGTTGTTGATGGGTTACTGTTGTTAACATGTAGTTGTTGATGGGTTACTGTTGTTAACATGTAGTTGTTGATGGGTTACTGTTGTTAACATGTAGTTGTTGATGGGTTACTGTTGTTAACATGTAGTTGTTGATGGGTTACTGTTGTTAACATGTAGTTGTTGATGGGTTACTGTTGTTAACATGTAGTTGTTGATGAGATACTGTTGTTAACATGTAGTTGTTGATGAGATACTGTTGTTAACATGTAGTTGTTGATGAGATACTGTTGTTAACATGTAGTTGTTGATGAGATACTGTTGTTAACATGTAGTTGTTGATGGGATACTGTTGTTAACATGTAGTTGTTGATGAGATACTGTTGTTAACATGTAGTTGTTGATGGGATACTGTTGTTAACATGTAGTTGTTGATGCAATACTGTTGTTAACATATAGTTGTTGATGGGATACTGTTGTTAACATGTAGTTGTTGATGCGATACTGTTGTTAACATATAGTTGTTGATGGGATACTGTTGTTAACATGTAGTTGTTGATGCGATACTGTTGTTAACATGTAGTTGTTGATGGGATACTGTTGTTAACATGTAGTTGTTGATGCGATACTGTTGTTAACATATAGTTGTTGATGGGATACTGTTGTTAACATATAGTTGTTGATGGGATACTGTTGTTAACATGTAGTTGTTAATGGGATACTGTTGTTAACATGTAGTTGTTAATGGGATACTGCTGTTAACATATAGTTGTTGATGGGATACTGTTGTTAACATGTAGTTGTTAATGGGATACTGTTGTTAACATATAGTTGTTAATGGGATACTGATGTTAACATGTAGTTGTTGATGGGATACTGTTGTTAACATGTAGTTGTTGATGAGATACTGTTGTTAACATGTAGTTGTTGATGGGATACTGTTGTTAACATGTAGTTGTTGATGCGATACTGTTGTTAACATATAGTTGTTGATGGGATACTGTTGTTAACATGTAGTTGTTGATGCGATACTGTTGTTAACATATAGTTGTTGATGGGATACTGTTGTTAATGTGTAGTTGTTGATGGGATACTGTTGTTAACATGTCATTGTTGATTGGATACTGTTGTTAACATGTAGTTGTTTACTGATACTGTTGTTAATACGTTGATGGGAAAATGTTGTTGACGTGTAGTTTTTGATGGGATATTGTTGTTAACATGTAGTTGTTGATGGACACTGTTGTTAAATTATTGTTGTTGACAGGACATTGTTGTTAAGATATTGTTGTTGACGAGACACTGTTGTTAATATGTAGTTGTTGATGGGACACTGTTGTTAAGATGTAGTTGTTGATGGAATGCTGTTGTTGATGGGATGCTGTTGTTGATGGGATACTGTTGTTAAGATGTAGTTGTTGATGGGATACTGTTGTTAAGATATAGTTGTTGATGGGATACTGTTGTTAACATGTAGTTGTTGATGGGTTACTGTTGTTAACATGTAGTTGTTGATGGGTTACTGTTGTTAACATGTAGTTGTTGATGGGTTACTGTTGTTAACATGTAGTTGTTGATGGGTTACTGTTGTTAACATGTAGTTGTTGATGCGATACTGTTGTTAACATGTAGTTGTTGATGAGATACTGTTGTTAACATGTAGTTGTTGATGAGATACTGTTGTTAACATGTAGTTGTTGATGAGATACTGTTGTTAACATGTAGTTGTTGATGAGATACTGTTGTTAACATGTAGTTGTTGATGGGATACTGTTGTTAACATGTAGTTGTTGATGAGATACTGTTGTTAACATGTAGTTGTTGATGGGATACTGTTGTTAACATGTAGTTGTTGATGCAATACTGTTGTTAACATATAGTTGTTGATGGGATACTGTTGTTAACATGTAGTTGTTGATGCGATACTGTTGTTAACATATAGTTGTTGATGGGATACTGTTGTTAACATGTAGTTGTTGATGCGATACTGTTGTTAACATGTAGTTGTTGATGGGATACTGTTGTTAACATGTAGTTGTTGATGCGATACTGTTGTTAACATATAGTTGTTGATGGGATACTGTTGTTAACATATAGTTGTTAATGTGATACTGTTGTTAACATGTAGTTGTTAATGGGATACTGCTGTTAACATATAGTTGTTGATGGGATACTGTTGTTAAAATGTAGTTGTTAATGGGATACTGTTGTTAACATATAGTTGTTAATGGGATACTGATGTTAACATGTAGTTGTTGATGGGATACTGTTGTTAACATGTAGTTGTTGATGAGATACTGTTGTTAACATGTAGTTGTTGATGGGATACTGTTGTTAACATGTAGTTGTTGATGCGATACTGTTGTTAACATATAGTTGTTGATGGGATACTGTTGTTAACATGTAGTTGTTGATGCGATACTGTTGTTAACATATAGTTGTTGATGGGATACTGTTGTTAATGTGTAGTTGTTGATGGGATACTGTTGTTAACATGTCATTGTTGATTGGATACTGTTGTTAACATGTAGTTGTTTACTGATACTGTTGTTAATACGTTGATGGGAAAATGTTGTTGACGTGTAGTTTTTGATGGGATATTGTTGTTAACATGTAGTTGTTGATGGACACTGTTGTTAAATTATTGTTGTTGACAGGACATTGTTGTTAAGATATTGTTGTTGACGAGACACTGTTGTTAATATGTAGTTGTTGATGGGACACTGTTGTTAAGATGTAGTTGTTGATGGAATGCTGTTGTTGATGGGATGCTGTTGTTGATGGGATACTGTTGTTAAGATGTAGTTGTTGATGGGATACTGTTGTTAAGATATAGTTGTTGATGGGATACTGTTGTTAAGATGTAGTTGTTGATGGGATACTGTTGTTAACGTGTAGTTGTTGATTGGATACTGTTGTTAACATGTTGTTGATGGACACTGTTGTTAAGAGGTTGTTAGTTTAAACAATATTTTATTTCAATGAATATACATAGTATAATTATCACAATAAGAAAATACATGTAGGATTGAGGAGAAAGCAACTTGCTTATATGGCTACCTCTTTCCTAGAGATTGTTGTTGACGGGATACTGTTATTAATACGTTTATGGGTTAATGTTGTTGACATGTAGTTGTTGATGGGATACTGTTGTTAAGATGTAGTTGTTGATGGGATACTGTTGTTAAGATGTAGTTGTTGATTGGATACTTTGTTAATGTGTAGTTGTTGATGGGATACTGTTGTTAAGATGTAGTTGTTGATGGGATACTGTTGTTAACGTGTAGTTGTTGATTGGATACTGTCTTAACATGTAGTTATTGATGGGATACTGTTGTTAAGATGTAGTTGTTGATGGACACTGTTGTTAACATGTTGTTGATGGACACTGTTGTTAAGATAGTGTTGTTAAGATGTAGTTGTTGATGGGATACTGTTGTTAACATGTAGTTGTTGATGGACACTGTTGTTAACATATAGTTGTTGATGGGATACTGTTGTTAAGATGTAGTTGTTGATGGGATAATGTTGTTAACATATAGTTGTTGATGGGATACTGTTGTTAAGATTTAGTTGTTGATGGACACTGTTGTTAAGATATTGTTGTTGACGGGACACTGTTGTTAAGATGTAGTTGTTAATGGACACTGTTGTTAACCTATAGTTGTTGATGGGATACTGTTGTTAAGATGTAGTTGTTGATGAGATACTGTTGTTAACATGTAGTTGTTGATGGGATAATGTTGTTAAGATATAGTTGTTGATGGGATACTGTTGTTAAGATTTAGTTGTTGATGGACACTGTTGTTAAGATATTGTTGTTGACGGGACACTGTTGTTAAGATGTAGTTGTTGATGGACACTGTTGTTAACCTATAGTTGTTGATGGGATACTGTTGTTAAGATATAGTTGTTGATGGGATACTGTTGTTAACATGTAGTTGTTGATGGACACTGTTGTTAGCGTATAGTTGTTGATGGGATACTGTTGTTAAGATATAGTTGTTGATGGGATACTGTTGTTAACATGTAGTTGTTGATGGACACTGTTGTTAGCGTATAGTTGTTGATGGGATACTGTTGTTAACATGTAGTTGTTGATGGGATACTGTTGTTAGCATATGGTTGTTGATGGACACTGTTGTTAACATGTAATTGTTGATGGAATTCTGTTGTTAACATGTAGTTTTTGATGGGTACACTGTTAAGATGTTGTTGACGGATAATGTTGTTAATTATAGATATGGGAGAAGATGTAAAACTGGAAGTATATGTAAACAGTTTCAACAAGGGTATTCATGAAGTAATTGTGTCCCGAGGAGGTGAACACAAATCACTGAACCATATTCTTGCAGAGATAGGACTGGCTGTTCCTGTAGCTGGCACCCAGATGGAGATGTCTTTCCTAGCTGACACAGCAGGTTTGTTCCATTGTTAATGTTTCAAACTAGCTGATCATTGTTCATAGGGATGTTCTAAACTAGCAATGATGCGTGAGTGATCATTGTTCATAGGGATGTTCTAAACTAGCAATGATGCATGCGTGCTCATTGTTCATAGGGATGTTCTAAACTAGCAATGATGCGTGAGTGATCATTGTTCATAGGGATGTTCTAAACTAGCAATGATGCATGCGTGCTCATTGTTCATAGGGATGTTCTAAACTAGCAATGATGCGTGAGTGATCATTGTTCATAGGGATGTTCTAAACTAGCAATGATGCATGCGTGCTCATTGTTCATAGGGATGTTCTAAACTAGCAATGATGCGTGAGTGATCATTGTTCATAGGGATGTTCTAAACTGACAATTGTGGTCATTGTTCATAGTGTGGTAAGCTAACTGTCAAATGAGTTGTTGGACAGTTTAATCATACATATATACTATCAGTTTGTTTGCGCAATAAGCCCGTCTCCAGAGACTGCGCAATAAGCCCGTCTCCAGAGAATGCACAATAAACCGGTTTCCAGAGACTGCACAATAAGCCGGTTTCCAGAGTCTGCACAATAAGCCTGTCTCCAGAGATTGAGCAATAAGCCGAGTTTCAGAGACTGCACAATAAACTGGTCTCCAGAGACGGCGCAATAAGTCCGTCTCCAGAGAATGCGCAATAAGCCAGTTTCCAGTGACTTCGCAATAAACCTGTCTCCAGAGAATGCACAATAAGCTGGTTTCCAGTGACTTCGCAATAAACCGGTCTGCAGAATAAGCTGTCTCCAGAGACTGCAATAAGTCCGTCTCCAGAGAATGCGCAATAAGGCAGTCTCCAGAGAATGCGCAATAAGCTGTCTCCAGAGTCTGTGCAATAAGCCGTCTCCAAAGACTGCGCAATAAGCTGGTTTCCAATGACTGCAGTAAACCGGTTTCCAGTGACTTTGCAATAAGCCCGTCTCCAGAGAATGCGCAATAAGCCCGTCTCCAGAGACTGCACAATTAGCCCGTCTCCAGAGACTACGCAATAAGCTGAAAACTGCGTAATAAGCAGGTCTCCAGAGATTGCGCAATATGTCCATCTCCAGAGAATGCGCAATAAGCCCGTCTCCAGAGAATGCGCAATAAGCCCGTCTCCAGAGAATGCGCAATAAACAGGTTTCCAGAGACTGCAGAATAAGCCCGTCTCCAGAGACTGCACAATTAGCCCGTCTCCAGAGACTATGCAATAAGCTGAAAACTGCGTAATAAGCAGGTCTCCAGAGAATGCAATAAGCCGGTCTCCAGAGACTGCGCAATAAGCACGTCTCCAGAGATTGCGCAATAAGCCGAGTTTCAGAGACTGCACAATAAACTGGTCTCCAGAGACTGTGCAATAAGCCTGTCTCCAGAGACTGTGCAATAAGCCGTCTCCAGAGAATGCGTAATAAGCCGGTCTCCAGAGACTGCGTAATAAGCAGGTCTCCAGAGATTGAGCAATAAGCCGAGTTTCAGAGACTGCACAATAAACTGGTCTCTAGAGACTGTGCAATAAGCCCGTCTCCAGAGACTGTGCAATAAGGCAGTCTCCAGAGAATGCGCAATAAACCCGTCTCCAGAGAATGCGTAATAAGCCGGTCTCCAGAGACTGCGTAATAAGCAGGTCTCCAGAGATTGAGCAATAAGCCGAGTTTCAGAGACTGCACAATAAACTGGTCTCTAGAGACTGTGCAATAAGCCCGTCTCCAGAGACTGTGCAATAAGGCAGTCTCCAGAGAATGCGCAATAAACCCGTCTCCAGAGAATGCGTAATAAGCCGGTCTCCAGAGACTGCGTAATAAGCAGGTCTCCAGAGATTGAGCAATAAGCCGAGTTTCAGAGACTGCACAATAAACTGGTCTCTAGAGACTGTGCAATAAGCCCGTCTCCAGAGACTTCGCAATAAGCCTGTCTTCAGAGACTGCAGAATAAGCTGTCTCCAGAGACTGTGCAATAAGTCCGTCTCCAGAGACTGTGCAATAAGTCCGTCTCCAGAGAATGTGCAATAAGCCAGTTTCCAGAGAATGCGCAATAAGCCCGTCTCCAGAGAATGCGCAATAAGCAGGTCTCCAGAGACTGCAGAATAAGCCCGTCTCCAGAGACTGCACAATTAGCCCGTCTCCAGAGACTACGCAATAAGCTGAAAACTGCGTAATAAGCAGGTCTCCAGAGATTGCGCAATATGTCCGTCTCCAGAGACTGTGCAATAAGTCCGTCTCCAGAGAATGCGCAATAAGCCCGTCTCCAGAGAATGAGCAATAAGCCCGTCTCCAGAGAATGCGCAATAAGCAGGTCTCCAGAGACTGCACAATTAGCCCGTCTCCAGAGACTACGCAATAAGCTGAAAACTGCGTAATAAGCAGGTCTCCAGAGATTGCGCAATAAGCCGAGTTTCAGAGACTGCACAATAAGCAGGTCTCCAAAGACTGTACAATAAGCTGTCTCCAGAGACTGTGCAATAAGCCGTCTCCAGAGACTGCACAATAAGCGAGTTTCCATTGACTTCGCAATAAACCGGTTTCCAGTGACTTCGCAATAAGCCGTCTCCAGAAAATGCGCAATAAGCCATCTCCAGTGAATGCGCAATAAACCCGTCGCCAGAGAATGCGCAATAAGCCCGTCTCCAGAGATTGCGCAATAAACCCGTCTCCAGAGAATGCGCAATAAGCCGGTTTCCAGAGAATGCGCAATAAGCCGGTCTCCAGAGAATGCGCAATAAGCCCGTCTCCAGAGAATGCGCAATAAACCGGTAGAGACTGCACAATAAGCCGGTTTCCAGAGAATGCGCAATAAGCCCGTCTCCAGAGAATGCGCAATAAGCTGTCTCCAGAGACTTCAGAATAAGCTGTCTCCAGAGAATGCGCAATAAGCCGGTTTCCAGAGAATGCGGAATAAGCCCGTCTCCAGAGAATGCGCAATAAGCTGTCTCCAGAATAAGCTGTCTCCAGAGAATGCGCAATAAGCCGGTTTCCAGAGAATGCGCAATAAGCCCGTCTCCAGAGAATGCGCAATAAGCCCGTCTCCAGAGACTTCAGAATAAGCTGTCTCCAGAGAATGCGCAATAGGCCTGTCTCCAGAGAATGCGCAATAAGCCCGTCTCCAGAGAATGTGCAATAAGCTGGTTTCCAGTGACTTCGCAATAAACCGGTCTCCAGAGACTGCGTAATAAGCAGGTCTCCAGAGATTGCGCAATAAGCCGAGTTTCAGAGACTGCACAATAAACTGGTCTCCAGCGACTGTTGAATAAGCTGTCTCCAGAGACTGCAATAAGCCGTCTCCAGAGACTGTGCAATAAGCTGGTTTCCAGTGACTGCAATAAACTGGTCTCCAGAGACTGTAGAATAAGCTGTCTCCAGAGACTGTGCAATAAGCTGGTTTCCAGTGACTTCGCAATAAACTGGTTTCCAGTGACTTCGCAATAAGCCTGTCTCCAGAGAATGCGGAATAAACCGGTTTCCAGAGAATGTGCAATAAGCCTGTCTCCAGAGACTGCAGAATAAGCTGTCTCCAGAGACTGTGCAATAAGCCCATCTCCAGAGACTGTGCAATAAGCCGGTTTCCAGTGACTGCAGAATAAGCTGTCTCCAGAGACTGTGCAATAAGCCGTCTCCAGAGACTGTGCAATAAGTCGGTTTCCAGTGACTGCAATAAGGCCCGTCTCCAGAGACTTTGCAATAAGCCTGTCTCCAGAGAATGTGCAATAAGCCGGTTTCCAGAGAATGCGCAATAAGCCCGTCTCCAGAGACTGCACAATAAACTGGTCTCCAGCGACTGCACAATAAGCCGGTTTCCAGAGAATGCGCAATAAGCCCGTCTCCAGAGAATGCGCAATAAGCCCGTCTCCAGAGAATGCGCAATAAGCCCGTCTCCAGAGAATGCGCAATAAGCCCGTCTCCAGAGAATGCGCAATAAGCCGGTTTCCAGAGAATGCGCAATAAGCCCGTCTCCAGAGAATGCGCAATAAGCCGGTTTCCAGATAATGCGCAATAAGCCCGTCTCCAGAGAATGCGCAATAAGCCTGTCTCCAGAGAATGCGCAATAAGCCTGTCTCCAGAGAATGCGCAATAAGCCCGTCTCCAGAGACTGCACAATAAACTGGTCTCCAGCGACTGCACAATAAGCCGGTTTCCAGAGAATGCGCAATAAGCCCGTCTCCAGAGAATGCGTAATAAGCGGGTCTCCAGAGACTGCACAATAAACTGGTCTCCAGAGACTGCATAATAAGTTGTCTCCAGAGACTGTGCAATAAGCCGTCTCCAGAGAATGCGCAATAAGCAGGCCTCCAGAGACTGCACAATTAGCCTGTCTCCAGAGACTATGCAATAAGCTGGAAACTGCGCAATAAGCCTGTCTCCAGAGACTGCGTAATAAGCGGGTCTCCAGAGATTGAGCAATAAGCCGAGTTTCAGAGACTGCACAATAAGCCGGTCTCCAGAGAATGCGCTATAAGCAATAAGCCGGTTTCCAGTGACTTCGCAATAAGCCGGTTTCCAGTGACTTCGCAATAAGCCGATTTCCAGTGACTTCGCAATAAGCCGATTTCCAGTGACTTCGCAATAAGCAGGTCTCCAGAGACTTCGCAATAAGCAGGTTTCCAGTGACTTCGCAGTAAGCCGATTTCCAGAGACTGTGCAATAAGCCGTCTCCAGATACTTCGCAATAAGCCGGTTTCCAGTGACTTCACAATAAGCCGGTTTCCAGTGACTTCGCAATAAGCCAGTTTCCCAGTGACTTCGCAATAAGCTGGTTTCCAGAGACTTCTCAATAAGCCAGTTTCCAGTGACTGCATTAAGCCGGTTTCCAATGACTTCGCAATAAGCCAGTTTCCAGTGACTGCGCAATAAGCCAGTTTCCAGTGACTGCGCAATAAGCCGTTTCCAGTGACTTCGCAATAAGCCAGTTTCCAGTTACTGCGCAATAAGCCAGTTTCCAGTGACTGCGCAATAAGCCGTTTCCAGTGACTTCGCAATAAGCCGATTTCCAGTGACTGCGCAATAAGCCGTTTCCAGTGACTTCGCAATAAGCCAGTTTCCAGTGACTGTGCAATAAGCCAGTTTCCAGTGACTGCGCAATAAGCCGTTTCCAGTGACTTCGCAATAAGCCGGTTTCCAGTGACTTTGCAATAAGCCGGTTTCCAGTGACTTTGCAATAAGCCGATTTCCAGTGACTTTGCAATAAGCCGGTTTCCAGTGACTTCGCAGTAAGCCGGTTTCCAGTGACTTCGCAATAAGCCGGTTTCCAGTGACTTCGCAATAAGCCAGTTTCCAGTGACTGCGCAATAAGCCGTTTCCAGTGACTTCGCAATAAGCCGTTTCCAGTGACTTCGCAATAAGCCGATTTCCAGTGACTGCGCAATAAGCCGTTTCCAGTGACTTCGCAATAAGCCAGTTTCCAGTGACTGCGCAATAAGCCGTTTCCAGTGACTTCGCAATAAGCCGGTTTCCAGTGACTTTGCAATAAGCCGGTTTCCAGTGACTTTGCAATAAGCCGATTTCCAGTGACTTCGCAGTAAGCCGGTTTCCAGTGACTTCGCAATAAGCCGATTTCCAGTGACTTCGCAATAAGCCGGTTTCCAGTGACTTCGCAATAAGCCGGTTTCCAGTGACTTCGCAATAAGCCGATTTCCAGTGACTTCGCAATAAGCAGGTCTCCAGAGACTTTGCAATAAGCCGGTTTCCAGTGACTTCGCAATAAGCCGATTTCCAGTGACTTCGCAATAAGCAGGTCTTCAGAGACTTTGCAATAAGCCGATTTCCAGTGACTTCGCAATAAGCAGGTCTTCAGAGACTGCACAATACTAGACTGCACAATACTAATACAATATTGTTAAAATACACCTTGCCAAATCAGTTGTGGAGTGCAATGCTATGTTGCGTATAGGGAAACAATGTTCAGTTAAAGTGGCACAAAAATGTTGAATGTACAGTTGCTTCAACAATATAAAACATCATCTTCAACAGGTGATACAGCCTTACAGAACCTATACTCAACAATATAAAACATCATCTTCAACAGGTGATATAGCCTTACAGAACCTATACTCAACAATATAAAACATCATCTTCAACAGGTGATACAGCCTTACAGAACCTATACTCAGCAATATAAAACATCATCTTCAACAGGTGATACAGCCTTACAGAACCTATACTCAACAATATAAAACATCATCTTCAACAGGTGATATAGCCTTACAGAACCTATACTCAACAATATAAAACATCATCTTCAACAGGTGATATAGCCTTACAGAACCTATACTCAACAATATAAAACATCATCTTCAACAGGTGATACAGCCTTACAGAACCTATACTCAACAATATAAAACATCATCTTCAAAAGGTGATATAGCCTTACAGAACCTATACTCAACAATAATTACTTATGCTGTCATTTATTTACTCTATTAATTTCAGAAACTTCATTTCATGAAATATCCATGTGTAGACAAGACTCGTATGGTGATGATTCTGACTTTGGTATGTCATTTAAATAACTAATGAACACTGTTGTTAAGGCTGTTACAAGGGAATGGTATATGTACAGATAGTGTGTAGCCTGTAGTACCGTAATCATCTATATATAGGTCGTACAGGAGTATAAAACGCAGTTAACAAATCGGAGAAAAATAATGAATCTTGTCTATGAGCTCTAAATCATTAATATGCCATATTCTCCTTGCTGCTCTGTGTACCCATGTGCTTCGACTTAGTTTACGGCGGCTAACATTTCATGTACTGTGTACGATCAGCGAAATCTGCTCATGGCTATTTATACAATCAGTATAATAGCCTGTTTGACATGCATCAGTTAGTGAGTAAATCTCGAAACATTCCTGTATACTCAATTTCATCATGTCGGCACCTAGTCTTAACTTAAATAACATTTTAAACTTTGAAATTCAATGATTTTCCACACTCAATGAAATCTGGACGTACAGACTTAGAGGAAAACATTTATTTCCCTTTGTTGTAATATATGCCATTTGTGAGTCTTTGACTATTTTGGATGAATAAACCTGCGTCTTATATATAGACGATTACGGTACTTGTGCAACATTGTTGTAGGTTGTGAAGTTGTTGTAAGTAAGTTGTGATTGTAATAAACATGATCATTGATCAATTCTAAGAGTATGCCACAGTTTTGCATTCTACTAGTCAGCCAGTTTGCACCCACACATATTCTGTGACGGATGTACTTGAAACGAGTTGGTTCTTTCAGAAGACCATCCATTCTGTTAGCTAATTACATGTTGTGTTGAAGTGATATGAAAGTATCAATTACTTACAAGGTGTTTATTAGTTTGCATATCGTGTCCATTACTCCGTCCACTTTCTGCAATTCCCCCATGCACGACTGATTATCATGTGTTCATCCTGGCATTACTCTGTCATGCATATGATGGTGTGTCAGAATAGTGTGTTGTGTGTGTTATGATGGTGTAACATCCGACCAGTTTATCCAGTTTCTACGGAAAACACGTAGAAGTTGCACACCTCCGTTTTGATGTCTCAATAATACAGATTTTCAAAATCACCAAATTTCAAAATGTTTTGTTGTCCATTTTTGGTCATTATGTTATTTCCGTTACTATCCATTTGTACAAGCATTGATTTTGTAAAGATTGAGCATGTTTTGAGGAATTCATGGAATTGGGAAGTGTTGGAAAAGAAAGTAGACAATGATTACCATGTAGCCTAATTGAAAAAAAGGGGGATAGCTAATTACGAATTTTTAGCTAATTACGAATTTTACAGTAAAGCTTGTCTAAGATGTTGAAAAAGCCTTGAAAAATGCTACACCGCATTTTCAGATTGATCTCGGTGTAGCTTTTTTCGAGGCTTTTTCAACATCTTGGGCAAGCTTTATTGTCTAGTCTGTCTGTGAACATGGACCTGTTGAGTTGAAAGTTATGCATGTCGATTGTTGTTCACTAGTTTGATGTCTTGAAAAGGTCTTTGTGAAACAGATGGTGTCGAATTTTCAGCTTTTTGCACTTTACGCCACAATCAAGTCTGCACAAACATTTGGTGCATTTGGTGAGCTGATGATCCATGTAACTGTGTTTAAAAGTTTAAACTTTATTTATTTTACAACGATAGCGAAGCAAATTTTAACAACTTATATTAATCACTCTCGTTGGTGTAAATGTGGTCATTCGTGTGGGAGGAAATCGTAGTACCCGGAGAAAAACCCACTGTTGTTACCAGTTATTGTGATAATTTCCACTGTTCAACAATGTGCTTTGCTCAGCCTCAAGGATATAGAATGTAACACGTATGAGATCCATTCCTTTTCTCGGTAAAATTCACATTCATCGTCCAATTTACAAATAAATATACCATGTCTATAAAATTTGTTGTCTTGACCAAATATTGTTCAAACATTGTCACTAGTTCTCGTACCACATGAAGCTCATCAAACGCATGGACATGGACAAGGTTTATTGTTTTCCCTATAAGTAGGTTGTTAAATTGTGTCATTTTCATGTTATATTTCAATGGATGTAGTTGCATGGAATATGTCCTTTATCTCTTTGGTGGGCACAGGGATAACTTGCATGTGTGTGGGGGATAGGAAGACAACCTTCTAGTTTATTAAATAGTTGCTTGAGCATAAATAATTTATGCGCTATTATTTTCAATTAGTTACATCGTATGAACCAGATACCTCATGTGTGATAGCTACATCATATGTAACAGAAGGAGACACCTCCAGCCTAACTGAAGTG
Organism: Archivesica marissinica; assembly: GCA_014843695.1. Lineage (NCBI taxonomy): Eukaryota > Metazoa > Mollusca > Bivalvia > Venerida > Vesicomyidae > Archivesica > Archivesica marissinica. Next base: position 86,724,725 of record CM026397.1, on the reverse strand, counting down.
GATACCTCATGTTTGACTGATGGGGATACATCATATGTAACAGAGGGAGACAATTCGAATCTAACCGAGTCTAATTTATCATATCTAACAGAGGTTGATACCTCTCGATTAACAGAAGACACTTGTAAGGTAACGGAGGGCGATATATCGTGTCTGACAGAGGGAGACACCAGTGGCTTAACAGAGGGAGACACCAATGGCTCAACAGAGGGAGACACCAATGGCTCAACAGAGGGTGAAGATGACCTGTCGCTCAATGTTCTGGATGACACACACTGGGTGTGTGTGGATTGTAGTGGAGATAATTATGCGTCTATGAAGGAGTGTCAGCACTGTTGTATGAGAACAGGTGTGTATACATATTAATTGCCAACATGTTCTGTTTGATGGAGGCTGTATGTTTCACACTATGAATATTTAATACATACCTTACCAAGAGCATTATGATCACACACCCTATATTGGAATCATGATGTACATCTGTCCCACTTCAATCATATCTACACTTCTACTCTAAAATCCTTTCTCTAAGCTTTACATAAAACTGTACAGGAAATATCAATGTGAAATCTATGTGTGCATACCATCACCATCTCCAGGGTTTGATTTGTGCTAAGAGTTACAATCCTTCGAAAATTTTAAATAGGTTGTCTACACTGGCTATACTAAACTCTTGTCCTCTTCAACAATATTTAACAGTGTGCTTCGATTAAGGAGAACAGTGGATTCGAGTTGGAGCTATGGTCACAGGTGCTTTATTGTTTTGTTTTGGAAGTTCGGAATTTGTGAATAAATTTTATTTTGTAATAATGTCTTGCAACATTCCCAATCTACAGTTTGTATATTATTATGAACATATAATCACAATCGCTGCTTAACCTAAACAGATGCCTCATAAAATACAGTTACAAATCAATGCAGTGGTATTATAGAAAATGTTGTTCACCATGAATTTAATTTGTCTGCTTGCTAGTAAATAAAGCTCTCATGTTTTTCTTAGTAACATCCTGATTTCAGTAAGACATGATTTTATTAAAGTAGTAGTTAAAAAGATGTTCTGTTTCCTTGATTTATTAATTATGTTGACAACTTGACATGTGAGGTTTGTTGGGAAGATCTTCCATGATAGCTTGGTTTCATCCCAGTTCCAAAGTATGAACCATTATGATGTTTCCTTGTTGTGTGCAAGGCTTTGAAGTTGCTGCCATGTAAATGTAATACTGTCCTCAATGTTCATAATACTTTTATCAGTCAGCATAGCTTGCAAGATGCATTTTTCTGTTTGTCATTTTATGTCGTGTATGGTTAATTTCATTTGAGGCGAAAACAAACAAAAAACATGGTTAATAGTTGTGTTAATAATGGGCATTATTGTACAGTTTTAAATTTAAAGCCACTCTAGAGTATTCATACTTGGAACAGTTTGAACCTACATGTACATATTCTCATTGAAAAACCAAATATTGCGACCACAATTTATTTTGTTCTGGCCTTGTGTGTGTCATTCTTTTCATTTTGCATACCTCACCTGAATGATTTCTATTCCTCCTGAACAGACTATGAATCTGTAGCTATTAGACAGTTGGTGAAGGAAGAAATGCATAAAATATGTGAAAACATTGGACACGTTAGCGAAGAATCAAGGATTAGACATGTTGCTAATGAAGACCTGAATGGCAATGTTTTTGAAATTCCAGACAAATGTGAAACTGATGACTGTTCAGATTTAACTGATCTGGGCAAGATTCAGAAACAGTTGAATAGTGATGATTTAGAGGAAATCAATTCTTCCACCAGTGATACATGTCCAAAAATCACAGAGGAAAGTGACCTTGACCTAAGTTACAGGCAGTTTGATTATAGTCCTACAGGATACACTACCAGTGAACTTGACACTACAGATCTGAGAGAAGTGGATGAAAGCACTGGTGCTGTCGACTTCGATGTTACTTGTTTGACAGATTATGATACAACTGGCATTGAAGGTGGAGGCGAAGATTTAAGTATTTATGAGGAGAAAGGTGTAGACACCAGCTTAGGTTTGGAGAAACGAAAGCATGAGGATGAAGTTGAAACTGGATTTAAGAAAATTAAAACTGATTGCAATAGACATGGTGCAGAAGCTGGCATTGTTTTCGATGAAATAGTGATTGGTGAAAATAACGAAAGTGATGACAATAAGGAAAGTGATCTAATTAGATCTAAGAATGTAACCGAAGAGATGCTAAAGGAAGATGACATGCCATTGTTCATTCCAGTTTCACATCCAAATCCAGTTGTTGGTACATCTGTGTCATGGAGCAACAGGTCAGATCATACATTCCCAAGTGTCTCTGACACAACTTACCCAAGCACTCTCACAAGTGTGTCAGACTTTACATTCACCAGTGCATATGACACCAGCCAACCAGAGAGTATGCTTTGTGAAGAATGTAGGCAGGATAATTGCTCTTGTTTAGATACCACTGGATGCGAGTCTGACTTTTCCATTTATATGTGTGCCGGATGTCAGCATAAGAATGAGGACTCCGAGAATGCAAATGGAACTGGAGTTAAAGTAGTTGCTGAATACATTAATCATGATGAAAATGTAATAAAAGTAATTGATGCTGAAGTATTTTCAAAAGTAAAAACACATGAGGACAACTATGTGGCACAAACCGTAGAATATTCTTTACACATAGAGGAAAATAAAGGACATTCTTTTGCTGAACTTGACAATGGTAAGATTGAAAACACAAGTGATCATGCTATAGAAAATATAGAAGATATGCGTGAAGTGAACAGTAAGCAAGAAATTCACCTGACAGCTGAAGAAATTGAATATCCAAAGAAAGAAACAGAAGTAAATGACTCAATTTACATAATTGAGGCAGACTCTGCCATTGTACAAGATTGTGCACCCAAAGTACAAAGTATGACAGAAAATCATTTTGAAGAAGGGGACAAACACATTGGTTCCAGTGAAATATCTATGCCGACAAGTGGTACAAATATACCAAAAGAGCCTTCTCTCTTTAGAAAACATCTTTCTTTGGTTGTAACGAATTGGAGTCCAAAGAAAATTAGAAAGAACAAGAAAGATAAGGAAGATGATGCTAATGGTGATGTGAATAATAGTTTAAATGACGATTATGTTGCTCAAGATTACAGTGATACTGGTTTAGGCAACAATGTTGAAAACAAGGACAGAAATGATAGAACAAGTGACAGAGATAATATTAATGATGATGTTAGCGACAAGAGAGCTGTAAATACAGTTGACGAACAGTCGACTAATGAAGGAGTAAGAAATGGGAATATTGTCAAATCATCAGAGGTTATATATTGTATGAATTCAGCTGATGTAGCTGAAAATAAGGATCGTCCAACACACCATCTAGAAAGTGATTCTATAAGAAAGGACACAACTTGGTTGAGCAGTGAAAATAATGCTGGAGCTGTAATAGATGCCAGGTACTTGGATGATGGATATGAAATGGATATTTTGAGCAGCATTAAAACTGGCCATGACCCATTCTATGATTTACATGAAGATAGAGTAGAAACATCTTGCTGGAAAATTGAGGAAGGAATTGTTGCGACTGAGAGCAACATCAATCAGCTTGTGTATGAAATGTGTACTGAAATAATTACAACAGCTAGTAATAATGACGAGAGTGGGCATGATGATAAGTGTGATATCTGTTCTGATGTCAAACCACAAGTTGTTGATAGAGGAAGTGTAAGAGATACTGATCAAGTCAACATATTACTTGGGAAAGCTGAAATAAATGAGTCATACAATTATGAAAAGGATGAAGAAAGAACTGAAACGGTTGTTGAAATAAGGCGACCTGATGGCAAATGTCTACACACAGAGTTGTCAGAGACTGCAGACACTGACATTTGTTTCTCTGAAGAAAAAAGCAAGCAAGAAGATGTGCTAGAGAACCATATGGATATTAATAATGGAGAAATTGTAAGTTCTGTGAATGTTGTTACAGAATTAAACTTTGCAAAAGATATTTCTGAACAATTGAATGCCGAACAAAACCAGACAGATGAAATTGGAAACACAAAAGAAGAACGGTATTGTGAGATAGAAGAAATTGTGGAAGTTGAGGTTGTTACAGTAGACGATACAAATACAGTAATAAACAATATTGAAAGGAAACTTGAAGATGAAGAAAACCAGTCTTTCAAGAATGAAAATATTGAGGTGTTGTGTAATATGGAGAACAATTGTGAAGAGATACGTGACCACGCTGGAAATAGAGCAGTTAAAGCATGTGAAGCATTTGAAAGCCAGTGGAGCAAAAGCACTGAGGAGTCATATAATATAGAAAACATGGATGATGATACAGGTGAAGTCCTTGAAGTATGTGAAAATCCAACAGAAGAATTGGAAGATAACATTACTGCTAGTATAGATTGTAAGCCTAGTATTCCTGTAGGTGAGAACCAGTGTTCAGTTTGCTAGCTCCTTATCATTGTTACCATGCATGGCTTTAGTGCATGACTTTTCATGTTGTCGTTTTCTTTTTGTTGTTTATTATCCTGCCCAAGGTTTAGGGATATTATTTTGGCATAGGCTTTCCTCAACAACGTCTTGAAAATGGTAAGATGGAATTTCATTATATGTGTTTCAAATTTGTATGTGACATGAAAAACAACAACCCTCCAGTTGTGGACATCCCTCCCTGCAGTTCCGCTTCCAATATACCTCATACCACCATCCAGTTGGGGACATCCCTCGTCACGCTTCTAACATACCTCATACATGAACAATGACCACCATCCAGTTGGGGACATCCCTCCTGTTGCAGCCCACACTCCTAACATACCTCATACATGAACAATGACCACCATCCAGTTGGGGACATCCCTCCTGCTGCAGCCCACACTTCTAACATACCTGAACAATGACCACCATCCAGTTGGTGACATCCCTCCTGCTGCAGCCCACACTTCTAACATACCTCATACATGAACAATGACCACCATCCAGTTGGTGACATCCCTCCTGCTGCAGCCCATTCTTCCAACATGCCTCCTAGATGAACAATGACTTGTCTCTCAGACTGTGACTACACTGTGTGAACTTGTCTCTCAGACTGGGACTACACTGTATGTACTTGTCTCTCAGACTGTGACTACACTGTGAGTACTTGTCTCTCAGACTGTGACTACACTGTGCGTACTTGTCTCTGCGACTACACTGTATGTACTTGTCTCTCAGACTGGGACTACACTGTGAGTACTTGTCTCTCAGACTGTGACTACACTATGTGTACTTGTCTCTCAGACTGACTACACTATGTGTACTTGTCTCTCAGACTGGGACTACACTGTGTGTACTTCTCTCTCAGACTTGGACTACATTGTGTGTACTTGTCTCTCAGACTGGGACTACACTGTGTGTACTTGTCTCTCAGACTGTGACTACACTGTGTGTACTTGTCTCTCAGACTGTGACTACACTGTGTGAACTTGTCTCTCAGACTGTGACTACACTGTGCATACTTGTCTCTCAGACTTGGACTACACTGTGTGAACTTGTCTCTCAGACTGGGACTACACTGTGTGAACTTGTCTCTCAGACTTGGACTACACTGTGAATACTGGTCTCTCAGACTTGGACTACACTGTGAATACTGGTCTCTCAGACTGGGACTACACTGTGAGTACTTGTCTCTGCGACTACACTGTATGTACTTGTCTCTCAGACTGTGACTACACTGTGTGTACTTGTCTCTCAGACTTGGACTACACTGTATGTACTTGTCTCTCAGACTGTGACTACACTGTGCGTACTTGTCTCTGCGACTACACTGTATGTACTTGTCTCTCAGACTGTGACTACACTGTGCGTACTTGTCTCTGCGACTACACTGTGTGTACTTGTCTCTCAGACTGTGACTACACTGCGAGTACTTGTCTCTCAGACTGTGACTACACTGTGTCTACTTGTCTCTGCGACTACACTGTATGTACTTGTCTCTCAGACTGGGACTACACTGTGTGTACTTGTCTCTCAGACTGTGACTACACTATGTGTACTTGTCTCTCAGACTATGACTACACTATGTGTACTTGTCTCTCAGACTATGACTACACTGTGTGTACTTGTCTCTGCGACTACACTGTATGTACTTGTCTCTCAGACTATGACTACACTGTATGTACTTGTCTCTCAGACTATGACTACACTATGCGTACTTGTCTCTGCGACTACACTGTATGTACTTGTCTCTCAGACTGTGACTACACTGTGAGTACTTGTCTCTCAGACTGTGACTACACTGTGCGTACTTGTCTCTGCGACTACACTGTATGTACTTGTCTCTCAGACTGGGACTACACTGTGAGTACTTGTCTCTCAGACTGTGACTACACTATGTGTACTTGTCTCTCAGACTGACTACACTATGTGTACTTGTCTCTCAGACTGGGACTACACTGTGTGTACTTGTCTCTCAGACTTGGACTACATTGTGTGTACTTGTCTCTCAGACTGGGACTACACTGTGTGTACTTGTCTCTCAGACTGTGACTACACTGTGTGTACTTGTCTCTCAGACTGTGACTACACTGTGTGAACTTGTCTCTCAGACTGTGACTACACTGTGCATACTTGTCTCTCAGACTTGGACTACACTGTGTGAACTTGTCTCTCAGACTGGGACTACACTGTGTGAACTTGTCTCTCAGACTTGGACTACACTGTGAATACTGGTCTCTCAGACTTGGACTACACTGTGAATACTGGTCTCTCAGACTGGGACTACACTGTGAGTACTTGTCTCTGCGACTACACTGTATGTACTTGTCTCTCAGACTGTGACTACACTGTGTGTACTTGTCTCTCAGACTTGGACTACACTGTATGTACTTGTCTCTCAGACTGTGACTACACTGTGCGTACTTGTCTCTGCGACTACACTGTATGTACTTGTCTCTCAGACTGTGACTACACTGTGCGTACTTGTCTCTGCGACTACACTGTGTGTACTTGTCTCTCAGACTGTGACTACACTGCGAGTACTTGTCTCTCAGACTGTGACTACACTGTGTCTACTTGTCTCTGCGACTACACTGTATGTACTTGTCTCTCAGACTGGGACTACACTGTGTGTACTTGTCTCTCAGACTGTGACTACACTATGTGTACTTGTCTCTCAGACTATGACTACACTATGTGTACTTGTCTCTCAGACTATGACTACACTGTGTGTACTTGTCTCTGCGACTACACTGTATGTACTTGTCTCTCAGACTATGACTACACTGTATGTACTTGTCTCTCAGACTATGACTACACTATGCGTACTTGTCTCTGCGACTACACTGTATGTACTTGTCTCTCAGACTGTGACTACACTGTGCGTACTTGTCTCTGCGACTACACTGTATATACTTGTCTCTCAGACTGGGACTACACTGTGTGTACTTGTCTCTCAGACTGTGACTACACTGTGTGTACTTGTCTCTCAGACTGTGACTACACTGTGTGTACTTGTCTCTCAGACTGTGACTACACTGTGTGTACTTGTCTCTCAGACTGTGACTACACTGTGTGAACTTGTCTCAGACTGGGACTACACTGTATGTACTTGTCTCTCAGACTGGGACTACACTGTGTGTACTTGTCTCTCAGACTGGGACTACACTGTGAGTACTTGTCTCTCAGACTGTGACTACACTGTGTGTACTTGTCTCTCAGACTGGGACTACACTGTGTGTACTTGTCTCTCAGACTGTGACTACACTGTGAGTACTTGTCTCTCAGACTGTGACTACACTGTGCGTACTTGTCTCTGCGACTACACTGTATGTACTTGTCTCTGCGACTACACTGTATGTACTTGTCTCTCAGACTATGACTACACTATGTGTACTTGTCTCTCAGACTGTGACTACACTGTATGTACTTGTCTCTCAGACTATGACTACACTGTATGTACTTGTCTCTCAGACTTGGACTACACTGTGAACTTGTCTCTCAGACTATGACTACACTGTGTGTACTTGTCTCTCAGACTATGACTACACTGTGTGAACTTGTCTCTCAGACTATGACTACACTGTGTGTACTTGTCTCTCAGACTATGACTACACTGTGTGTACTTGTCTCTCAGACTGTGACTACACTGTGTGTACTTGTCTCTCAGACTTGGACTACACTGTGTGTACTTGTCTCTGCGACTACACTGTATGTACTTGTCTCTCAGACTATGACTACACTGTATGTACTTGTCTCTCAGACTATGACTACACTATGTGTACTTGTCTCTCAGACTATGACTACACTATGTGTACTTGTCTCTCAGACTGTTGACTACACTGTATGTACTTGTCTCTCAGACTGTTGACTACACTGTATGTACTTGTCTCTCAGACTATGACTACACTGTATGTACTTGTCTCTCAGACTTGGACTACACTGTGTGAACTTGTCTCTCAGACTATGACTACACTGTGTGTACTTGTCTCTCAGACTTGGACTACACTGTGTGAACTTGTCTCTCAGACTGTGACTACACTGTGTGTACTTGTCTCTCAGACTGTGACTACACTAGTATATGCCAGTCATTGACTCAAGGTTTGCTCGGAGTACATGCCAGTCATTGACTCAAGGTTTGCTCGGAGTATATGCCAGTCATTGACTCAAGGTTTGCTCGGAGTATATGCCTGTCATTGACTCAAGGTTTGCTCGGAGTATATGCCAGTCATTGACTCAAGGTTTGCTCGAGTATATGCCATTCATTGACTCGAGGTTTGCTTGGAGTATATGCCAGTCATTGACTCGAGGTTTGCTCGGAGTATATGCCAGTCATTGACTCAAGGTTTGCTCGGAGTATATGCCTGTCTTGTAGGCGACGTACTGCGACATCAGCGGTCTGTCTTGTAGGCGATGTACGGCAACACCCGCAGTCTGTCTTGTAGGCGAGTTTGGCAACACCAGCGGTCTGTCTTGTAGGCGACGTACGGCAACACCCGCAGTCTGTCTTGTAGGCGAGTTTGGCAACACCAGCGGTCTGTCTTGTAGGCGACGTACGGCAACACCCGCAGTCTGTCTTGTAGGCGAGTTTGGCAACACCAGCGGTCAGTCTTGTAGGCGACGTACGGCAACACCTGCAGTCTGTCTTGTAGGCGAGTTTGGCAACACCAGCGTTCTGTCTTGTAGGCGACGTACGGCAACACCAACAGCCTGTCTTGTGTAGGCGACGTACGGCAACACCAGCGGTCTGTCTTGTAGGCGACATACGGCAACACCAGCGTTCTGTCTTGTAGGCGACGTACGGCAACACAAGCGGTCTCTCTTGTAGGCGATGTACGGCAACACCAGCGGTCTCTCTTGTAGGCGACGTACTGTGACACCAACGGTCTGTCTTGTACGCGATGTACGGCAATACCAACGATCTGTCTTGTGTAGGCGACGTACGGCAACACCAGCTGTCTGTCTTGTAGGCGACGTACGGCGACACTAGCAGTCTGTCTTGTAGGCGACACCGGCGCCGAAAGAATTAAGAGACCACATTTTCAGTTCCTGTTTGTGTTGTTAAGGAACAAATTAGCCTGTATTTAGAGACCATTCCTGCTTAGTGGTCTCTTAATACAAGTTTGACTGTAATTACACCTATGCAGCACACAATAATCCGAACTGTAGAACTCTGTATCTGTATGATCTCTGAAGCCAGTACAACAAACATGACCCAGGATGTGAACAACAGCATATTAACCTATCGTTCATCTAGTTATAACGGACTATACACAAGTCATTGGTCCATTTGTTAACACGTGGACTATGAATCCACGATTATTAATAGAGATTTTACGGTATACATGTATATTTACAGTCTTTTACAGTGGATTTTGACAGAGTTCCGAAGTTTGCATGTTTTGTGTTGTTCAGTTGTGTTTGTATTATTATTTTTCTGTTTCTAGTTATCTCTTTCCAAGAAAGTTGTGCATATCGTTTTGCAGAGTTTGTTTGGTTTATTGGTCCAACTCGGTATTCATTAAAATTAGCTTTAAATAACTGGCGAAACTTTGAGATCTAAAGTTGCTAAAACCAACATGTCAACCATACAGTCTGTTGTCTTGAAAATCCTTGTTCGACTTTGAGATTTTCCTGAAACTCGGTGTGAGGCAATGGGGGAAACTCTGTGTGAAGCATTGGGGAAACTCTTGTGTGAAGCATTGGGCAAACTCTGTGTGAAGCATTGGGCAAACTCTGTGTGAAGCATTGGGCAAACTCTGTGTGAAGCATTGGGCAAACTCGGTGTGAAGCATTGAGCAAACTCTGTGTGAAGCATTGGGCAAACTCTGTGTGAAGCATTGGGCAAACTCGGTGTGAAGCATTGGGCAAACTCGGTGTGAAGCATTGGGCAAACTCTGTGTGAAGCATTGGGAAAACTCTGTGTGAAGCATTGGGCAAACTCTGTGTGAAGCATTGGGCAAACTCTGTCTGAAGCATTGGGCAAACTCGGTGTGAAGCATTGGGGAAACTCCTGGTGAAGCATTGGGAAAACTCTGTGTGAAGCATTGGGCAAACTCTGTGTGAAGCATTGGGCAAACTCTGTGTGAAGCATTGGGCAAACTCTGTGTGAAGCATTGGGCAAACTCTGTGTGAAGCATTGGGCAAACTCGGTGTGAAGCATTGGGCAAACTCGGTGTGAAGCATTGGGCAAACTCGGTGTGAAGCATTGGGCAAACTCGGTGTGAAGCATTGGGCAAACTCTGTGTGAAGCATTGGGCAAACTCGGTGTGAAGCATTGGGCAAACTCTGTGTGAAGCATTGGGCAAACTCTGTGTGAAGCATTGGGCAAACTCTGTCTGAAGCATTGGGCAAACTCGGTGTGAAGCATTGGGGAAATTCCTGGTGAAGCATTGGGAAAACTCTGTGTGAAGCATTGGGCAAACTATGTGTGAAGCATTGGGCAAACTCTGTCTGAAGCATTGGGCAAACTCTGTGTGAAGCATTGGGCAAACTCGGTGTGAAGCATTGGGCAAACTCTGTGTGAAGCATTGGGCAAACTCGGTGTGAAGCATTGGGCAAACTCTGTGTGAAGCATTGGGCAAACTCTGTGTGAAGCATTGGGGGAAACTCGGTGTGAAGCATTGGGCAAACTCTGTGTGAAGCATTGGGGAAACTTGGTGTGAAGCATTGGGGAAACTCCTGGTGAAGCATTGGGCAAACTCGGTGTGAAGCATTGGGGAAATTCAGTGTGAAGCATTGGGGAAACTCCTGGTGAAGTATTGGGGAAACTAGGGGTGAATCATTGGGGGAACTCCTGGTGAGACATTGGGGAAACTCCTGGTGAAGCATTGGGGAAACTCCTGGTGAAGCATTGGGGAAACTCTACTTTCATGCTACCACGATAGAGAACAGATTGTGGACACATGGTTCAATGCATGTTTCATGCTACCACGATAGAGAACAGTATGTGGACACGTGGTACAATGCATGTTTCATGCTACCACGATCGAGAACAGTTTATGTAAACGTGGTACAATGCATGTTTCATGCTACCACGATAGAGAACAGTTTATGTAAACGTGGTACAATGCATGTTTCATGCTACCACGATAGAGAACAGTATGTGGACACATGGTACAATGCATGTTTCATGCTACCACGATTGAGAACAGTTTGTGTAAACGTTGTACAATGCATGTTTCATGCTACCACGATAGAGAACAGATTTGTGGGCACGTGATACAATGCTTCATGCTATTACGATAGAGAATAGATTGTGGTACAATGCATGTTTCATGCTACCACGATAGAGAACAGTATGTGGACACGTGGTACAAGAACAGTATGTGGACACGTGGTACAATGCATGTTTCATGCTACCACGATAGAGAATAGTATGTGGACACGTGGTACAAGAACAGTGTGGACACGTGGTACAATGCATGTTTCATGCTACCACGATAGAGAACAGTATGTGGACACGTGGTACAATGCATGTTTCATGCTACCACGATAGAGAACAGCATGTGGACACGTGGTACAATGCATGTTTCATGCTACCACAATAGAGAACAGTATGTGGACACGTGGTACAATGCATGTTTCATACTACCACAATATAGTGCCCGAGTTTGTGGACATGTAGTACACAATAGTTTCCTGTATTTGTGCATGGACTGATAGAGACATATGATAAAGAAGGTTAGTTGACAATTTGGCATCATGCTTCCACAATGTTTCGACACCCATTAGGACCAGCACAAATTTATATTAACACTACTGTGGCAATGCCAATTCTTCAATTTTTCCTGGTTTCAACAATGCTTGCATAGAATATTCATTGCCAAACGTATAGCCTATGACATGAGCGATTACCCATTGTTGAGGACAGTGTTCCACTTGGGATAGCTAGAGTATTGTGATTATTTAGTCACCTTGAAATATCGAAATATATTGGTGAAATAACATGTGTTATTCCACTGGTTGAAAGTAGTGAAATAACACATTTTATGTCTCTCTACTTTGCATGTGTGACACCTAGCCGCTGCATGTTGAAATGTTGTCAATGCAAATGGTTTCGGACTCGAGTTATCAGTGACGTAATTTATGGTCGTCTAATCCATAGACGCTGCGGTTTCATCGTATCATAAAAATACTGTTCAGCCTAAAGTAAAAAGACAGTTTGTTTAATTGAATGATCAAATAATTGTTTGTAATTCTGACAAGAACATAGAACGATATTTTGTCCACTCGTGATAATAATCCTTTCAATGTTCATTAAGTGAAATAGAAATAATAATTCACTGAAACAAACAAAATATCCTGTTAATATTGTACCGATGTTGGTTTTGTATTGTACCGATGTTGGTATTGTACAGATGTTGGTATTGTACCGATGTTGGTATTGTACCGATGTTAGTATTGTACCGATGTTGGTATTGTACCGATGTTAGTATTGTACCGATGTTGGTATTGTACCGATGTTAATATTGTATTTTACCGATGTTGGTAGTGTACCGATGTTGGTATTGTACCGATGTTGGTAGTGTACCGATATTGGTATTGTACCGATGTTAATATTGTATTTTACCGATGTTGGTATTGTACCGATGTTTGTATTGTACCGATGTTGGTATTGTACCGATGTTAATATTGTATTTTACCGATGTTGGTAGTGTACCGATGTTGGTATTGTACCGATGTTGGTAGTGTACCGATGTTGGTATTGTACCGATGTTGGTATTGTACCGATGTTGGTATTGTACCGATGTTGGTAGTGTACCGATGTTGGTAGTGTACCGATGTTGGTATTGTACCGATGTTAGTATTGTACCGATGTTGGTATTGTACCGATGTTAGTATTGTACCGATGTTGGTATTGTACCGATGTTGGTAGTGTACCGATGTTGGTAGTGTACCGGTGTTAGTATTGTACCAATGTTGTTATTGTACTGATGTTAATATTTTACCGATGTTAATATTTTACCGAAGTTTGTATTGTACCGATGTTAGTATTGTACCGATGTTAGTATTGTACCGATGTTGGTAGTGTACCGATGTTGGTATTGTACCGATGTTGGTATAGTACAGATGTTAGTATTGTATTGTACCGATGTTGGTATTGTACCGATGTTAGTATTGGACCGATGTTGGTATTGTACCGATGTTGTTGGTATTGTACCGATGTTGGTATTGTACCGATGTTAGTATTGTACCGATGTTGGTATTGTACCGATGTTAGTATTGTACCGATGTTGGTATTGTACCGATGTTGGTAGTGTACTGATTTTAGTATTGTACCGATGTTGGTATAGTACCGATGTTAGTATTGTAAAGATGTTAGTATTGTATTGTACCGATGTTGGTATTGTACCGATGTTGGTATTGTACCGATGTTAGTATTGGACCGATGTTGGTATTGTACCGATGTTGTTGGTATTGTACCGATGTTGGTATTGTACCGATGTTGGTATTGTACCGATGTTGGTATTGTACCGATGTTAGTATTGTACCGATGTTAGTATTGTATTGTACCGATATTGGTATTGTACCGATGTTGGTATTGTAGTGTACCGATGTTGTTGGTATTGTACCGATGTTGGTATTGTACCGATGTTGTTGGTATTGTACCGATGTTGGTATTGTATTGTACCGATGTTAGTATTGTATTGTACCGATGTTGGTAGTGTACCGATGTTGGTATTGTACCGATGTTGGTATTGTACCGATGTTGGTAGTGTACCGATGTTGGTAGTGTACCGGTGTTAGTATTGTACCGATGTTGGTAGTGTACCGATGTTGGTAGTGTACCGGTGTTAGTATTGTACCAATGTTGTTATTGTACTGATGTTAATATTTTACCGATGTTAATATTTTACCTAAGTTTGTATTGTACCGATGTTAGTATTGTACTGATGTTTGTATTGTACCGATGTTAGTATTGTACCAATGTTGGTATTGTACCGATGTTGGTATTGTACCGATGTTAGTATTGTACCGATGTTAGTATTGTACCAATGTTGGTATTGTACCGATGTTGGTATTGTACCGATGTTAGTATTGTACCAATGTTGGTATTGTACCGATGTTAGTATTGTACCAATGTTGGTATTGTACCGATGTTGGTATTGTACCGATGTTGTTATTGTACTGATGTTGTTATTGTACTGATGTTAATATTTTACCGATGTTAATATTTTACCGATGTTGGTATTGTACCGATGTTGTGAATTATTATATCAGCAATGAATTTTGTAACATTTGTTACTGGTTGATAACAATAAAATTATATAGATTTAATATAAAGGCTATGTTTTATGTTGCAGTGGAAGATATTCAGATCACATCTGAGTTGAAGCCAGAAAACGAAGGTGTTGAGGAATCCGAGTTGAAACCAGATAACGAAGGTGTTGAGGAATCCAAGTTGAAGTCAGATAACGAAGATGTTGAGGAATCGGAGTTGAAGTCAGATAACGAAGATGTTGAGGAATCCGAGTTGAAGTCGGATAACGAAGATGTTGAGGAATCCGAGTTGAAGTCGGATAACGAAGATGTTGAGGAATCCGAGTTGAAGTCGGATAACGAAGATGTTGAGGAATCCGAGTTGAAGTCGGATAACGAAGATGTTGAGGAATCCGAGTTGAAGTCAGATAATGATGGTGTTGCAGGATCCGAGTTACCACCAGATAATGATCGTGTTGAGGAATCCGAGTTCAAGCCAGATGATGATATTGATGCGGATGCTGGTGTTGAGGAATCTGAGTTCAAGCCAGATGATGTTGGTTTAGGTGATCATGGTGCTGTGTTACTCTCCAAGGTACTGTTGTTTATTTATTCAGTGCATTTAGTGATATGATGACTGCTATGTTATACTGGTTGTGTAAGATCCTAGATGCCGAGTCAAGTACAGTTACAGACATGAGAAGTTACCTTGGCAGAATCACTCGACCTTACACAAACTGGCAGATGTCGTCTCAAATGAATACTGCTCTTAATACAACTTAATTTAGTGAGCAAAATAATGCCAGACCACAACGTTATCTACGCGAGTCATATGTCCAGGTATTGTCTTTTATTTCACAACGTTCTCCATTTAAATTCACAATGTTGTCCACGTATGTATCACCACATTATGCAGGTGCATGTATGACATTCGTCTGGATCGGGTCAATAACACTCGAGTTATGGCCCTTTAATTGATTAAAAATCCAATAAATTGGATATAACTAAGTAACCGCTGTATGGAATTTCATCAAACTTAAATAAAATTATAGATCACCATTGTGCACTATTGTCCTACAAGTCTGACAAGTAAGCGCTTCATAGAGTTTTATGAAAGTCAAAATAATAAATGTATCGGCATAGTATGTAGGTGCACGTATAACTTTCGTCCAGATTTGGTCAATACCATCAGACTAATAAACCTATTCGGCAGGGAATACCATTGTGTGACATGGTTCTCTACACAACCCAGTTAAACCTGTGTTAGGGGTCACCTCTATTAAGCAGCAAACCTGTATTAAAACAATCAGTTTCCAGATTCCCAATATGTTGTTTTATATGAATTTGCCCTCCAAATGTGCTAAGCAGCCACTTTCAGTGATTCCCTTGGTAGGCTGCTTATGACTATCCTTCCTAATCTGGAGGCATGTGTCCTGGTAATGTTTTTTAATTCACAATGTCATCCACCAAAGCATTCTCCTATTCGGTATGTCTGTAGTCAGCAAACAGTCCACTCGGACACGGATATATGCATGGCTGAACAGAATTGTGAATACGATCACAATCTTGGCATGAAGCATCAGTATTACTTCTATTTGTGCATATAGTAATCTCGTTCTGGTTGCATAATATATTTTGAGGTTTTACGACTGTTTGTACAATTTTGTCCAGTTTTACCTTCCATGCTTCATCTCCAAAAACTCTTGTTGCATCAGTATTATGTAGTATAATCCCGTTCTGGTTGAGTGAGATTTTGCGGATTTACAGCCCTTTGAACAATTTTATAACAATGATTGCTCATGATTCATCTCCATCGTGTTGGGTTTACACCAATCTTGGCATGAAGCATCAGTATGTTGTCTACTTATGC
>CM026397.1:86691242-86707169 GCA_014843695.1 Archivesica marissinica | reverse complement strand
ACTTCACATTTAACATGCCATGGAAGCTTCAAGCATATACATATATCTACTTCACGTTTAACACGCCATGGAAGCTTCAAGCATGTATCTACTTCACATTTAACACGCCATGGAAGCTTCAAGCATGTATCTACTGCACATTTAACACGCCATGGAAGCCTCAAGCATATATCTACTTCACGTTTAACACGCCATGGAAGCTTCAAGCATGTATCTACTTCACATTTAACACGCCATGGACGCTTCAAGCATATATCTACTTCACGTTTAACACGCCATGGAAGCTTCAAGCATGTATCTACTTCACGTTTAGCACACAATGGAAGCTTCAAGCATGTATCTACTTCATGTTTAGCGCAACATGGAAGCTTCAGGCATGTATCTGTTTCACATTTATGATTTAGCACAACATGGAAGCTTCAAGCATGTATCTACTTCACGTTTAATGCACTGTGGAAGCTTCAAGCATATATCTACTTCACGTTTAACACACCATGGAAGCTTCAAGCATGTATCTACCTCATGTTTAGCGCGCCATGGAAGCTTCAAGCATGTATCTACTTCACGTTTAATGCACTATGGAAGCTTCAAGCATGTATCTACTTCACGTTTAATGCACTGTGGAAGCTTCAAGCATATATCTACTTCACGTTTAACACACCATGGAAGCTTCAAGCATGTATCTACCTCATGTTTAGCGCACCATGGAAGCTTCAAGCATGTATCTACTTCACGTTTAATGCACTATGGAAGCTTCAAGCATGTATCTACTTCTCGTTTAATGCACTCTGGAAGCTTCAAGCATGTATCTACTTCACGTTTAATGCACTCTGGAAGCTTCAAGCATGTATCTACTTCACGTTTAATGCACTCTGGAAGCTTCAAGCATGTATCTACTTCACGTTTAATGCACTCTGGAAGCTTCAAGCATGTATCTACTTCACGTTTAATGCACTGTGGAAGCTTCAAGCATGTATCTACTACACGTTTAACGCACTGTGGAAGCTTCAAGCATATATCTACTACACGTTTAATGCACTGTGGAAGCTTCAAGCATGTATCTGCTTCAAGTTTAATGCACTGTGGAAGCTTCAAGCATGTATCTACTACACGTTTAATGCACTGTGGAAGCTTCAAGCATGTATCTACTTCAAGTTTAACGCACTGTGGAAGCTTCAAGCATGTATCTACTTCACGTTTAATGCACCGTGGAAGCTTCAAGCATGTATCTACTACACGTTTAATGCACTGTGGAAGCTTCAAGCATGTATCTGCTTCAAGTTTAACGCACTGTGGAAGCTTCAAGCATGTATCTACTTCACATTTAACACGCCATGGAAGCTTCAAGCATGTATCTACTTCACGTTTATCACGCCATGGAAGCTTCAAGCATGTATCTACTTCACGTTTAACACACAATGGAAGCTTCAAGCATGTATCTACTTCACGTTTAATGCACTGTGGAAGCTTCAAGCATATATCTACTTCACGTTTAACACACCATGGAAGCTTCAAGCATGTATCTACTTCACGTTTAGCGCACCATGGAAGCTTCAAGCATGTATCTACTTCACGTTTAATGCACTATGGAAGCTTCAAGCATGTATCTACTTCACGTTTAATGCACTCTGGAAGCTTCAAGCATGTATCTACTTCACGTTTAATGCACTCTGGAAGCTTCAAGCATGTATCTACTTCACGTTTAATGCACTCTGGAAGCTTCAAGCATGTATCTACTTCACGTTTAATGCATTCTGGAAGCTTCAAGCATGTATCTACTTCTCGTTTAATGCACTGTGGAAGCTTCAAGCATGTATCTACTACACGTTTAATGCACTGTGGAAGCTTCAAGCCTGTATCTGCTTCAAGTTTAACGCACTGTGGAAGCTTCAAGCATATATCTACTACACGTTTAATGCACTGTGGAAGCTTCAAGCATGTATCTGCTTCAAGTTTAATGCACTGTGGAAGCTTCAAGCATGTATCTACTACACGTTTAATGCACTGTGGAAGCTTCAAGCATGTATCTGCTTCAAGTTTAACGCACTGTGGAAGCTTCAAGCATGTATCTACTACACGTTTAATGCACTGTGGAAGCTTCAAGCATGTATCTACTACACGTTTAATGCACTGTGGAAGCTTCAAGCATGTATCTGCTTCACGTTTAATGCACTGTGGAAGCTTCAAGCATGTATCTACTTCATGTTTAATGCACTGTGGAAGCTTCAATCATGTATCTGCTTCAAGTTTAATGCACTGTGGAAGCTTCAAACATGTATCTACTTCACATTTAACATGCCATGGAAGCTTGAAGCAATATCTACTTCACGTTTAACACACCATGGAAGCTTCAAGCATGTATCTACTTCACGTTTAACACACCATGGAAGCTTCAAGCATGTATCTACTTCACGTTTAACACACCATGGAAGCTTCAAGCATGTATCTACTTCACATTTAACATGCCATGGAAGCTTCAAGCATGCATCTACTTCACGTTTAACACACCATGGAAGCTTCAAGCATGTATCTACTTCACATTTAACATGCCATGGACGCTTCAAGCATATATCTACTTCACGTTTAACACACCATGGAAGCTTCAAGCATGTATCTACTTCACATTTAACATGCCATGGACGCTTCAAGCATGTATCTACTTCACGTTTAACACGCCATGGAAGCTTCAATCATGTATCTACTTCACGTTTAACACGCCATGGAAGCTTCAAGCATGTATCTACTTCACATTTAACACGCCATGGAAGCTTCAAGCATGTATCTACTTCACGTTTAACACGCCATGGAAGCTTCAAGCATGTATCTACTTCACGTTTAACACGCCATGGAAGCTTCAATCAGGTATCTGCTTCACGTTTAATGCACTGTGGAAGCTTCAAGCATGTATCTACTTCACGTTTAACACGCCATGGAAGCTTCAAGCATGTATCTGCTTCACGTTTAACACACCATGGAAGCTTCAAGCATGTATCTACTTCACATTTAACACGCCATGGAAGCCTCAAGCATGTATCTACTTCACTTTTAATGCACTGTGGAAGCTTCAAGCATGTATCTACTTCACGTTTAACACGCCATGGAAGCTTCAATAATGTATCTGCTTCACGTTTAACACACCATGGAAGCTTCAAGCATGTATCTACTTCACGTTTAATGCACTGTGTAAGCTTCAAGCATGTATCTACTTCACGTTTAATGCACTGTGTAAGCTTCAAGCATGTATCTACTTCACGTTTAATGCACTGTGTAAGCTTCAAGCATGTATCTACTTCACATTTAACATGCCATGGAAGCTTCAAGCATATACATATATCTACTTCACGTTTAACACGCCATGGAAGCTTCAAGCATGTATCTACTTCACATTTAACACGCCATGGAAGCTTCAAGCATGTATCTACTGCACATTTAACACGCCATGGAAGCCTCAAGCATATATCTACTTCACGTTTAACACGCCATGGAAGCTTCAAGCATGTATCTACTTCACATTTAACACGCCATGGACGCTTCAAGCATATATCTACTTCACGTTTAACACGCCATGGAAGCTTCAAGCATGTATCTACTTCACGTTTAGCACACAATGGAAGCTTCAAGCATGTATCTACTTCATGTTTAGCGCACCATGGAAGCTTCAAGCATGTATCTGTTTCACATTTATGATTTAGCACAACATGGAAGCTTCAAGCATGTATCTACTTCACGTTTAATGCACTGTGGAAGCTTCAAGCATATATCTACTTCACGTTTAACACACCATGGAAGCTTCAAGCATGTATCTACCTCATGTTTAGCGCGCCATGGAAGCTTCAAGCATGTATCTACTTCACGTTTAATGCACTATGGAAGCTTCAAGCATGTATCTACTTCACGTTTAATGCACTGTGGAAGCTTCAAGCATATATCTACTTCACGTTTAACACACCATGGAAGCTTCAAGCATGTATCTACCTCATGTTTAGCGCACCATGGAAGCTTCAAGCATGTATCTACTTCACGTTTAATGCACTATGGAAGCTTCAAGCATGTATCTACTTCACGTTTAATGCACTCTGGAAGCTTCAAGCATGTATCTACTTCACGTTTAATGCACTCTGGAAGCTTCAAGCATGTATCTACTTCACGTTTAATGCATTCTGGAAGCTTCAAGCATGTATCTACTTCTCGTTTAATGCACTGTGGAAGCTTCAAGCATGTATCTACTACACGTTTAACGCACTGTGGAAGCTTCAAGCATATATCTACTACACGTTTAATGCACTGTGGAAGCTTCAAGCATGTATCTGCTTCAAGTTTAATGCACTGTGGAAGCTTCAAGCATGTATCTACTACACGTTTAATGCACTGTGGAAGCTTCAAGCATGTATCTGCTTCAAGTTTAACGCACTGTGGAAGCTTCAAACATGTATCTACTACACGTTTAATGCACTGTGGAAGCTTCAAGCATGTATCTACTACACGTTTAATGCACTGTGGAAGCTTCAAGCATGTATCTGCTTCAAGTTTAACGCACTGTGGAAGCTTCAAGCATGTATCTACTTCACGTTTAATGCACTGTGGAAGCTTCAAGCATGTATCTGCTTCAAGTTTAACGCACTGTGGAAGCTTCAATCATGTATCTGCTTCAAGTTTAATGCACTGTGGAAGCTTCAAGCATATATCTACTTCACGTTTAATGCACTGTGGAAGCTTCAAGCATGTATCTACTTCACATTTAACATGCCATGGAAGCTTCAAGCATGTATCGACTTCACGTTTAACACACCATGGAAGCTTCAAGCATGTATCTACTTCACGTTTAACACACCATGGAAGCTTGAAGCATGTATCTACTTCACGTTTAACACACCATGGAAGCTTCAAGCATGTATCTACTTCACATTTAACATGCCATGGAAGCTTCAAGCATGTATCTACTTCACGTTTAACACACCATGGAAGCTTCAAGCATGTATCTACTTCACATTTAACATGCCATGGACGCTTCAAGCATATATCTTCTTCACGTTTAACACACCATGGAAGCTTCAAGCATGTATCTACTTCACATTTAACATGCCATGGACGCTTCAAGCATGTATCTACTTCACGTTTAACACGCCATGGAAGCTTCAATCATGTATCTACTTCACGTTTAACACGCCATGGAAGCTTCAAGCATGTATCTACTTCACATTTAACACGCCATGGAAGCTTCAAGCATGTATCTACTTCACGTTTAACACGCCATGGAAGCTTCAAGCATGTATCTACTTCACGTTTAACACGCCATGGAAGCTTCAATCAGGTATCTGCTTCACGTTTAATGCACTGTGGAAGCTTCAAGCATGTATCTACTTCACGTTTAACACGCCATGGAAGCTTCAAGCATGTATCTGCTTCACGTTTAACACACCATGGAAGCTTCAAGCATGTATCTACTTCACATTTAACACGCCATGGAAGCCTCAAGCATGTATCTACTTCACTTTTAATGCACTGTGGAAGCTTCAAGCATGTATCTACTTCACGTTTAACACGCCATGGAAGCTTCAATAATGTATCTGCTTCACGTTTAACACACCATGGAAGCTTCAAGCATGTATCTACTTCACGTTTAATGCACTGTGTAAGCTTCAAGCATGTATCTACTTCACGTTTAATGCACTGTGTAAGCTTCAAGTATGTATCTACTTCACGTTTAATGCACTGTGTAAGCTTCAAGCATGTATCTACTTCACATTTAACATGCCATGGAAGCTTCAAGCATATACATATATCTACTTCACGTTTAACACGCCATGGAAGCTTCAAGCATGTATCTACTTCACATTTAACACGCCATGGAAGCTTCAAGCATGTATCTACTTCACATTTTACACGCCATGGAAGCCTCAAGCATATATCTACTTCACGTTTAACACGCCATGGAAGCTTCAAGCATGTATCTACTTCACATTTAACACGCCATGGACGCTTCAAGCATATATCTACTTCACGTTTAACACGCCATGGAAGCTTCAAGCATGTATCTACTTCACGTTTAACACACCATGGAAGCTTCAAGCATGTATCTACTTCATGTTTAGCGCACCATGGAAGCTTCAAGCATGTATCTGCTTCACATTTATGATCTAGCACAACATGGAAGCTTCAAGCATGTATCTACTTCACGTTTAATGCACTGTGGAAGCTTCAAGCATATATCTACTTCACGTTTAACACACCATGGAAGCTTCAAGCATGTATCTACCTCATGTTTAGCGCACCATGGAAGCTTCAAGCATGTATCTACTTCACGTTTAATGCACTATGGAAGCTTCAAGCATGTATCTACTTCACGTTTAATGCACTCTGGAAGCTTCAATCATGTATCTACTTCACGTTTAATGCACTCTGGAAGCTTCAAGCATGTATCTACTTCACGTTTAATGCACTCTGGAAGCTTCAAGCATGTATCTACTTCACGTTTAATGCACTCTGGAAGATTCAAGCATGTATCTACTTCACGTTTAATTCACTGTGGAAGCTTCAAGCATGTATCTACTTCACGTTTAATTCACTGTGGAAGCTTCAAGCATGTATCTACTTCACGTTTAATTCACGGTGGAAGCTTCACGGATGGATCTGCTTCACGTTTAACGCACCGTGGAAGCTTCAAACATCATTTTTCGAACATCACGACATCAATTGTGACGTCAGAAAAACAAGCATACAAAACTCAACGCTCCTTGTTGAAATGATTTTGCACATATATTTGTTGCGCTTCAAGGTGTACAAAACTAAATAATTATTATCGCATCAATATATCACAATACGTTTTCCTGTATATAATCGGACTCTCTTTCCGCAAATCCTTCATTCCTTATTCCATTATAATTTTTGAATCTCGTGTTGTCGTTCAACAGTGTATTACTTTCTCTTCGAAGACCTTCGACAGCTGCAAGACCAGCTGTACTGTCGTTTTGTTCTCTCTGTGAATCAGTACCTGGCACAGAATGTATCGCCGCAGACTCTGTATTGTGTTTTAAGTCCATCTTCTGTAAGTCCGCCTTAGAGAGATGGTGGACTATACCAGCACCAAACGCATCTCCGAGAACATTGATTGCCGTTCTGAATCGGTCACTGAAATAGTACCATTCGCATTCACCATATGCAAGCTGCTACAACAACTTGTTCTTACTGTGAACATGTAGTACAACGAAACACGGCAATCGATTGATTGATCAACTGCACATCATCTTCAGTTATATATCAATGGATTGTAAATAAATATGACATCGCCATTTTCACTGTCATTTACGTTTATATCTGCCTGGAGCATTCGCTGTCATTTCGATATATTTAAATCGGATTGCTCACCAAAGACACCGGGCATCCGTTCATTTTACAGTGAAAACCCCAGACATATTTAGACGTAAATGATCGTGTGTGTGGCAAGGCACTGCCATATTGGTGTGCTACGATGTTGCTAATAATACCACATAAATACATAAAAAATATCATAATACATACATTTATTATACAATCATGAGAAATGCATCACTTATAGTAGCCAATCGACGACAAGAAGGAAACATACCTCACTAACAGTAGCCACTCGATGACAAGAAGGAAATATACATCACTAACAGTAGCCAATCGATGACAAGAAGGAAATATACATCACTAACAGTAGCCAATCGATGACAAGAAGGAAATATACATCACAAACAGTAGCCAATCGATGACAAGAAGGAAATATACATCACAAACAGTAGCCAATCGATGACAAGAAGGAAATCAGTATACATCACTAACAGTAGCCAATCGATGACAAGAAGGAAATATACATCACTTATAGTAGCCAATCGGTGACAAGAAGGAAATATACAGTACTTATAGTAGCCAATCGACGACAAGAATGAAATATACATCACTAACAGTAGCAATCGATGAAAAGAAGGAAATATATATCACTAACAGTAGCAATCGGTGACAAGAAGGAAATATACATCACTTATAGTAGCCAATCGACGACAAGAAGGAAATATACATCACTAACAGTAGCCAATCGGTGACAAGAAGGAAATATACATCACTTATAGTAGTCAATCGACGACAAGAAGGAAATATACATCACTAACAGTAGCCAATCGGTGACAAGAAGGAAATATAGCCTATATCACTTACAGTAGCCAATCGATGACAAGAAGGAAATATACATCACTTATAGTAGCCAATCGATGATAAGAAGGAAATATAGCCTATATCACTTACAGTAGCCAATCGATGACAAGAAGGAAATATACATCACTTATAGTAGCCAATCGACGACAAGAAGGAAATATACATCACTTATAGTAGCCAATCGATGACAAGAAGGAAATATACATCACTTATAGTAGCCAATCGATGACAAGAAGGAAATATACATCACTTATAGTAGCCAATCGACGACAAGAAGGAAATATACATCACTAACAGTAGCCAATCGGTGACAAGAAGGAAATATACATCACGTATAGTAGCCAATCGATGACAAGAAGGAAATATACATCACTAACAGTAGCCAATCGACGAAAGAAGGACATATACATCACTTACAGTAGCCAATCGACGGCAAGTATGAGAGCTACATCTTCAGTAGGGAACCCGACAGCAGACAGTACAATGACCATTGTAACCAGTCCAGCCTGGGGAACACCCGCAGCGCCAATGGCTGCAGCTGTTGCTGTTATACTGTAATATATTTATACATATATAGATATAGCCTGGGTTCCAGTCTGTCGATTTTTAACTTCTGGCAAAATGACATTGATATTATCAGAAACTCGATACGGCCCAATTAATGGTCCCGTTGTTAACATATATTTATTTGACTGACCAGGCAAAATATATCGACGCCTGTTCCCAGTCTAATATAGATACTTTACGACTGGAAAAGGATATTTATGTGCTATCAAAAGTCGCTCTTCAGTTAATATGGTGGAGCCGTTACGATTGTGCCCTTAGGCAAGGCATTTAAATTCCACATTGCCTCTTCTCTCTCCTTCATGGCGATGGATTCCACCATGAATGAGGTCTCGAGAGTGATTAATATAAGTTGAAAGAACTTGTTTCGCAATCGAGCTAAAATAAATTTGTATAAACCATAGTTAATATGGCCCACGTTATTTTATACTGGCTATATATAATCTATTCCCGCTAAGCAATCTCAGGTTATGTATGCCAATGGTACATGGACGTACTGGTGTCATCACCTCCTCAAAGTTTCAGAATTATGGGACACCCGCCCTGTCACAATTCAGCCCAACAAGGAGATATGGGACAACTAATTATGTATTCAAATGAAATATGCGCTTTTAAACGTTTCTGGAGGACCCCTACATAGCATACAGCCAACATGAGGATCCATGTATATACCCGCCATATCAACAATCAAATTAGAAAGAAATTATGTATGAATATTAAGGGCGATATATAGCGCCGTTGAAATTGTTTAAAACGCAGGAAATGACGTGTGACGATATAAGAATATATATACGAACCCCATTAGACGGGTTAGTATTCCTGTGGTTAACACGTTGGACTGCATATCCAGGTTCGATCCCCCGTCTGACCCTAGTACTATTAACAGTCTTTCATCTGGGACTTTAAACCGATGTGTCGTGTCGGTGCGTTCCATACTCTGGAATCGGTCTGTTACTGTATTATTGCACTATCCTCCAACATCTAAAATAACTAATCTCGGTGAAGGCGTCGCTAAAACGGGACACCGGTAGTGACTATAACTCAATGTAAACAAGCACGCACGCACGCACGCACGCACGCACGCACGCACGCACGCACGCACGCACGCACGCACGCACGCACGCACGCACGCACGCACGCACGCACGCACGCACGCACGCACGCACGCACGCACGCACGCACGCACGCACGCACGCACGCACGCACGCACGCACGCACGCACGCACGCACGCACGCACGCACGCACGCACCGACTATCAAAACCATTACAATGACATTGCAAATGTTACCTGATTGTAATAATACGACCAATATCCATATCAAAGCCCCTCATTTGCCCAATAAACAGAACAGCCACTGCTTCATATAGTGCTGTTCCATCCATATTAATTGTCGCACCAACGGGAATAACGAATTTAACAATTCTGCGATCAACACAATTATTTTCCTCCAAACACCGCATGGTGACGGGCATGGTCGCTGAGCTGTAATGTATAACGGAATCCCATCGCCATGAGGGAGAGAGAAGAGCCACTAACGTATATTGAGAATACTGCAAAACAAATTCTAGAATAATTATTACAAATGGTCTCATTCTTGTTTTGTAGATGTTAAATACTGCTCAACTTCATAAACATAAACGACTCCGTATGGTTTTACACAATCTCCGCGTCCCGAGCCCATGCGAGTGAGAAAGGAAGATGATTGTGCCTACGGCCAGTACCCTTACAACGGAAAAACCATACGCTACAGAAACCAATAACACAAAACTGGTGGCGGCTCGATGTCCCAGAAGGGATGAAGATGAATAAGCAAGTAAATAAGGCTTCACAAAGCGACCACGTTGTGGAAACTGCTATCAAGTTCAAATTGATAGCCTGTTCATTCCTGAGTCAATTTATTTATAGAGACTTCAATTTCATAACTAATAAGTAACCGTTTTCAATCTTACTAAATTTCGAAGAGTTTATACATTTATAATTTAGAAATTTTGTTCTTACAATTAAGCACAGCAAATACTTCATATCTTTACACAGATAATTACTGCCATTCACACTAGATAGTTATTATGCAACATCTATATTACTCGTCTGTGCAATATGATGACAGGAGATTAGTGTCAAGCAATTAGTGTCAACATTAATTGTTTGTTCTGTTGCATATTTGGATAATACTAAACATGTCATGGGCATTCCTGGTCCATGAAGATTCAAAATTCACCCATTGGCTGCCCAACCTGGATAGGTGGGCGTTTCAAAATTCACCCATTGGCTACCCAATCTGGTTAGGTGTGCGTTCGAATCCAGCACTAGCTAATATATATACCCCGATATTCTGGCTGCATTACGCCAATCCAGAATCTGAACAAGGTTAAATAAATAAGAATTAAACTTTTCGTAAAATTTAAATTGTGAATTTGATCTTTTAACTATAGCCCGCCCCGCCCCGGTACCTCACAACAAGCTAGTTCCCTAACTGACATACACATACATACACACAAGAACCGTAGATCCCCCGACCAACCACATTTAACCCGGGTCGGCAAAACACTACTGACTGAACTATATATTACAGAAAGACCAAATACAAGGTGTAAACTATGAAATACAGAATATAATTATGTTATAGTCTTGGAGTTCGGGGTTAACACATATAATCGGACTACTGTTCGAGGGTTCCAATCTATGTTTATATCCTAGATGTATGAACGACATGACTTATATTTCATATATGTAGATACTCCATTATGCATTGTTAAAACACAGATACGTAGATGTTCAACCTCCAACCGTAGCAAACCATAGTGAAACGTAGCAAACCATAGTGAAACGTAGCAAACCACAGTGAAACGTAGCAAACCATAGTGAAACGTAGCAAACCATAGTGAAACGTAGCAAACCATAGTGAAACGTAGCAAACCACAGTGAAACGTAGCAAACCATAGTGAAACGTAGCAAACCATAGTGAAACGTAGCAAACCATAGTGAAACGTAGCAAACCATAGTAAACGTAGCAACAGTAGTGAAACGTAGCAAACAATAGTGAAACGTAGCAAACCATAGTGAAACGTAGCAAACCATAGTGAAAAAACGTAGCAAACCATAGTGAAACGTAGCAAACCATAGTGAAAAACGTAGCAAACCATAGTGAAAAACGTAGCAAACCATAGTGAAACGTAGCAAGCCATAGTGAAACGTAGCAAACAATAGTGAAACGTAGCAAACAATAGTGAAACGTAGCAAACCATAGTGAAACGTAGCAAACCATAGTGAAAAACGTAGCAAACCATAGTGAAAAACGTAGCAAACCATAGTGAAACGTAGTAAACCACAGGGTAAAACGTAGCAAACAATAGTAAAACGTAGCAAACCATAGTGAAACGTAGCAAACAATAGTAAAACGTAGCAAACCATAGTGAAACGTAGCAAACCACAGGGTAAAACGTAGCAAACCATAGTGAAAAACGTAGCAAACCATAGTGACACATAGCAAACCATAGTGAAAAACGTAGCAAACCATAGTAAAACGTAGCAAACAATAGTGAAACGTAGCAAACCATAGTGAAAAACGTAGCAAACCATAGTGAAACGTAGCAAACCATAGTGACACATAGCAAACCATAGTGAAACTTAGTAAACCACAGGGTAAAACGTAGCAAACCATAGTAAAACGTAGCAAACAATAGTGAAACGTAGCAAACCATAGTGAAAAACGTAGCAAACCATAGTGAAACGTAGTAAACCATAGTGAAACGTAGCAAACCATAGTGAAAAACGTAGCAAACAATAGTGAAACGTAGCAAACCATAGTGAAAAACGTAGCAAACCATAGTAAAACGTAGCAAACAATAGTGAAACGTAGCAAACCATAGTGAAAAACGTAGCAAACCATAGTGAAACGTAGTACACCATAGTGAAACGTAGCAAACCATAGTGAAACTAGTAAACAAGTAAAACGTAGCAAACCATAGTAAAACGTAGCAAACAATAGTGAAACGTAGCAAACCATAGTGAAAACGTAGCAAACCATAGTGAAACGTAGTAAACCATAGTGAAACGTAGCAAACCATAGTGAAAAACGTAGCAAACAATAGTGAAACGTAGCAAACCATAGTGAAAAACGTAGCAAACAATAGTGAAACGTAGCAAACCATAGTGAAACATAGCAAACCATAGTGAAACGTAGCAAATCAAAGTGAAAAACGTAGCAAACCATAGTGAAACGTAGCAAACCATAGTAAAACGTAGCATACAATAGTGAAACGTAGCATACAATAGTGAAACGTAGCATACAATAGTGAAACGTAGCATACAATAGTGAAACGTAGCATACAATAGTGAAACGTAGCAAACCAAAGTGAAACGTAGCATACAATAGTGAAACGTAGCAAACAATAGTGAAACGTAGCAAACCAAAGTGAAAAACGTAGCAAACAATAGTGAAACGTAGCAAACAATAGTGAAACGTAGCAAACAATAGTGAAACGTAGCAAACAATAGTGAAACGTAGCATACAATAGTGAAACGTAGCAAACTAAAGTTAAAAACGTAGCAAACAATAGTGAAACGTAGCAAACAATAGTGAAACGTAGCAAACAATAGTGAAACGTAGCAAACAATAGTGAAACGTAGCAAACAATAGTGAAACGTAGCATACAATAGTGAAACGTAGCATACAATAGTGAAACGTAGCAAACCAAAGTGAAAAACGTAGCAAACAATAGTGAAACGTAGCAAACAATAGTGAAACGTAGCAAACAATAGTGAAACGTAGCAAACAATAGTGAAACGTAGCAAACAATAGTGAAACGTAGCAAACAATAGTGAAACGTAGCAAACAATAGTGAAACGTAGCAAACAATAGTGAAACGTAGCAAACAATAGTGAAACGTAGCAAACAATAGTGAAACGTAGCAAACAATAGTGAAACGTAGCAAACAATAGTGAAACGTAGCAAACAATAGTGAAACGTAGCAAACAATAGTGAAACGTAGCAAACAATAGTGAAACGTAGCAAACAATAGTGAAACGTAGCAAACAATAGTGAAACGTAGCAAACAATAGTGAAACGTAGCATACAATAGTGAAACGTAGCAAACAATAGTGAAACGTAGCAAACAATAGTGAAACGTAGCAAACAATAGTGAAACGTAGCAAACAATAGTGAAACGTAGCAAACAATAGTGAAACGTAGCAAACAATAGTGAAACGTAGCAAACAATAGTGAAACGTAGCAAACAATAGTGAAACGTAGCAAACATAACAAACAAAGTGAAACGTAGCAAACAATAGTGAAACGTAGCAAACAATAGTGAAACGTAGCAAACAATAGTGAAACGTAGCAAACAATAGTGAAACGTAGCAAACAATAGTGAAACGTAGCAAACAATAGTGAAACGTAGCAAACCATAGTGAAACGTAGCAAACCATAGTGAAACGTAGTAACAAACCCATCCGTAGCAAACCATAGTGAAACGTAGCAAACCATAGTGAAACGTAGCAAACAATAGTGAAACGTAGCAAACAATAGTGAAACGTAGCAAACCATAGTAAAACGTAGCAAACCATAGTGAAACGTAGTAACAAACCCATCCGTAGCAAACAATAGTGAAACGTAGTAACAAACCCATCCGTAGTAAACCATAGTGAAACGTAGTAACAAACCCATCCGTAGTAAACAATAGTGAAACGTAGCAACAAACCCATCCGTAGTAAACAATAGTGAAACGTAGCAACACACCCATCCGTAGTAAACAATAGTGAAACGTAGCAACAAACCCATCCGTAGTAAACAATAGTGAAACGTAGCAACAAACCCATCCGTAGTAAACAATAGTGAAACGTAGCAACAAACCCATCCGTAGTAAACAATAGTGAAACGTAGCAACAAACCCATCCGTAGCAAACAATAGTGAAACGTAGTAACAAACCCATCCGTAGTAAACAATAGTGAAACGTAGTAACAAACCCATCCGTAGTAAACAATAGTGAAACGTAGTAACAAACCCATCCGTAGTAAACAATAGTGAAACGTAGTAACAAACCCATCCGTAGTAAACAATAGTGAAACGTAGTAACAAACCCATCCGTAGTAAACAATAGTGAAACGTAGTAACAAACCCATCCGTAGTAAACAATAGTGAAACGTAGCAACAAACCCATCCGTAGTAAACAATAGTGAAACGTAGCAACAAACCCATCCGTAGTAAACAATAGTGAAACGTAGCAACAAACCCATCCGTAGTAAACAATAGTGAAACGTAGCAACAAACCCATCCGTAGCAAACAATAGTGAAACGTAGCAACAAACCCATCCGTAGCAAACAATAGTGAAACGTAGCAACAAACCCATCCGTAGCAAACAATAGTGAAACGTAGCAACAAACCCATCCGTAGCAAACAATAGTGAAACGTAGCAACAAACCCATCCGTAGTAAACAATAGTGAAACGTAGCAACAAACCCATCCGTAGTAACAATAGTGAAACGTAGCAACAAACCCATCCGTAGTAAACAATAGTGAAACGTAGCAACAAACCCATCCGTAGTAAACAATAGTGAAACGTAGCAACAAACCCATCCGTAGCAAACAATAGTGAAACGTAGCAACAAACCCATCCGTAGTAAACAATAGTGAAACGTAGCAACAAACCCATCCGTAGCAAACAATAGTGAAACGTAGCAACAAACCCATCCGTAGCAAACAATAGTGAAACGTAGCAACAAACCCATCCGTAGTAAACAATAGTGAAACGTAGCAACAAACCCATCCGTAGTAAACAATAGTGAAACGTAGCAACAAACCCATCCGTAGTAAACAATAGTGAAACGTAGCAACAAACCCATCCGTAGTAAACAATAGTGAAACGTAGCAACAAACCCATCCGTAGTAAACAATAGTGAAACGTAGCAACAAACCCATCCGTAGTAAACAATAGTGAAACGTAGCAACAAACCCATCCGTAGTAAACAATAGTGAAACGTAGCAACAAACCCATCCGTAGTAAACAATAGTGAAACGTAGCAACAAACCCATCCGTAGTAAACAATAGTGAAACGTAGCAACAAACCCATCCGTAGTAAACAATAGTGAAACGTAGCAACAAACCCATCCGTAGTAAACAATAGTGAAACGTAGCAACAAACCCATCCGTAGTAAACAATAGTGAAACGTAGCAACAAACCCATCCGTA
>CM026397.1:86670364-86690242 GCA_014843695.1 Archivesica marissinica | reverse complement strand
TCCGAATGTAGTAGTGTATGCGTATGTAGATATTAGCAGAACTATTACACCACACCTTGCATGAAATCCGAATGTAGTAGTGTATGCGTATGTAGATATTAGCAGAACTATTACACCACACCTTGCATGAAATCCGAATGTAGTAGTGTATGCGTATGTAGATATTAGCAGAACTATTACACCACACCTTGCATGAAATCCGAATGTAGTAGTGTATGCGTATGTAGATATTAGCAGAACTATTACACCACACCTTGCATGAAATCCGAATGTAGTAGTGTATGCGTATGTAGATATTAGCAGAACTATTACACCACACCTTGCATGAAATCCGAATGTAGTAGTGTATGCGTATGTAGATATTAGCAGAACTATTACACCACACCTTGCATGAAATCCGAATGTAGTAGTGTATTCTTATGTAGATATTAGCAGAACTATTACACCTTGCATGACCTTTGCTATAATTTAACAAGTTTGTACAACGAAGAATTAATTGTATTTATTATTGGTTAGTCAGCACATATTGAATTATGGTAATTGTTTGTATACATAATTGCTATTTTTGACCCAACTGTATATAGAGGAAAAATAATACATGTATATGGTTGGTTAGTTTGTGTTAGTACAAATATATTGATTTCATTTTTTTGTGAGAAGAAATTTAAGAAATGAGTATGTATGCATGGCTATGTGATTAAAAATGTATCGCTGGAGGATGCCATCGATGCACATCTCGATCTGGCATACCTTGCATTATATAACCGTGACGGCTCCAGCGGGAGGTCAGAGGTTGGTGATTGAGTAGTTGTTGGGTAGCAGCTGATGTCGTCATCTTTTCTTTCACACTGTAGGAAACCAAGCGTCTGTGTGTAAAGACAGTTTGTTTACAAAGTGAGAAGGATATTTTGTGAATTTGATCGTTTTATAGACATTTTATCGTGGAATCTTAGCATGGACATAATGTAAGATAGAGTGCTATTTTATACGAATAGCTTGACGGTGAACTGTTTGCATTTTGTTACTTTTGAAGACATCTTTTCTCAAATGTTATCACCTGTGTTTCTATTTATAGTAACACACCTGTACTTTAAATTTATCGATTTTGACCAGTGAATAGCCAGTGCATAGAACATCCCATTGAGCGTCTGTTCGTTACGCATGAATTGGCAGCACGGGTGACGAGATATATACTTGATTTATGTATAGCTCGACTGGTGAAAGTATGTCGTCTGGAAACACGTTAACTGGAATCAACAGCGATGCGGAAGATTACGTCGAGTCTATCATGGGCTCGCAACGAATTATACGTGTGGATACACCAGGTACGACAACAGGTGGACGGAAAAGAAATTTATCATTACCTTCTTCTGCTGAATCATTTCTGAAGAAGGTTAGATCCAACACTGATGAGTGTGCGGAAAGTGAACGTGTAACCGTTAAAGCTAAGCGGTCTCTATATAGTAATAGAAGATCGCCCCAGACTCCTGTACCAGCTCCTCGTAGGTTAGTCGTTACGGATGCACAGATTCATGTTAGTGCGGACTCCACACTGGAGCAGCTTATAAAGCAACTTTCTGCAGATGTACATTTAATGTACGCAAATCTCAGTGACAGAATGGATCAACTCGAGGCTGGTCTGGAACAGCGTATTTCCAGCAAGGTGTCTCAACTTCTAGACAAGCGAATTAACACTGAAATGGGTCGTATCAGGAAAGAAGTCGATTCCCATATTGAGACTATGAAGGATTCTGTTATGTTAGATGTGGCTTCAGACATCGACGATATAAACAATAAAGTGTCCTCACTATCCACTAATTCACCTAGTAATTGTCAACCAGATCTGTCACGCAATGTTGTGATACGTAATCTCAGGGAATCGAACAATGAGAACGTTAAGACTAAGGTGAATACGTTATTTCGAGATGGACTAAAAGTCAGAGACGTGTCCGTTATTGGCGCTGAACGTAAGGAATCTTCCGATGATAGACCTGGGGTGATTGTAATCACGTTTAAGTCTGCCAGTGACAAGAAAAAGATCATGACTGAAAAACAAACTCAAACACAATCAACAATACTCCAAGGTATATATAAATCATGACCAGTCTAAAAGTGACAGAGTGATGGCAGATAACTTTCGAGCTATTTGGAGTGCATTGAAACATAGTGATACTAACCTCTCACTTCGTGGCTTCAGGATCGTTCGTAACACTAATGATCGTCAGAATACAGGCCGTAGTGACACGCGTATACCAGGTCATAACTCAAGGCCTAGTCGTGGTGAACGTGACCTTCAGAATAGACAGACTGACCGCAATCAATCGTATGGGGCTAGGGGTAAACAAGATAGTCAACAAAGGGGTTCACAGTACGGTCCTCAGAGATCCGTATATCGTCGATAGGTATCAGCAGGTTTCTGGAATGTTCGTGGTTGGTCAACTATCCCTTTAAGTGACAATTTTCAGTTAAGAGCCGCCTGTATTGAAAATAGTGATCTTGATATAGTGGGCATCGCTGAAACCCACCTTAGGAACAGCGACATTTTATCTCTTGAAGGATACCAGTGGTTTGGGCACAACCGTCTACGTATTCATAAGAACGCAAGATCAGGTTCCGGTGGAGTCGGTTTTCTTATCAAAAATGACTTGTGCACTACTTTTGATATTTCAGTATTAAGTGATACTAACGAAGGTATTTTATTGTTAAAGATGGTGCACAAAACAGAGAAAATGACAATATTACCATGTGTGTGTTACCTTCCTCCGGAAAATTCCTCACGTCAAGTCGATACCAATGTGTTTTTTGAAAATCTTCTTACAGATTTTTATTTATACCAGAATACCGGTCTTGTTTTTATTTGTGGGGATTTTAATAGTAGATGCGGAGATCTTGATGATTTTATTGCTGGTGTCGATAATATTGAACCTAGGGTTGTCAAAGATTTTAAGTCTAATTTTTATGGAGAACTGTTCATCGATTTCGTAATTAATACCAATATGTGTATGTTGAATGGAAGGTGTACCGAAATATCAAATTAGTTTACGTCTGTGTCTGTTAAAGGATGTTCCGTTGTCGATTACTGCATTGTTACCCATAATGACATTGACCAATTTTCTGATTTCAATGTTAAACGAACGGGTGAGCTCGTAAGTGAAATCAGTAATTTGTCAAAATTTGTTACACCTGGAATGCCAGACCATTCGTTGTTAACATGGAAATTGAATGTTGCTGATGCAAACATTGTTAACCAGGAAGATAGTGTATCTTCTTTTGACAAGTTTGATCTGAATACCATTCCAAATAATTTCATGTCAAATTCTGAAACGGTTCAATGTATAAACGATGGTATTGCTGCTCTAGAACATAGCATGCAAACACATATATAGATGGTATATATGGTGATTTTTGTAATATTGTCAAACTTAATATGTATGATAGCATTCCTTATAAAACTATCAAATTGGGTTCAATAATAAGTTCTAAGCGAAAACCTGGTAAACCTTGGTGGACTAATACACTTTCAGAGGTATGGTCTAACGTATGTTTAGCTGAAAGAGAATGGATTAAATGCAATGACCGTAATAGTAAAGTGAGATTAAAAGCTGAATTTGTCTCAGTCCGTAAGACATTTGACCGGGAAATTCAACGAGCAAAACGACGTCATATACAGTCTGACTTAATGCAGGAATGTGATACAAATCAGTCCAATTTGTGGTAGTCTATAGGCAATATTGGGATTAACAGTAAATCTAAACGTATACCTTATGTTATATTTCGGGTTTTACGCCTGAATCAGCACCATTGTGGGCTATATCGCCGGCGGGCAGCTTACCTAACAACACCTTTCCTGGGCAGGCTCCAGCGGTTAACCAGTACTTGGGTGCACCAACCTCCGTAAGAAACTGCCACCTTTTTCATATAAATGAGACACGGTCTGAGCGGGGCTCGAACCCGTGACCATCAGTGATGATAGGTTACAGTGGTATACAAGTCAGCGACCTTAACCACTTGACCACGAAGGCGGCTTAAACGTATACCTATGATAATTGTTAATGCAGATGGTTCTACCACGACTAACACCACTGATGTACAGAATAGGTGGAAAACTGATTTTGGAAGCCTTTTTATATCTGGAAATAGTACTAGCGATATCGATATCAATTCTTCAGGATGTTTTAATGATAGTAGTTCTATCTTAGAAGTAAAGAAGGCCGTCGCCGGTGCTAATCGTGGTAAAGTTTGTGGTTACGATACCATTCCAGCCGAAGTTATCAAGAATGACGTGTGTATTGTATTTATGCATTCTCTGTTTAATGTTTGTTTTCATAACAGTACCGTACCATCAATATGGGGTAAATGTATTATTAATCCCATACCTAAGACGTCATCAAATGATCCTAGAGACCCATTGTCTTATAGGGGTATATCATTAGCGTCATCTTTGTATAAAATATACTGCTCGATTATTAATGGTAGACTGACGAAATGGTCAGAAGATAACAAGACCAACAAGATAACGGATGAACAGAATGGCTTCCGAAAGAACAGAAGTACGGTTGATCGTAGTTCATCTTTAACAAGTTTAATTGATACCAGGAAAAAGAACAATAAATCTACTTACTGCGCCTTTAGTTTCAGGAAAACTATATGTATCCATAAAGTCACTTTATTCATCCGTTTCTTCTTGTGTCCGTGTTAACAGCCTGCATACCGATTGGTTCGATGTAAATTGTGGTCTTCGTCAAGGGTGCATACTCTCACCTTTATTGTTTAACCTCTACATAAATGATCTTGCCATTTATTTGAAATCTTTTGGAAAAGGTATTGTCTGTGATAATGACAATATATGTATTATGATATATGCTGATGATATTGTGCTACTTGCCGAATCTGAGCACGACTTACAATTGCTGTTAAATGCATTACATGACTGGTGCAATAAAAATGACATGCTTGTAAATAATGATAAAAGTAATATTGTACATTTTCGTAAACAGTCTAGGCCAAACTTTATATTTAAATGTGGCAACACTGTCCTGAAAATAGTAGAACAATATATGTATATTGGTATGTTAATGACTGAACATCTTTATTTTGAAGCAACAGCTAAACATGTTGCCCAGAGTGCAAGCAGAGCTCTTGGCCTATTGATTGCAAGATGTAAACTGGCAGGAGGCCTTCCGTATGCAGTATTTACAAACTGATATGATTCTATGGTATGGCCAGTGATTGGTTACAGTGCATGCATTTGAGGTTATAAACAATATTCTTGTATTACTGCTGTCCAAAATAGAGCCATCAGATTTTTCTTAGGTGTTGGTAAATATACACCGAATGCTGCTTTGTTAGGAGAGATGTGGTGGGATCCGTCATATATTCGCCAACTGGAGTGTACAGTTAGGCACTACAAACGATTTTCAATCACAACCGCATCACGGTTAAATAAACGAATTGCATTGTGGGCAGATTCAATGGCTTCTTTGCGTTGTAAAAATTGGTTTTACATTTTTCAGAAGCGTATATTAGAACTGGGAGTAGAATTTCCATTAAATATTTCGCATCCTATCTCTTCATCATCTGTATGTAAAGTCAAAGCTGCTGCTATGAATGAATTTAAGGCAATGTGGTATACACAGATTAATAATATTGTCGGCCCTCCCGGCAGAAATAAATTACGAACTTATTGCTTATTCAAATCAAAATATAAAGCAGAAGAATATTGCAAAAGTATACTTCCTTTACGCCATAGAGCAGCGTTTGCTAAATTTAGATGTGGTTTTACCATTGAGACTAGAGACAGGTAGATATGAAAATGTGTCATTAGAAAATCGTATATGTCCCTTTTGTGACAATTGTATTGAAACTGAGGCTAATGTGATTTTGGAATGTATGTTGTATCAAGATTTAAGACAAATACTATTTAAAAAAGCAACACAGGTGAACTTTTACTTTGTTGCTCTTTCTCCAAATGATAAGCTAATATTTATATTTTCCAACGCAGAAATTATGAGATTAAGTGCCAAAACCTGTTTTAATATTCTATAAAGACGTTATTTTTACCTTTGTAAATAATGCTTCAATTTTGCTTAATAATCCAATGTATTTTTAATACCAGCTGAATAGTCTATGCTAATCAGTTCAATTCTGATCTGATCAGATTTGATATTTGCTTTTTCAAAACATTTTTAATATGCGCAATAGTGCTCTCATACAATCATCAGCATTTTATGATATCATTTTGATTGTAAGCTTATTTTCGGTTAGATTAGCGTAGGCTATTCAGATTTAACATGTGTTGTTTACAAATACATGCATATATATATATGTATATACATGTGTTATATCATACTTTATTATTACAACTGCATAATGTGGTGTGTTTTATACTTTGATAAATACCGTCTCTTGTAACTCATTTATGAGTGGCAATGTACTATACCATGTATTATTTTAATGTTGTTCTGTTATTGTTGTACATTGATGAGACATAAATAAAAAATAATTGTTCACATTTTCTGTAAAGATTAAGAGAATATGAATGATCATGATATGAATAGTTTGCTATAATAAGTGGATAACATATTAATTAAATTTGTTAAAGAAATATACATCAATTTGTACAATGCTGTAGAAGCATCCATAGTGTGTGTTTTACGTTTATTTATCGTCACAACCGGTTGCCCATATGAGCGACGCCTCCTGATGAGATTAAGTCATTTTAGATTTTGGAGGATAGTGCAATGATACAGACAGAGACCCATTCCATGGAGTCATTATTCCATGGCATCGAAGTTTCTACACATAGATGGGTCATTATTCTATTGCATTGATGTTCAGTGTATACATAGGGGTGGGGGTCATTGTTCTTATTTGTTTTATGTTCGTCTGTGTAGATAGTATGCATTATGTGAACCTCCTAGTTATACAGCACCCACCACCTCATGATCATCTTTAGAAATTGATAAGAGACAAATTATCTGCATTCAATATATTTATGTTATTCCGTACATCTTTGAATCAAAATATATGTTGTTAGGCCTTAAACACTGCTAACTAACATTTAATTATAATAAATTAATATTCTATTACTGAATAATGACCTGCGTGTCATTATTTTGAGGGGGGGGTCAATATTACTAACGGACGGGGTTAATTGTTGTTACAAACGGATAGGGGTAATTGTTGGTACTAACGGACGGTGTTAATTGTTGTTACTAACGGGCAGGGTTAATTGTTGGTACTAACGGACATGGTTAATTGTTGTTACTAACGGACAAGGTTAATTGTTGTTACTAACAGACGGGGTTAATTGTTGTTACTAACGGACTGGGTTAATTGTTGTTACTAACAGACAGGGTTAATTGTTGTTACTAACGGACTGGGTTAATTGTTGTTACTAACGGACAAGGTTAATTGTTGTTACTAACAGACATGGTTAATTGTTGTTACTAACGGACAGGGTTAATTGTTGTTACTAACGGACTGGGTTAATTGTTGTTGCTAACAGACAGGGTTAATTGTTGTTATTAACGGACAGGGTTAATTGTTGTTACTAACGGATAGAGCTAATTGTTGTTACTAACGGACGGGGTTAATTGTTGGTACTAACGGATAGAGCTAATTGTTGTTACTAACGGACGGTGTTAATTGTTGGTACTAACGGACGGGGTTAATTGTTGTTACTAACGGATAGAGCTAATTGTTGTTACTAACGGACGGTGTTAATTGTTGGTACTAATGGACGGGGTTAATTGTTGGTACTAACGGACGGAGTTAATTGTTGTTACTAACGGATAGAGCTAATTGTTACTAACGGACGGTGTTAATTGTTGTTACTAACGGACGGTGTTAATTGTTGTTACCTACGAACGGGGTTAATTGTTGCTACCAACGGACGGTGTTAATTGTTGTTACTAACGGATGGTGTTAATTGTTGTTACCTATGAATGGGGTTAATTGTTGTTACTAACGGACGGTGTTAATTGTTGTTACTAACGGGCGATGTTAATTGTTGTTACTAACGGACAATGTTAATTGTTACCTACGAATGGGGTTAATTGTTGTTACTAACGGACGGTGTTAATTGTAGTTACCTACAAATGAGATTTAATTGTTGTTACTAACGGACGGTGTTAATTGTTGTTACCTACAAATGGGGTTAATTGTTGTTACCTACGAATGGGGTTAATTGTTGTTGCTAACAAGACGGTGTTAATTGTTGTTAATAACGGACAGGGTTAATAAGTTATGCATGGATTCCTAAAGCTTAGCGTGACACGGATTTTCATTATAAAAGTTTCTTTAAAGTGGTCATCGCCGAGGCATATGAGCGACTATGTTTTTAAGATGAGTATGTACCTACGCCGGTCTAGTAGTAGACACATAACGGAGAGGTTCTTCCTTCAAATAGCAGGCGAGACATAACATCCAGAGTAAATTCTCATCCCGCAACAGTGTGAAAACAGATCCGACAATTAGCAGTCTAGCCTACTAGGTTGCTCCAGTCCCATCATCCACCATTTCTGTAGAATAGCGATGCTGAAGTGAGTATCCCTTGTCGCAAGTTCGATGAATAGAAGATCCCGGAATCCCAGTCTGCCGCTGTGAGATGTGCTCCGCGAGATCGGCCGGCGGACACAGCATTTCGGGATTGTAGTACTTTTACCATTTCGAGCGACGCTGTTAGAAAACTAACATAATGGACACGAAAACACAACACGTGTGAATTGGTATTGTCGATTCGACAATACCAACAAAGACTAGAGATACAATAATCAGGGTTTCTCCTCGGTGTTGCCCTTACCACAATCGAAATAGCGAAGGTTACATTTCTGGATGAGGCTAACCAACATTTAGTGTCCGTCTTCAGTCCTGCTACATTTCAAGTGGCGCTTGATTCAGCACATTACTCATTCAGTTCAAAGAAAGTTTAATTTGTTTTCTTCTATCTAGATATAGTGTTTTCTTAAATGGGAGAAGTGGATTTAATAAACATTTTAACAGGATTGAATTGTGATTTGACTTTTGTTGGTGATACTCGTGTTCGTCAGCAAGAGTATGTTTTCGTTTATTGCATGTATACCTGAGTAGTGTTATTTGGAAGGCATTAGCGCATACATTATGTTGTTATTTGGAAGGCATTAGTACATACATTATGTTGTTATTTGGAAGGCATTAGTACATACATTATGTTGTTATTTGGAAGGCATTAGTACATACATTATGTTGTTATTTGGAAGGCATTAGCGCATACATTATGTTGTTATTTGGAAGGCATTAGTACATACATTATGTTGTTATTTGGAAGGCATTAGCACATACAATATGTTGCTCTTTCAGCTGCCAGTATTGAGCTTCGTGTCAAAATACTATTTTTGACTCGTATTTCGTCAGTTCAGCCCAGTAAGATTTTTAGAGCGGATGTTCCAACTTTATAAGGAATTCATTCTACGGACAGATATCAAGAACCAGATGCGAGTATACTTATTTACTGGACATTTGAATAAGCTACCATAGGCTTGCTAAAAGGTGCATGCTAATGTAGCCTGAGAACAGGCGTTGACATATTTCCCCTGGTCAGTCAAATAATAAATATACTTTTAACACGGAGACCATTAATTGAGCCGTATCGAGTTTCTGATATCAATTTTGCCAGAAAGTAAAAAAATCGACAGATTGGAACCCAGGCTAGCTAATGTGCAATATTATCTACATGTAAAATGATTCACAGTGTTACAGAAATTAAAACGTATTATATTTGTAATTATGGATAGAATGTGCATTTTATGATGATTTGTTAATATATGTCGATTGAAGGCTGTCAAATACTAAGTACTTTACGAGTGTTGTCTTTTTTGTATTTATTAGTAGCATGGAATAATTTATTTTACTCATAAATGAAAGAGCCAGTAAAAGGTCCATAATATTTGTCATTGATCCAGTTGTTCAAGGTGATATATCTTACTTAGTCAGGTGGCTTAGCAAATTTAAT
Source organism: Archivesica marissinica (assembly GCA_014843695.1). NCBI lineage: Eukaryota > Metazoa > Mollusca > Bivalvia > Venerida > Vesicomyidae > Archivesica > Archivesica marissinica. The sequence continues at coordinate 86,680,251 of CM026397.1, read as the reverse complement.
GTTACCGGCCGGACAAAAGTACCAAATTTGGCATAGAGTTTCTTTTCGTCCTATCTATTGATTTTATCCATGGAACCCACTTGAACGGTTCCGATTTTCCAAGATGGCCGCCAGAAAATTTCATATATCTGGCTATAAAAATCAGAAATGAACAATGTGGTATCAATTTAGGGGTTTCGGGGGTCACTGAAACAGATGCTAGTCATGGCATGTTGTTCAGGTCACCCATTTACAAGATGGCGGCCAAATTTCAAAATGGCCGCCAAAAAAGGAAATTTCTTATATCTGGCTGTGAAAATCGGAAATGAACAAATGAGGCGTCAATTTAGGGGTTTCCGGGGTCACTGAAACAGATGCTGGTCATGGCATGTTGCTCAGGTCACCCATTTACAAGATATAACGGCCAATATAACAGAAGATACAGTTGTCACTGGCTATAGACGTCACAGACAGGCATTTGCGAAATCAAATCAGAGGTTTTTGTAGTCACTAAAACCGATTCTTGACATGTCACGATTCATGGTTATACCATTCATCTTTCAAGATATGTCGGAAAAAGGTTTACTTTATGGCTTGATTTTGAATGGTTATTGTGGCTTCTATAGCTACATATCACCCTACATGTAAGTCCATACTGGTAGTATTCAGGGATTCTATCTACAATGTATCTCTACCAGACAGTTCACAGTCCATGTATCCTATTTGGATGAACATGTGCACCGACAAAGAGATGTGCAAGGCAGATTTGCCTTGCTGCATTTGCAAACTGTACAGGCCCTTTTGCAGCCACATTTCACGAATTCCCTGCACGCTTTAGACGCCTCTGGAATGGTAGACCAGACAGGTTCCCATGAGTTCCCAACTTTCGCCCACGCATAGTCGGTTGGACATGGATTCGTTTGTTGAGATAACATGCATGTTGTCCAGATGCCAGCCAGGTATACTGCCCTCCTAGTGTGCTGGAGTAGTGCATTCTGAGTAGCTGGTATCATGTCAACAGCTTGGCTTTTCTGGCTGAACAGCTCCATCCGGGCACTGTTAACATTCATGGCGTTACTTGTTTTGTCATAAACTATGACAACTAGTCTCTCGATTCTTTGAAATGATTAAAAAGAATGTAAGTCAAGATGCTCAAACGGATGTGCGGCAAGATGAACAAAGGCATCAGTAACTTCCTCATAAGCATTCCATGCCTGCCAGAACGATTTCTTCCCTTTCCCTCTAAACGCTGATGTAGTATCAGATCATGACAAGGAGTGGAAAACTGGCAGGGAACGTGATTTAGGTTCACCAAGATCGGCACAAATGGTGTTGATGCTGTAATGAGTGTAGTTCTTTCCAGTTCCAAATGCTACCCAGAGATCAAGATCAGCATTTATCTGAGAGGTCATGAAACCGATAAGAACAACGACGACGTCCGTGTCCAACAGTTCGCACCTGTATGGATTTTGCTCCATTCTCCAAAGCATGCTTCACGTGAACCACAATCCTAGTGTCTGCTTCTTCCTGATTGCAGCTGGACATTTCAATCTGCGTTCCAACACATGTAACATGCTCTCCAGCTGTGACATATACCGAACACTCAGGAGGGAAGATGCAATCCGCAACTTTTGACGACAGGGATTCAAAGAGTTCCTTCTTGTTGTCATTCCAGTTGCCCGGCAGCTTGGTGTCACCTGATACTTTTCTACGCACACCTTTGTATCGTTTCTCCCTGGTTCCCTCCTTCAGGCTATCTGGCCAGTATTCGTCCCACACAACATCCACTCGCTTTGTGTTCTGCAGCTGACGTTCCAGATGGGGTATAAACACATCAGCATATTCCTGGAATGTTGAGACATTTGTTACATGTACCGTCACCGCACCATCCAGAACTTTGCAGTCATACAATACAGGTGCCTCTGTCTGGTTTGGTGCCTCGATACATTGTAACAGATGAGATTTGGTACCAGAGAGATTAAGCTTTCCAAACTCGGACAGGGATGGAGGATACGACTGAACTGTGTGTGCAAAGAATTCACTAATTCACTAATGGTACCATCTCTACTTTGTAAGGAGATGTATAACTAGCCGAAGAGTGCCACATTGTTCTCAAGCACCTTTACTTTCATGCAATCCTTCGATCTGACTTTGAGCTGTGTTGAGAACAGGGGTAGTGAATTCTTTGAGATCGTATCATGTATGTAGTGACTCCGATCCACGAGCACGGTCTTCACATACTCTCGATACCTCTTTGTGCCTGTGTCTTCCAGTGTACGGATTGTATTCACTACCGCCTCATTCGCGCAGTTACGACTATCAAGAGTTACCAACTCTGGGAAGTCATTTCCCATCTTGCGTTAGATAGGCTATCAACCTGTCGCTGGAAGGTTTTCTGTGCTGCAAGTCCCTGTTCATGGTGTTCGAAGTTAGCGGGGTTTTCCGGATAATCGTCATGAAGATATCCATCCTCGTACCGTCTCAGAAGTCTGGCAAGCTCTGGTCCAGCGGTCATCCAGCATCTGAAGGCAACTGGATTCTCAGCGAGTCCTACTGCACCACCGGATGCTTTCCCCACTTTATTCTCCTGCTCATGCGCTTGGTCAATTGGGATCGCAGATTATCTGCGTGACGACTGCGATTGTCCAGTGATTCCGAGTTTCAAACTCATCTTTGATCTCTTGTGGCAGCACCTTCATGTCTCTAATGTGTACAGGCAGCCACCGAGAACAATGGTACGAGTGCCTCTAGTACAGTAACATACAATGCGAAGTTTCTCTCCCGATGGGCTCTAACAAATATGAGAATCATAATCTCATAGTGTGCGATCATGTGCCAGAACTTGAACATTTGTTCCAGCCAGTTGCTGAAAATCTCATCAACATTAGATCTCTGATTGAATGCTTCAAATCTCACTACAAAAACCTCTGAATGCCTGTCTGTGATGTCTATAGCCAGTGTATTTTCTGTTATATCTTGTAAATGGGTGACCTGAGCAACATGCCATGACCAGCATCTGTTTCAGTGACCCCGGAAACCCCTAAATTAACACTTCATTGTTCATTTCCGATTTTTATAGCCAGATATAAGAATTTCCTTTTTTGGCGGCCATTTTGAAATTTGGCCGCCATCTTGTAAATGGGTGACCTGAACAACATGCCATGACTAGCATCTGTTTCAGTGACCCCGGAAACCCTAAATTGACACCTCATTGTTCATTTCTGATTTTTATAGCCATTTTGGAAAATAGGAACCGATCAAGTGGGTTCCATGGATAAAATCAATAGATAGGTCGAAAAGTAACTCCATGCCAAATGTGGTACTTTTGTCCGGCCAGTAACGTTAACCCTGAAAATTGTTGCTAAGCCACCTGACTAACTGATCATTTCTGAACACATCATTTCTGAACACTGTCTTGTCTGTAAATCTGATGGGGGGGGGGGGCACTTGCATAGTTTAGGCAGAATTAGTCCTCTTGTATGCCTGGAACCGGTTTCACATCTTGAGAGCAAGGATAGGTTTCTCCTCAAGAGAGACCAATACTTCTGTTAGCCATATTACAAACGATAGTCGCTTGCTTAGTCCAGGTTAGATTAGATCACCTTTAAGTAGTATACTGAATCTTAACGCTTGTAAGTTAGTCCTTTCTAGACTTTCCGTAGGTAACTTCATTGGGCAATATGCAGATGGTGGCAATTTACGACGAAATAGGTGGTATACATGTCACACCAACAAGGTGTATTAGATATAAAGCCCAGACAAACAAAAGGTGGACGGACAGGCAATATTGACAAAATATTCGATGCAGGGGGGGCATAACTATCCTACCTGCTTGAATAACAAGTGATACGGCAAATACCAATTGTTCATACCATATACATAGTTCTTATGTGACGTCATCATTCCTACTGTGGCTGCCATTTGTTTGGCAAAGTTGACAAGATATTACATATATTGTATAGTAGCGCAATAGGGATTTCTTCATAAACTAGATTTATTTTTGCATGGTTCATACATTGTTGGAAAGCTTTCAATTGACATCTTTGTTGCATCACTAACGGATAAATATATAATATTTCAAATGTGAAAATAGACTCAAAAATGGTTATAAGTTTTTATAAATTATAACAAAATGGTGGCCAAGATATGATCTCATCAGTGTTGCAACATAGGCTGTGGGAACTATTTATTGGTAGTCTATTGCAAGGTAAGGCAATGATCCCAATACTGAATTTCCTGGATGGCCCGACAATCACACTGTTGAATAAAACTGATGATGCCCAGACCACATGTGTGAAAGAAACCGAGGTAAACTGATGTTGCAACTTTAATAGGAAACACAAAGTATATACATGTCTCCGTTAGGTAATGGAGATACTAGTAAAACATATTTGAACAAGATTTCTATACTAGTAGATTATAGAAGCTAAAATTGTATCTGCAAATAGAATTTGTAATCAAGAATTTAAAACAAATTGAATACGAACAATACAACTTAAACAATCAATTTAAAAGTGAGATTAGTTTCACCAACATAATCCTTCGATTGTAAAATGCAGCCTTACAAGTCTAGCCAATCCTCTCCCACTTTATAATAATCAGAATCACCTGCCACAATTTATGAGATGGAGCAGTGTTGTGAGGGTGTATTGCAAGGTATATATATATATATACAACTGTTTACTTGTTGTGAGGGTGTATTGCAAGGTATATATATACAACTGTTTACTTGTTGTGAGGGTGTATTGCAAGGTATATATATATATATACAACTGTTTACTTGTTGTGAGGGTGTATTGCAAGGTATATATATATATATATATATACAACTGTTTACTTGTTGTGAGGGTGTATTGCAAGGTATATATATATATATACAACTGTTTACTTGTTGTGAGGGTGTATTGCAAGGTATATATATATATACAACTGTTTACTTGTTGTGAGGGTGTATTGCAAGGTATATATATATACAACTGTTTACTTGTTGTGAGGGTGTATTGCAAGGTATATATTATATATTACACTGTTTACTTGTTGTGAGGGTGTATTGCAAGGTAATATATATATATACAACTGTTTACTTGTTGTGAGGGTGTATTGCAAGGTATATATATATATATACAACTGTTTACTTGTTGTGAGGGTGTATTGCAAGGTATATATATATACAACTGTTTACTTGTTGTGAGGGTGTATTGCAAGGTATATATATATATACAACTGTTTACTTGTTGTGAGGGTGTATTGCAAGGTATATATATATACAACTGTTTACTTGTTGTGAGGGTGTATTGCAAGGTATATATATATATATACAACTGTTTACTTGTTGTGAGGGTGTATTGCAAGGTATATATAAATATACAACTGTTTACTACCAATGTGAGATTTAAATAAATTTCAGTCGTCATATGAAACTATGCTGTTCAAATAAATGACTGAATCTGTTAACACTGGAACATTGTTCAGAGCTCACTATTTTCTTAGAAGTGATTCAATCACCATATAAATTTAAAGTTGTGGATTATGTGGTAATAGTAGGGTGATAATACCCCATGAACTATAATAGGGTGATAATACCCCATGAACTATAATAGGGTGATAATATCCCATGAACTATAATAGGGTGATAATACCCCATGAACTATAATAGGGTGATAATACCCCATGAACTATAATAGGATGATAATACCCCATGAACTATAATAGGGTGATAATACCCCATGAACTATAATAGGGTGATAATACCCCATGAACTATAATAGGGTGATAATACCCCATGAACTATAATAGGGTGATAATACCCCATGAACTATAATAGGGTGATAATACCCCATGAACTATAATAGGATGATAATACCCCATGAACTATAATAGGATGATAATACCCCATGAACTATAATAGGATGATAATACCCATGAACTATAATAGGATGAAATACCCCATGAACTAATAGGAGATAATACACCATGAACTATAATAGGATGATATACCATGACTATAATAGGATGATAATACCCTGAAAATAATAGGATGATAATACCCCATGAACTATAATAGGATGATAATACCCCATGAACTATAATAGGATGATAATACCCCATGAACTATAATAGGATGATAATACCCATGAACTATAATAGGATGATAATACCCCATGAACTATAATAGGATGATAATACCCATGAACTATAATAGGATGATAATACCCCATGAACTATAATAGGATGATAATACCCATGAACTATAATAGGATGATAATACCCCATGAACTATAATAGGATGATAATACCCATGAACTATAATAGGATGATAATACCCCATGAACTATAATAGGATGATAATACCCATGAACTATAATAGGATGATAATACCCCATGAACTATAATAGGATGATAATACCCATGAACTATAATAGGATGATAATACCCCATGAACTATAATAGGATGATAATACCCATGAACTATAATAGGATGATAATACCCCATGAACTATAATAGGATGATAATACCCATGAACTATAATAGGATGATAATACCCCATGAACTATAATAGGATGATAATACTCCATGAACTATAATAGGATGATAATACACCATGAACTATAATAGGATGATAATACCCCATGAACTATAATAGGGTGATAATACCCCATGAACTATAATAGGATGATAATACCCCATGAACTATAATACCCCATGAACTATAATACTCCATGAACTATAATACCCCATGAACTATAATAGGATGGTAATACCCATGAACTATAATACCCCATGAACTATAATAGGATGATAATACCCATGAACTGTAATACCCCATGAACTATAATAGGATGATAATACCCATGAACTATAATACCCCATGAACTATAATATGATAATACCCCATGAACTATAATAGGATGATAATACACCATGAACGTATATTCTTCATATAAAAACAAACATCTAGTTACATTCTAATAATCCAATCAGAACGCTCGTATCAACGCGAATTGCGCCGCTTTAGAAATTTTCAAAACAAATTGAAAAATTCTACGAAATCTCTTTTTGACGTACATTTTTGCCGAATAAACCTACACGTTAGTGGAAACACATTTTATTGATAATGTTATTCACAGTTAAAACTCTCCTGTCGAAGATTTTTTGTTGTTGCTGACAGAACCCGTGTCCTAGTATGGAAATGTGACCTGCTATGGCCAATGTCTGTGGCAATTGTTTGCAAAGTATACATGCATGCAGCTTAAAGTTGTGTTTTATTTGAAGAACAATATAAAGACTCGGGATAGGCGTTATATTTGGACAGATTTGTACAAAATTGTTTCAGATAGGGCCATTTTACTGATCGATGCGAAATCTGACATCCCACAGAGTAGAATCCCTGTACTTAAATATATATACTAGTACCCCCAAACGTGCCGAATCCCTGTGGTACGGGCGGCGTGCCCCGATTGGTTGGGCGTTACGACAGGTTTATAATACCTCATGAACTATAATAGCAGGTTGATAATACCCCATGAACTATAATAGCAGGCTGATAATACCCCATGAACTATAATAGCAGGCTGATAATACCCAATGAACTATAATAGCAGGTTCATAATACCCCATGGACTATAATAGCAGGTTCATAATACCCCATGGACTATAATAGCAGGTTCATAATACCCCATGGACTATAATAGCAGGTTCATAATACCCCATGAACTATAATAGCAGGTTCATAATACCCCATGAACTATAATAGCAGGTTCATAATACCCCATGAACTATAATAGCAGGTTCATAATACCCCATGAACTATAATAGCAGGTTCATAATACCCCATGGACTATAATAGCAGGCTGATAATACCGCATTAACTATAATAGCAGGTTGATAATACCCCATGAACTATAATAACAGGTTCATAATACCCCATGAACTATAATAGCAGGTTCATAATACCCCATGGACTATAATAGCAGGCTGATAATACCGCATTAACTATAATAGCAGGCTGATAATACCCCATGGACTATAATAGCAGGTTCATAATACCCCATGGACTATAATAGCAGGTTCATAATACCCCATGGACTATAATAGCAGGCTTATAATACCCCATGGACTATAATAGCAGGTTCATAATACCCCATGGACTATAATAGCAGGTTCATAATACCCCATGGACTATAATAGCAGGGATAATCCCATGTGCACTATACTAGCAGGGGGATAATACCATGTGTACCACAATAGTAGGGGGATAATACCATGTGTACCACAATAGCAGGGGGATAATACCATGTGTACCACAATAGTAGGGGGATAATACCATGTGTACCACAATAGCAGGGGGATAATACCATGTGTACCACAATAGCAAGGGGATAATACCATGTGTACCACAATAGCAGGGGGATAATACCATGTGTACCACAATAGTAGGGGGATAATACCATGTGTACCACAATAGTAGGGGGATAATACCATGTGTACTACAATAGTAGGGGGATAATACCATGTGTACCACAATAGCAGGGGGATAATACCATGTGTACCACAATAGCAGGGGGATAATACCATGTGTACTACAATATCAGGGGGATAATACCATGTGTACCACAATATCAGGGGGATAATACCATGTGTACTACAATATCAGGGGGATTATACCATGTGTACCACAATATCAGGGGGATAATACCATGTGTACTACAATAGCAGGGGGATAATACCATGTGTACTATACTAGCAGGGGGATAATACCATGTGTACTACAATAGCAGGGGAGAATCCCATGTGCACTATACTAGCAGGGGGATAATACCATGTGTACTACAATAGCAGGGGGATTATACCATGTGTACCACAATAGCAGGGGGATAATACCATGTGTACCACAATAGCAGGGGGATAATACCATGTGTACCACAATAGCAGGGGGATAATACCATGTGTACTACAATATGTTCATATATGAGCAAGAATTCTCTGTCCATTTGTTCATATATGAGCAAGAATTCACTGTCCATTTGTTACAGCATAGTTTCAAAGTTATTTTTTTGTTCATGTTAAATATACAGATGTAACTGATGCAAAAACTGAACAATAAATTGTTTGCTACTAGCAAAGTGTTGGTTCATTATCTGAGAAATTAGTGACATTTGATCTTTAAACCACACAAAGGATTTCAGTTGACTGAAACCGTTACAACTTCAAGAAAATACCAATTAATCATGCCGTATTAGGCAATAGGTGTATGATGGATAAATAGTGAGGCTTCGTGTCTCTGTTGCGATCTAGTAATCTTATCTAACCCAGAGTTTGAAGTATAGAAAGTACATAAAATATACATTATTTGAGGTCAAGTGAGAACATAACAAAAACACATCAAAGGAAAGTTGAAAAATATGATGAGCAAACTGACAAATAAGGAAGTGTCTCAAAATATCGTCAAGTAGTCCATATTTATGCTTGCACAAGCTCGAAAACATTACCAACTGAACCTTAATAAAACTACCACACAGAAAATGTACATTTAACTCATATTTTCACTTCTGACATCTGTGAATAGAGCAGATTTTAAGCCAATCAATAAGCTGTTTACAAGATGTGAGGTCCTAGTGACTCAATCTTAATGAAATAATTATAATCACCACTTCTATATCCCAAATTAGATAGCAATGACAGAATCTGTGTTAATATTAAAGGTGGGAGGTTTATCTATAGTTTAAATATTACATCTCTATAACATGTTTTTCTAGTTAACTATTACAGGCTATAATACTCATGAAATGCTAGATATCTGCATACAGATGTACACATACAAACAATAAATAAAGCACCCTATATATTGTACAATGAAAAATATTTTCCAAACACCCCCCCCCACACACACAGCAAACCAAACATCCAG
>CM026397.1:86651135-86669364 GCA_014843695.1 Archivesica marissinica | reverse complement strand
GTATGATAAACAAGAAGTGTGCAGCGAATGCATTAGTGCGGATAGTATATTAGTTGTTAATGTATGATAAGCAAGAAGAGTGCAGAGAATGCATTAGTGCTGACAGTATATTAGTTGTTAATGTATGATAAACAAGAAGAGTGCAGCGAATGCATTAGTGCGGACAGTATATTAGTTGTTAATGTATGATAAACAAGAAGAGTGCAGCAAATGCATTAGTGCGGACAGTTTATTAAGTTATTAATGTATGATAAACAAGAAGTGTGCAGCGAATGCATTAGTGTGGACAGTATATTAGTTGTTAATGTATGATAAACAAGAAGAGTGCAGAGAATGCATTAGTGCGGACAGTATATTAGTTGCTAATTTATAATAAACAAGAAGTGTGCAGCGAATGCATTAGTGTGGACAATATATTAGTTATTAATGTATGATAAACAAGAAGAGTGCAGCGAATGCATTGGTGCGGACAGTATATTAGTTGTTAATGTATGATAAACAAGAAGAGTGCAGAGAATGCATTAGTGCGGACAGTATATTAAGTTATTAATGTATGATAAACAAGAAGAGTGCAGAGAATGCATTAGTGCGGACAGTATATTAGTTGTTAATGTATGATAAACAAGAAGAGTGCAGAGAATGCATTAGTGCGGACAGTATATTAAGTTGTTAATGTATGATAAACAAGAAGAGTGCAGAGAATGCATTAGTGTGGACAGTAGATTAGTTGTTATTGTATGATACACAAGAAGTGTGCAGAGAATGCATTAGTGCGGATAGTATATTAGTTGTTAATGTATGATAAGCAAGAAGAGTGCAGAGAATGCATTAGTGCGGACAGTATATTAGTTGTTAATGTATGATAAACAAGAAGAGTGCAGAGAATGCATTAGTGCGGACAGTATATTAGTGTTAATGTATGATAAACAAGAAGAATGCAGCGAATGCATTAGTTTGGACAGTACACTAGTTGGTAATTTATGATAAACAATAAAAAGAGTGCAGCGAATGTATTAGTGCGGACAGTATATTAGTTGTTAATGTATGATAAACAAGAAGAGTGCAGTGAATGCATTAGTGCGGACAGTATAATAAGTTAGTAATGTATGATAAACAAGAAGAGTGCAGATAATGCATTATTGCGGACAGTGTATTAGTTGTTAATGTATGATAAACAAGAAGTATGCAGAGTATGCATTGGTGGGACTGAATTTAGTTGTTAAATTATTATAAACAAGAAGAGTGCAGCGAATGCATTAGTGCGGACAGTATATTAAGTTATTAATGTATGATAGACGAGAAGAGTGCAGGTAATGCATTAGTGCGGACAGTATATTAGTTGTTAATGTATGATAAACAAGAAGAGTGCAGAGAATGCATTAGTGCGGACAGTATATTAGTTGTTATGTATGATAAACAAGAAGTGTGCAGTGAATGCATTAGTGCGGACAGTATATTAGTTGTTAATGTATGATAAACAAGAAGTGTGCAGTGAATGCATTAGTGCGGACAGTATATTAGTTGTTAATATATGATAAACAAGAAGAGTGATGAGATTGCATTAGTGCGGACAGTATATTAGTTGTTAATGTATGATAAACAAGAAGTATGCAGAGTATGCATTAGTGTGGACAGTAAATTAGTTGTTAATGTATGATAAACAAGAAGAGTGCAGAGAATGCATTAGTGCGGACAGTATATTAGTTGTTAATGTATGATAAACAAGAAGAGTGCAGCGAATGCATTGGTGCGGACAGTATATTAGTTGTTAATGTATGATAAACAAGAAGAATGCAGAGAATGCATTAGTGCGGACAGTATATTAAGTTATTAATGAATAATAAACAAGAAGAGTGCAGAGAATGCATTAGTGCGGACAGTAGATTAGTTGTTAATGTATGATAAACTAGAAGAGTGCAACGAACAGTGCAGGTAATGCATTAGTGCGGACAGTATATTAGTTGTTAATGTATGATAAACAAGAAAAGTGCAGCGAATGCATTGGTGCGGACAGTATATTAGTTGTTAATGTATGATAAACAAGAAGAGTGCAGAGAATGCATTAGTGCGGACAGTATATTAAGTTATTAATGTATGATAAACAAGAAGAGTGCAGAGAATGCATTAGTGCGGACAGTAGATTAGTTGTTAATGTATGATAAACAAAAAGAGTGCAGCGAATGTATTAGTATGGACAATAGATTAGTTGTTAATGTATGATAAACAAGAAGAGTGCAGAGAATGCATTAGTGCGGACAGTATATTAGTTGTTAATGTATGATAAACAAGAAGTATGCAGAGTATGCATTGGTGGGACTGAATTTAGTTGTTAAATTATTATAAACACGAAGAGTGCAGCGAATGCATTAGTGCGGACAGTATATTAGTTGTTAATGTATGATAAACAAGAAGAGTGCAGCGAATGCATTAGTGCGGACAGTATATTAAGTTATTAATGTATGATAGACGAGTAGAGTGCAGGTAATGCATTAGTGCGGACAGTATATTAGTTGTTAATGTATGATAAACAAGAAGAGTGCAGAGAATGCATTAGTGCGGACAGTATATTAAGTTATTAATGTATGATAAGCAAGATGAGTGCAGATATTGCATTAGTGTGGACAGTAGATTAGGTGTTAATGTATGATAAACAAGAAGAGTGCAGAGATTGCATTAGTGTGGACAGTAGATTAGTTGTTAATGTATGAAAAACAAGAAGAGTGCAGCGAATGCATTAGTGCGGACAGTATATTAGTTGTTAATGTATGATAAACAAAAAGAATGCAGATAATGCATTAGTGCGGACAGTATATTAGTTGTTAATGTATGATAAACAAGAAGAATGCAGAGAATGCATAAGTGCGGACAGTATATTAGTTGTTAATGTATGATAAACAAGAAGAGTGGAGAGAATGCATTAGTGCGGACAGTATATTAGTTGATAATGTATGATAAAAAAGAAGAGTGCAGAGGATGCATTAGTGCGGACAGTATATTAGTTGTTAATGCATGATAAACAAGAAGAATGCAGATAATGCATTAGTGTATACTGTATATTAGTTGTTAATGTATGATAAACAGGAATAGTGCAGAGAATGCATTAGTGTGGACAGTAGATTAGTTGTTAATGTATGATAAACAAGAAGAGTGCAGCGAATGCATTAGTGCGGACAGTATATTTGTTGTTAATGTATGATAAACTAGAAGAATGCAGCGAATGCATTAGTGCGGACAGTATATTAGTTGTTAATGTATGATAAACTAGAAGAGTGCAGCGAATGCATTAGTGCAGACAGTATATTAGTTGTTAATGTATGATAAACAAGAAGAGTGCAGCGAATGCTTTAGTGCGGACATTAGATTAGGTGTTAATGTATGATATACAAGAAGAGTGCAGCGAATGCATTTGTGTGGACAGTATATTAGTTGTTAATGTATGATAAACTAGAAGAATGCAGCGAATTCATTAGTACGGACAATAGATTAGTTGTTAATGTATGATAAAAAAGAAGAGTGCAGAGAAAGCAGTAGTGCGGACAGTATATTAGTTGTTAATGCATGATAAACAAGAAGTCTGCAGATAATGCATTAGTGTATACAGTATATTAGTTGTTAATGTATGATAAACAGGAATAGTGCAGAGAATGCATTAGTGTGGACAGTAGGTAAGTTGTTAATGTATGATAACTAGAAGAATGCAGCGAATGCATTAGTACGGACAGTATATTACTTGTTAATGTATGATAAACAAGAAGAATGCAGATAATGCATTTGTGCGGACAGTATATTGGTTGTTAATGTATGATACAAAAGAAGAGTGCAGAGAATGCATTAGTGCGGACAGTATATTAGTTGTTAATGTATGATAAACAAGAAGAGTGCAGAGAATGCATTAGTGTATACAGTATGTTAGTTGTTAATGTATGATAGACAAGAATAGTGCAGAGAATGCATTAGTGCGGACAGTATATTAGTTGTTAATGTGTGATAAACAAGAAGAGTGCAGAGAATGTATTAGTGCGGACAGTATAGTAGTTGTTAATGTATGATAAACAGGAATAGTGCAGAGAATGCATTAGTGTGGACAGTAGATTAGGTGTTAATGTATGATAAACAAGAAGAGTGCAGAGAATGCATCAGAGCGGACAGTAGATTAGTTGTTAATGTATGATAAACTAGAAGAATGCAGCGAATGCATTAGTACGGACAGTATATTAGTTGTAAATGTATGATAAAAAAGAAGAATGCAGATAATGCATTAGTGTATACAGTATATTAGTTGTTAATGTGTGATAAACAAGAAGAGTGCAGAGAATGCATTAGTGCGGACAGTATATTAGTTGTTAATGTATGATAAACAAGAAGAGTGCAGAGAATGCATTAGTGCGGACAGTATATTAGTTGTTAATGTATGATAAACAAGAAGAGTGCAGAGAATGCATTAGTGCGGACAGTATATTAGTTGTTAATGTATGATAAACAAGAAGAGTGCAGAGAATGCATTAGTGCGGACAGTATATTAGTTGTTAATGTATGATAAACAAGAAGAGTGCAGAGAATGCATTAGTGCGGACAGTATATTAGTTGTTAATGTATGATAAACAAGAAGAGTGCAGAGAATGCATTAGTGCGGACAGTATATTAGTTGTTAATGTATGATAAACAAGAAGAGTGCAGAGAATGCATTAGTGCGGACAGTATATTAGTTGTTAATGTATGATAAACAAGAAGAGTGCAGAGAATGCATTAGTGCGGACAGTATTTTAGTTGTTAATTGAAGATAAACAATAAGAGTGCAGCGAATGCATTAGTGCGGACAGTATATTAGTTGTTAAATTATTATAAACAAGAAGAGTACAGCGAATGCATTAGTGTAGACAGTATATTAATTGTTAATTTATGATAAACAATAAAAAGAGTGCAGGTAATGCATTAGTGCGGACAGTATATTAGTTGTTAAATTATTTTAAACAAGAAGAGTGCAGCGAATGCATTAGTGCGGACAGTATATTAGTTGTTACTGTATGATAAACAAGAGGAGTGCAGAGAATGCATTAGTGTGGACAGTATATTAGTTGTTAATGTGTGATAAACAAGAAGAGTGCAGAGAATGCATTAGTGCGGACAGTATATTAGTTGTTAATGTGTGATAAACAAGAAGAATGCAGAGAATGCATTAGTGTATTCAGTATATTAGTTGTTAATTTATGATAAACAATAAAAAGAGTGCAGTGAATGTATTAGTGCGTACAGTATATTAGTTATTAATGTATGATAAACAAGAAGAGTGCAGCGAATGCATTAGTGCGGACAGTATATTAAGTTATTAATGTATGAAAAACAAGAAGAGTGCAGATAATGCATTAGTGCGGACAGTATATTAGTTGTTACTGTATGATAAACAAGAATTATGCAGAGTATGCATTGGTGGAACTGAATTTAGTTGTTAAATTATTATAAACAAGAAGAATGCAGCGAATGCATTAGTGGGGACAGTATATTAGTTGTTAATTTATGATAAACAATAAAAAGAGTGCAGCGAATGCATTATTGCGGACAGTATATTAGTTGTTAATGTATGATAAACAAGAAGAGTGCAGCGAATGCATTAGTGCGGACAGTATATTAAGTTATTAATGTATGATACACAAGAAGAGTGCAGATAATGCATTAGTGCGGACAGTATATTAGTTGTTAATGAATGATAAACAAGAAGAGTGCAGAGAATGCATTAGTGCGGACATTATATTAGTTGTTAATGTATGATAAACAAGAAGAGTGCAGCGAATGCATTAGTGCGGACAGTAGGTTAGTTGTTAATGTATGATAAACAAGAAGAGAGCAGAGAATGCATTTGTGCGGACAGTATATTAGTTGATAATGAATGATAAACAAGAAGAGTGCAGCGAATGCATTAGTGCGGACAGTATATTAGTTGTTGATGTATGATCAACAAGAAGAGTGCAGTGAATGCATTAGTGCGGACAGTATATTAGTTGTTAATGTATGATAAACAAGAGGAGTGCAGAGAATGCAATTGTGCTGACAGTATATTAGTTGTTAATGTATGATAAAAAAGAAGAGTGCAGAGAATGCATTAGTGAGGACAGTATATTAATTGTTAATGTATGATCAATAAGAAGAGTGCAGTGAATACATTAGGGCGGACAGTATATTAGTTGTTAATGTATGATAAAAATGAAGAGTGCAGAGAATGCATTAGTGCGGACAGTATATTAATTGTTAATGTATGATAAACAAGAAGAATGCAGAGAATGCATTAGTGCGGACAGTATATTACTTGTTAATGTATGATAAACAAGAAGAATGCAGAGAATGAATTGGTGCTGACAGTATATTAGTTATTAATGTACGATAAAAAAGAAGTGTGCAGCGAATGCATTAGTGGGACTGAATTTAGTTGTTAAATTATAATAAACAAGAAGAGTGCAGCGAATGCATTAGTGGGGACAGTATATTAGTTGTTAATTGATGATAAACAATAAAAAGAGTGCAGTGAATGTATATGTGCGGACAGTATATTAGTTGTTAATGTATGATAAACAAGAAGAGTGCAGAGAATGCATTAGTGCGGACAGTATAGTAATTGTTAATGTTTGATAAACAAGAAGAATGCAGAGAATGCATTAGTGCGGACAGTATATTAATTGTTATTGTATGATAAACAAGAAGAATGCAGAGAATGCATTAGTGTGGACAGTATATTAGTTGTTAATGTATGATCAACAAGAAGAGTGCAGTGAATGCATTAGTGCGGACAGTATATTAGTTGTTAATGTATGATAAACAAGAGGAGTGCAGAGAATGCATTTGTGCTGACAGTATATTAGTTGTTAATGTATGATAACAAAGAAGAGTGCAGAGAATGCATTAGTGCGGACATTATATTAGTTGTTAATGTATGATAAAAAAGAAGAGTGCAGAGAATGCATTAGTGCGGACAGTATATTAATTGTTAATGTATGATCAACAAGAAGAGTGCAGTGAATACATTAGGGCGGACAGTATATTAGTTGTTAATGTATGATAAAAATGAAGAGTGCAGAGAATGCATTAGTGAGGACAGTATATTAATTGTTAATGTATGATCAACAAGAAGAGTGCAGTGAATACATTAGGGCGGACAGTATATTAGTTGTTAATGTATGATAAAAATGAAGAGTGCAGAGAATGCATTAGTGCGGACAGTATATTAATTGTTAATGTATGATAAACAAGAAGAATGCAGAGAATGCATTAGTGCGGACGACAGTATATTACTTGTTAATGTATGATAAACAAGAAGTATGCAGAGTATGCATTGGTGGGACTGAATTTAGTTGTTAAATTATAATAAACAAGAAGAGTGCAGCGAAGGCATTAGTGGGGACAGTATATTAGTTGTTAATTGATGATAAACAATAAAAAGAGTGCAGTGAATGTATTAGTGCGGACAGTATATTAGTTGTTAATGTATGATCAACAAGAAGAGTGCAGAGAATGCATTAGTGCGGACAGTATATTAGTTGTTAATGTATGATAAACAAGAGGAGTGCAGAGAATGCATTTGTGCTGACAGTATATTAGTTGTTAATGTATGATAAAAAAGAAGAGTGCAGAGAATGCATTAGTGCGGACAGTATATTAGTTGTTAATGTATGATAAACAAGAAGAGTGCAGAGAATGCATTAGTGTGGACAGTATATTAGTTGTTAATGTATGATAAACAAGAAGAATGCAGAGAATGCATTAGTGTGGACATTATATTAGTTGTTAATGTATGATAAACAAGAAGAGTGCAGAGAATGCATTAGTGTGGACAGTATATTAGTTGTTAATGTATGATAAACAAGAAGAATGCAGAGAATGCATTAGTGTGGACATTATATTAGTTGTTAATGTATGATAAACAAGAAGAATGCAGTGAATGCATTTGTGCGGACAGTATATTAATTGTTAATGTTTGATAAACAAGAAGAATGCAGAGAATGCATTAGTGCGGACAGTATATTAATTGTTAATGTTTGATAAACAAGAAGAATGCAGAGAATGCATTAGTGCGGACAGTATATTAATTGTTAATGTATGATAAACAAGAAGAATGCAGAGAATGCATTAGTGTGGACAGTATATTAGTTGTTAATGTATGATCAACAAGAAGAGTGCAGTGAATGCATTAGTGCGGACAGTATATTAGTTGTTAATGTATGATAAACAAGAGGAGTGCAGAGAATGCAATTGTGCTGACAGTATATTAGTTGTTAATGTATGATCAACAAGAAGAGTGCTGTGAATGCATTAGTGCGGACAGTTTATTAGTTGTTAATGTATGATAAACAAGAGGAGTGCAGAGAATGCATTTGTTCTGACAGTATATTAGTTGTTAATGTATGATAACAAAGAAGAGTGCAGAGAATGCATTAGTGCGGACATTATATTAGTTGTTAATGTATGATAAAAAAGAAGAGTGCAGAGAATGCATTAGTGCGGACAGTATATTAATTGTTAATGTATGATCAACAAGAAGAGTGCAGTGAATACATTAGGGCGGACAGTATATTAGTTGTTAATGTATGATAAAAATGAAGAGTGTAGAGAATGCATTAGTGCGGACAGTATATTAATTGTTAATGTATGATAAACAAGAAGAATGCAGAGAATGCATTAGTGCGGACAGTATATTAATTGTTAATGTATGATAAACAAGAAGAATGCAGAGAATGCATTAGTGCGGACAGTATATTAGTTGTTAATGTATGATAAACAAGAGGAGTGCAGAGAATGCATTTGTGCTGACAGTATATTAGTTGTTAATGTATGATAAAAAAGAAGAGTGCAGAGAATGCATTAGTGCGGACATTATATTAGTTGTTAATGTATGATAAACAAGAAGTGTGCAGCGAATGCATTAGTGCGGACAGTATAGTAATTGTTAATGTTTGATAAACAAGAAGAATGCAGAGAATGCATTAGTGCGGACAGTATATTAATTGTTAATGTATGATAAACAAGAAGAATGCAGAGAATGCATTAGTGTGGACAGTATATTAGTTGTTAATGTATGATCAACAAGAAGAGTGCAGTGAATGCATTAGTGCGGACAGTATATTAGTTGTTAATGTATGATAAAGAAGAGGTATGCAGAGAATGCATTTGTGCTGACAGTATATTAGTTGTTAATGTATGATAACAAAGAAGAGTGCAGAGAATGCATTAGTGCGGACATTATATTAGTTGTTAATGTATGATAAACAAGAAGTGTGCAGCGAATGCATTAGTGTGGACAATATATTAGTTGTTAATTTATGATAACCAATAAAAAGAGTGCAGTGAATGTATTAGTGCGGACAGTATATTAGTTGTTAATTTATGATAACCAATAAAAAGAGTGCAGTGAATGCATTAATGGGGACAGTATATTAGTTGTTAATTGATGATAAACAATAAAAAGAGTGCAGTGAATGTATTAGTGCGGACAGTATATTAGTTGTTAATGTATGATAAACAAGAAGAGTGCAACGAATGCATTAGTGCGAACAGTATATTAGTTGTTAATGTATGATAAACAAGAATTATGCAGAGTATGCATTGGTGGGACAGAATTTAGTTGTTAAATTATGATAAACAAGAAGAGTGCAGCGAATGCATTAGTGCGGACAGTATATTAGTTGTTAATGTATGATAAACAAGAAGAGTGCAGTGAATGCATTAGTGTGGACAGTATATTAGTTGTTAATTTATGATAGACAATAAAAAGAGTGCAGCGATTGCATTATTGCGGACAGTATATTAGTTGTTAATGTACGATAAACAAGAAGAGTGCAGCGAATGCATTATTGCGGACATTATATTAAGTTATTAATGTATGATACACCAGAAGAGTGCAGAGATTGCATTAGTGCGGACAGTATATTAGTTGTTAATGTATGATAAACAAGAAGAGTGCAGAAAATGCATTAGTGCGGACAGTATATTAGTTGTTAATGTATGATAAACAAGAAGTGTGAAGCGAAGGCATTAGTGTGGACAGTATATTAGTTGTTAATGTATGATAAACAAGAAGTATGCATAGTATGCATTAGTGTGGACAGTATATTAGTTGTTAATGTATGATAAACAAGAAGAGTGCAGCGAATGCATTAGTGCGGACATTATATTAAGTTATTAATGTATGATACACCAGAAGAGTGCAGAGATTGCATTAGTGCGGACAGTATATTAGTTGTTAATGTATGATAAACAAGAAGAGTGCAGAGAATGCATTAGTGCGGACAGTATATTAGTTGTTAATGTATGATAAACAAGAAGTGTGAAGCGAATGCATTAGTGTGGACAGTATATTAGTTGTTAATGTATGATAAACAAGAAGTATGCATAGTATGCATTAGTGTGGACAGTATATTAGTTGTTAATGTATGATAAACAAGAAGAGTGCAGCGAATGCATTAGTGCGGACAGTATATTAAGTTATTAATGTATGATAAACAAGAAGAGTGCAGAGAATGCATTAGTGCGGACAGTATATTAAGTTATTAATGTATGATAAACAAGAAGAGTGCAGAGAATGCATTAGTGCGGAGAGTATATTAGTTGTTAATGTATGATACAAAAGAAGAGTGCAGAGAATACATTTGTGCGGACAGTATATTAGTTGTTAATGTACGATAATAAAGAAGAGTGCAGAGAATGCATTAGTGCGGACAGTATATTAGTTGTTAATGCATGATAAATAAGAAGTCTGCAGATAATGCATTAGTGTATACAGTATAATAGTTGTTAATGTATGATAAACAATAAGTCTGCAGAGAATGCATTAGTGTGGACAGTATATTAGTTGTTAATGTATGATAAACAAGAAGTATGCATAGTATGCATTAGTGTGGACATTATATTAATTGTTAATGTATGATACAAAAGAAGAGTGCAGAGAATGCATTTGTGTGGACAGTATATTAGTTGTTAATGTATGATAAAAAAGAATAGTGCAGAGAATGCAATAGTGCGGACAGTATATTAGTTGTTAATGCATGATACACAAGAAGTCTGCAGATAATGCATTAGTGTATACAGTATAATAGTTGTTAATGTATGATAAACAAGAATACTGCAGAGAATGCATTAGTGTGTACAGTACATTAGTTGTTAATGTATGATAAACAAGAAGAGTGCAGAGAATGCATTAGTGCGGACAGTATATTAGTTGGTAATGTATGATAAACTAGAAGAATGCAGCGAATGCATTAGTGCGGACAGTAGATTAGTTGTTAATGTATGATAAACAAGAAGAGTGCAGAGAATGCATTAGTGCGGACAGTAGATTAGTTGTTAATGTATGATAAACAAGAAGAGTGCAGAGATTGCATTAGTGCGGACAGTATATTAGTCGTTAATGTATGATAAACAAGAAGAGTGCAGAGAATGCATTAGTGCGAAGAGTATATTAGTTGTTAATGTATGATAAACAAGAAGAGTGCAGAGAATGCATTAGTGCGAACAGTATATTAGTTGTTAATGTATGATAAACAAGAAGAGTGCAGTGAATGCATTAGTGCGGACAGTAGATTAGATGTTAATGTATGATACACAAAAAGATTGCAGATAATGCAGTAGCGCGGACAGTATATTTCTTGTTAATGTATGATAAACAAGAAGAGTGCAGAGAATGCATAAGTACGGACAGTATATTAGTTGTTAATGTATGATAAACTAGAAGAATGCAGCGAATGCATTAGTGCGGACAGTAGATTAGTTGTTAATGTATGATAAACAAGAAGAGTGCAGAGAATGCATTAGTGCGGACAGTAGATTAGTTGTTAATGTATGATAAACAAGAAGAGTGCAGAGATTGCATTAGTGCGGACAGTATATTAGTCGTTAATGTATGATAAACAAGAAGAGTGCAGAGAATGCATTAGTGCGAAGAGTATATTAGTTGTTAATGTATGATAAACAAGAAGAGTGCAGAGAATGCATTAGTGCGAACAGTATATTAGTTGTTAATGTATGATAAACAAGAAGAGTGCAGTGAATGCATTAGTGCGGACAGTAGATTATATGTTAATGTATGATACACAAAAAGATTGCAGATAATGCAGTAGCGCGGACAGTATATTTCTTGTTAATGTATGATAAACAAGAAGAGTGCAGAGAATGCATAAGTGCGGACAGTATATTAGTTGTTAATGTATGATAAACAAGAAGTGTGAAGCGAATGCATTAGTGTGGACAGTATATTAGTTATTAATGTAGGATAAACAAGAAGTATGCATAGTATGCATTAGTGTGGACAGTATATTAGTTGTTAATGTATGATAAACAAGAAGAGTGCAGCGAATGCATTAGTGCGGACAGTATATTAAGTTATTAATGTATGATAAACAAGAAGATTGCAGATATTGCATTAGTGCGGAGAGTATATTAGTTGTTAATGTATGATACAAAAGAAGAGTGCAGAGAATGCATTTGTGCGGACAGTATATTAGTTGTTAATGCATGATAAACAAGAAGTATGCAGATAATGCATTAGTGTATACAGTATAATAGTTGTTAATGTATGATAAACAAGAAGAATGCTGAGAATGCATTAGTGCGGACAGTATATTAATTGTTAATGTATGATAAACAAGAAGAATGCAGATAATGCATTAGTGTGGACAGTATATTAGTTGTTAATGTATGATCAACAAGAAGAGTGCAGTGAATGCATTAGTGCGGACAGTATATTAGTTGTTAATGTATGATAAAAAAGAAGAGTGCAGACAATGCATTAGTGCGGACATTATATTAGTTGTTAATGTATGATAAACAAGAAGTGTGCAGCGAATGCATTAGTGTGGACAATATATTAGTTATTAATGTATGATAAACAAGAAGTATGCAGAGTATGCATTGATGCGACTGAATTTAGTTGTTAAATTATGATAAACAAGAAGAGTGCAGTGAGTGCATTAGTATGGACAGTATATTAGTTGTTATTTTATGATAGACAATAAAAAGAGTGCAGCGAATGCATTAGTGTGGACAGTATATTGGTTGTTAATGTATGATAAACAAGAAGAGTGCAGCGAATGCATTAGTGCGGACATTATATTAAGTTATTAATGTATGATACACCAGAAGAGTGCAGAGATTGCATTAGTGCGGACAGTATATTAGTTGTTAATGTATGCTAAACAAGAAGAGTGCAGAGAATGAATTAGTGCGGACAGTATATTAGTTGTTAATGTATGATAAACAAGAAGTGTGAAGCGAATGCATTAGTGTGGACAGTATATTAGTTGTTAATGTATGATAAACAAGAAGTATGCATAGTATGCATTAGTGTGGACAGTATATTAGTTGTTAATGTATGATAAACAAGAAGAGTGCAGCGAATGCATTAGTGCGGACATTATATTAAGTTATTAATGTATGATACACCAGAAGAGTGCAGAGATTGCATTAGTGCGGACAGTATATTAGTTGTTAATGTATGCTAAACAAGAAGAGTGCAGAGAATGAATTAGTGCGGACAGTATATTAGTTGTTAATGTAT
The DNA here is from genome assembly GCA_014843695.1 of Archivesica marissinica. Classification (NCBI taxonomy): domain Eukaryota; kingdom Metazoa; phylum Mollusca; class Bivalvia; order Venerida; family Vesicomyidae; genus Archivesica; species Archivesica marissinica. The sequence goes on along the minus strand of CM026397.1, from coordinate 86,655,830 downwards.
GATAAACAAGAAGTGTGAAGCGAATGCATTAGTGTGGACAGTATATTAGTTGTTAATGTATGATAAACAAGAAGTATGCATAGTATGCATTAGTGTGGACAGTATATTAGTTGTTAATGTATGATAAACAAGAAGAGTGCAGAGAATGCATTAGTGCGGAAAGTATATTATTTGTTAATGTATGATAAACAAGAAGAGTGCAGAGAATGCATTAGTGTGGACAGTATATTAGTTGTTAATGTATGATAAACAAGAAGAGTGCAGTGAATGCATTAGTGCGGTCTGTATATTAGTTGTTAATGTATGATAAATAAGAAGAGTGCAGAGAATGCATTTGTGCTGACAGTATATTAGTTGTTAATGTATGATAAACAAGAAGTTTGCAGAGTATGCATTGGTGGGACTGAATTTAGTTGTTAAATTATGATAAACAAGAAGAGTGCAGCGAATGCATTAGTGTGGACAGTATATTAGTTGTTAATTTATGATAGATAATAAAAAGAGTGCAGCGAATGCATTAGTGCGGACAGTATATTAGTTGTTAATGTATGATACACAAGAAGAGTGCAGCGAATGCATTAGTGCGGACGGTATATTAAGTTATTAATGTATGATAAACAAGAAGAGTGCAGCGAATGCATTAGTGCGGACAGTAGATTAGATGTTAATGTATGATACACAAAAAGAGTGCAGACAATGCATTAGTGCGGACAGTATATTAGTTGTTAATGTATGATAAAAAAGAAGTGTGAAGCGAATGCATTAGTGTGGACAATATATTAGTTATTAATGTATGATAAACAAGAAGTATACAGAGTATGCATTGGTGGGACTGAATTTAGTTGTTAAATTATGATACACAAGAATAGTGCAACGAATGCATTACTGCGGACAGTATATTAAGTTATTAATGTATGATAAACAAGAAGTATGCAGAGTATGCATTGGTGGGCCTGAATTTAGTTGTTAAATTATGATAAACAAGAAGAGTGCAGCGAATGCATTAGTGCGGACAGTATATTAGTTGTTAATGTATGATAAACAAGAAGTATGCATAGTATGCATTAGTGTGGACAGTATATTAGTTGTTAATGTATGATAAAGAAGAAGAGTGCAGCGAATGCATTAGTGTGGACAGTATTTTAAGTTATTAATGTATGATAAACAAGAAGAGTGCAGAGAATGCATTAGTGCGGAGAGTATATTAGTTGTTAATGTATGATACAAAAGAAGAGAGCAGTGAATGCATTTGTGCGGACAGTATATTAGTTGTTAATGTATGATAACAAAGAAGAGTGCAGAGAATGCATTAGTGCGGACAGTATATTAGTTGTTAATGCATGATAAACAAGAAGTCTGCAGATAATGCATTTGTGTATACAGTATAATAGTTGTTAATGTATGATAAACAAGAATAGTGCAGAGAATGCATTAGTGTGGACAGTAGATTAGTTGTTAATGTATGATAAACAAGAAGAGTGCAGAGAATGCATTAGTGCGGACAGTATATTAGTTGTTAATGTATGATAAACAAGAAGAGTGCAGCGAATGCATTAGTGCGGACAGTAGAGTAGATGTTAATGTATGATAAACAAGAAGAGTGCAGAGAATGCATTAGTGTGGACAATATATTAGTTATTAATGTATGATAAACAAGAAGTATGCAGAGTATGTATTGGTGGGACTGAATTTAGTTTTTAAATTATGATAAACAAGAAGAGTGCAGCGAATGCATTAGTGTGGACATTATATTAGTTGTTAATGTATGATAAACAATAAATAGAGTGCAGCTAATGTATTAGTGCGGACAGTATATTAGTTGTTAATGTATGATAAACAAGAAGAGTGCAGAGAATGCATTAGTGCGGACATTATATTAGTTGTTAATGTATGATAAACAAGAAGAGTGCAGCGAATGCATTAGTGCGGACATTATATTAGTTGTTGATTTATGATAAACAATAAAAAGAGTGCAGCGAATGTAATAGTACGGACAGTATATTAGTTGTTAATGAATGATAAACAAGAATAGTGCAGAGAATGCATTAGTGCGAACAGTATATTATTTGTTAATGTATGATAAACAAGAAGAATGCAGAGAATGCATTAGTGCGGACAGTATATTAATTGTTAATGTATTATAAACAAGAAGAGTGCAGAGAATGCATTAGTGCTAACAGTATATTATTTGTTAATGTATGATAAACAAGAAGAATGCAGAGAATGCATTAGTGCGGACAGTATATTAATTGTTAATGTATGATAAACAAGAAGTATGCAGAGTATGTATTGGTGGGACTGAATTTAGTTGTTAAATTATGATAAACAAGAAGAGTGCAGAGATTGCATTAGTGAGGACAGTATATTAGTTGTTAATGTATGATAAACAAGAAGAGTGCAGAGAATGCATTAGTGTGGACAATATATTAGTTATTAATGTATGATAAACAAGAAGTATGCAGAGTATGTATTGGTGGGACTGAATTTAGTTGTTAAATTATGATAAACAAGAAGAGTGCAGCGAATGCATTAGTGTGGACAGTATATTAGTTGTTAATTTATGATAGACAATAAAAAGAGTGCAGCGACTGCATTAGTGCGGACAGTATATTAGTTGGTAATGTATGATAAACAAGAAGAGTACAGAGAATGCATTTGTGCGGACATTATATTAGTTGTTAATGTATGATAAACAAGAAGAGTGCAGAGAATGCATTAGTGCGGACAGTATATTAGTTGTTAATGTATGATCAACAAGAAGAGTGCAATGAATGCATTAGTGCGGACAGTATATTAGTAGTTAATGTATGATAAACAAGAAGTGTGCAGCGAATGCATTAGTGTGGACAATATATTAGTTATTAATGTATGATAAACAAGAAGTTTGCAGAGTTTGCATTGGTGGGACTGAATTTAGTTGTTAAATTATGATAAACAATAAAAAGAGTGCAGCTAATGTATTAGCGCGGACAGTATATTAGTTGTTTATTTATGATAAACGATAAAAAGAGTGCAGCGAATGCATTAGTGCGGACAGTATATTAAGTTATTAATGTATGATAAACAAGAAGAGTGCAGATAATGCAATAGTGCGGACAGTATATTAGTTGTTAATGTATGATAAACAAGAAGAGTGCAGATATTGCATTAGTGCGGACAGTATATAAGTTGTTAATGTATGATAAACAAGAAGTGTGCAGCGAATGCATTAGTGTGGACAATATATTAGTTATTAATGTATGATAAACAATAAGTCTGCAGAGAATGCATTAGTGCGGACAGTATATTAGTTGTTAATGTATGATAAACAAGAAGAGTGCAGAGAATGCATTAGTGCGGACAGTATAGTAGTTGTTAATTTAGGATAACCAAGATGAGTGCAGAGAATGCATTAGTGCGGACAGTATATTAGTTGTTAATGCATGATAAACCAGAAGAATGCAGAGAATGCATTAGTGTGGACAGTATATTAGTTGTTAATGTATGATAAACAAGAAGAGTGCAGAGAATGCATTAGTGCTGACAGTATATTAGTTGTTAATGTATGATAAACAAGAAGTATGCAGAGTATGCATTGGTGAGACTGAATTTAGTTGTTTAATTATGATAAACAAGAAGATTACAGCGAATGCATTAGTGCGGACATTATATTAGTTGTTAATGTATGATAAACAAGAAGAGTGCAGCAAATGCATTAGTGCGGACAGTTTATTAAGTTATTAATGTATGATAAACAAGAAGTGTGCAGCGAATGCATTAGTGTGGACAGTATATTAGTTGTTAATGTATGATAAACAAGAGGAGTGCATAGAATGCATTAGTGCGGACAGTATATTAGTTGCTAATTTATAATAAACAAGAAGTGTGCAGCGAATGCATTAGTGTGGACAATATATTAGTTATTAATGTATGATAAACAAGAAGAGTGCCGCGAATGCATTGGTGCGGACAGTATATTAGTTGTTAATGTATGATAAACAGGAAGTGTGCAGCGAATGCATTAGTGCGGATAGTATATTAGTTGTTAATGTATGATAAGCAAGAAGAGTGCAGAGAATGCATTAGTGCGGACAGTATATTAGTTGTTAATGTATGATAAACAAGAAGAGTGCAGCGAATGCATTAGTGCGGACAGTATATTAGTTTTTGTTGTGGGTGGGTGTTGTGTGGGTGTTGTTGTTATTGTATGATACACAAGAAGTGTGCAGCGAATGCATTACTGCGGATAGTATATTAGTTGTTAATATATGATAAGCAAGAAGAGTGCAGAGAATGCATTAATGCGGACAGTATATTAGTTGTTAATGTATGATAAACAAGAAGAGTGCAGCGAATGCATTAGTGCGGACAGTATATTAGTTGTTATTGTATGATACACAAGAAGTGTGCAGCGAATGCATTACTGCGGATAGTATATTAGTTGTTAATATATGATAAGCAAGAAGAGTGCAGAGAATGCATTAATGCGGACAGTATATTAGTTGTTAATGTATGATAAACAAGAAGAGTGCAGCGAATGCATTAGTGCGGACAGTATATTAGTTGTTATTGTATGATAAACAAGAAGTGTGCAGCGAATGCATTAGTGCGGATAGTTTATTAGTTGTTAATGTATGATAAGCAAGAAGTGTGCAGAGAATGCATTAGTGTGGACAGTATATTAGTTGTTAATGTATGATAAAAAAGAAGAGTGCA
>CM026397.1:86625745-86650135 GCA_014843695.1 Archivesica marissinica | reverse complement strand
TGATTGCGGCGTACCACCTGTGGGGATCTATCTAACCCTATGTGGTTGCGACGTACCACCTTTTGGGATCTATCTAACCCTCTGTGATTGATTGCGGGGTACCACCTGTGGGGATCTATCTAACCCTATGTGATAGCGGGGTACAATCTGTGGGGATCTATCTATCCCTCTGTGATTTCGGGGTACCCAGCTGGGGATCTATCTAACCCTCTGTGATTGTGGGGTACCATCTGTGGGGATCTATCTAACCCTCTATGATTGCGGGGTACCACCTGTGGGGATATATCTAACCCTTTGTGTTTGCTGGGTACACATGTGGGGATCTATCTAACCCTATGAGATTGCTGGGTACACCTGTGGGGATTTATCTAACCCTATGTGATTGCGGCGTACCACCATTTGGGGATCTATCTAACCCTCTGTGATTACGGTGTACCACTTGTGGGGATCTATCTAACCCTCTGTGATTTCGGCGTACTCAGCTGGGGATCTATCTAACCCTCTGTGATTGCGGCGTACCACCTCTGGTTATCTATCTAACCCTATGTGATTGCGGGGTACCACCTGTTGGGATCTATCTAACCCTATGTGATTGTGGGGTACCACCTGTGGGGATCTATCTAACCTTCTGTGATTGCGGGGTACCACCTGTACGGATCTATCTAACCATATGTGATTGCGGGGAACCACCTGTGGGGATCTATCTAACCCTCTTTGATTGCGGGGTACCACCTGTTGGGATCTAGCTAACCCTATGTGATTGTGGGGTACCACCTGTGGGGATCTATCTAACCCTATGTGATTGCGGGGTACCACCTGTAGGGATCTATCTAAGCATCTGTGATTGCGGGGAACCACCTGTGGGGATCTATCTAACCATCTATGATTGCGGGGAACCACCTGTGGGGATCTATCTAGCCCTCAGTGATTGCGGGGTACTACCTGTGGAGTTATATTTGACCCTCTGTGATTGCGGCGTAAAACCTGTGGGGCTCTATCTAACCCTCTGAAATTGCGGGGTACTACCTGTGGGATCTATATAACCTTCTGAGATTGCGGTGTACTACCTCTGGGGATCTATCTAACCCTATGTGATTGCGGGGTACTACCTGTGGGGATCTATCTAACCCTATGTGATTGCGGGGTACTACCTGTGGAGTTATATTTGACCCTCTATGATTGCGGCGTACAACCTGTGGGGCGCTATCTAACCCTCTGTGATTGCGGGGTACCACATGTGGGGATCTATCTAACAATCTGTGAATTCGGGGTACCCAGCTGGGGATCTATCTAACCCTCTGTGATTGTGGGGTACCACCTGTGGGGATATATCTAACCCTATGTGATTGCGAGTTATCACCTGTGTGGATCTATCTAACCCTATGTGATTTGCGGGTTACTATATGTGGGGATCTATCTAACCCTATGTGATTTGCGGGATACCACCTGTGGGGATATATCTAACCCTATGTGATTTGCGGGTTACCACATGTGGGGATATATCTAACCCTATGTGATTTGCGGGTTACCACATGTGGGGATCTATCTAACCCTATGTGATTTGCGGGATACCACCTGTGGGGATATATCTAACCCTATGTGATTTGCGGGTTACCACCTGTGGGGATCTATCTAACCCTATGTGATTTGCGGGTTACCACCTGTGGGGATCTATCTAACCCTCTGTGATTGCGGGGTACCACCTGTGGGGATTTATCTAACCCTCTGTGATTGCGGGGTACCACCTGTGGGGATCTATCTAACCCTATGTGGTTGCGGCGTACCACCTGTGGGGATCTATCTAACCCTATGTGATTGCGGCGTACGACCTGTGGGGATCTATCTAACCCTATGTGATTGCGGCGTACCACCTGTGGGGATCTATCTAACCCTCTGTGATTGCGGGTTACCACCTGTGGTGGGGATCTATCTAACCCTCTGTGATTGCAGCGTACCACCTGCCGTGATCTATCCCTCTGTGATTTCTGGGTACCCGGCTGGGGATCTATCTAACCCTCTGTGATTGCGGGGTACCACCAGTGGGGTTCTACTTGCTCTCTGTGATTGCGGCGTACCACCTCTGGGGATCTATCTAACCCTCTGTGATTGCGGGGTACCACCTGTGGGGATCTATCTAACACTTGGTGATTGCGGGTTACCACCTGTGGGGATCTATCTAACACTTGGTGATTTCGGCGTACCACCTGTGGGGATTTATCTAACCATCTGTGATTACGGGGTACCACCTGTGGGGATCTACCAAACCATCTGTGATTGCGGGGTACCACCTGTGGGTATCTATCTAACCCTCCTTGATAGCGGGGTACAATCTGTGGGGATCTATCTATCCCTCTGTGATTTCGGGGTACCCAGCTGGGGATCTATCTAACCCTCTGTGATTGTGGGGTACCACCTGTGGGGATCTATCTAACCCTCTATGATTGCGGGGTACCACCTATGGGGATCTATCTAACACTTGGTGATTGCGGGGTACCACCTGTGGGGATCTATCTAACACTTGGTGATTTCGGCGTACCACCTGTGGGGATTTATCTAACCATCTGTGATTACGGGGTACCACCTGTGGGGATCTACCAAACCATCTGTGATTGCGGGGTACCACCTGTGGGGATTTATCTAACCCACTGTGATTGCGGGTACCACCTGTAGGGCTCTATCTAACCCTCTGTGATTGCGGGGTACCACTTGTGGGGATATATTTAACCCTGTGTGATTGCTGGGTACACCTGTGGGGATATATCTAACCCTCTGTGTTTGCGGGGTACCACCTGTGGGGATCTATCTAATCCTATGTGATTGGCGGTTCCACCTGTGGGTATCTATCTAACCCTATGTGATTGCGGGGTACCACCTGTGGGTATCTATCTAACCCTCTGTGATAGCGGGGTACCACATGTGGGTATCTATCTAACCCTCTGTGATTGAAGCGTACCTGTGGGTATCTATCTAACCCTCTGTGATTGCGGGGTACCACCTATGGGGTTCTATTTGACCCTCTGTGATTGTGGGGTACCACCTGTGGGGATCTATCTAACCCTATGTGATTGCGGCGTACCACCTGTGGGGATCTATCTAACCCTCTGTGATTGTGGGGTACCACCTGTGGGGATCTATCTAACCTTCTGTGATTGCGGGGTACCACCTGTACGGATATATCTAACCATCTGTGATTGCGAGGAACCACCTGTGGGGATCTATCTAACCCTCTTTGATTGCGGAGTACGACCTGTTGGGATCTATCTAACCCTATGTGATTGTGGGGTACCACCTGTGGGGATCTATCTAACCCTATGTGATTGCGGGGTACCACCTGTAGGGATCTATCTAAGCATCTGTGATTGCGGGGAACCACCTGTGGGGATCTATCTAACCATCTATGATTGCGGGGAACCACCTGTGGGGATCTATCTAGCCCTCAGTGATTGCGGGGTACTACCTGTGGAGTTATATTTGACCCTCTGTGATTGCGGCGTAAAACCTGTGGAGCTCTATCTAACCCTCTGAAATTGCGGGGTACTACCTGTGGGATCTATCTAACCCTCTTTGATTGCGGGGTACTACCTGTTGGGATCTATCTAACCCTATGTGATTGTGGGGTACCACCTGTGGGGATCTATCTAACCCTATGTGATTGCTGGGTACCACCTGTAGGGATCTATCTAAGCATCTGTGATTGCGGGGAACCACCTGTGGGGATCTATCTAACCCTCTTTGATTGCGGGGTACCACCTGTTGGGATCTATCTAACCCTATGTGATTGCGGGGTACTACCTGTGGGGATCTATCTAACCCTATGTGATTGCGGGGTACTACCTGTGGAGTTATATTTGACCCTCTATGATTGCGGCGTACAACCTGTGCGGCGCTATCTAACCCTCTGTGATTGCGGGTTACCACATGTGGGGATCTATCTAACAATCTGTGAATTCGGGGTACCCAGCTGGGGATCTATCTAACCCTCTGTGATTGTGGGGTACCACCTGTGGGGATCTATCTAACCCTATGTGATTTGCGGGTTACCACATGTGGGGATCTATCTAACCCTATGTGATTTGCGGGATACCACCTGTGGGGATATATCTAACCCTATGTGATTTGCGGGTTACCACCTGTGGGGATATATCTAACCCTATGTGATTTGCGGGTTACCACATGTGGGGATCTATCTAACCCTATGTGATTTGCGGGATACCACCTGTGGGGATATATCTAACCCTATGTGATTTGCGGGTTACCACCTGTGGTGATATATCTAACCCTATGTGATTTGCGGGTTACCACCTGTGGGGATCTATATAACCCTATGTGGTTGCGGCGTACCACCTGTGGGGATCTATCTAACCCTATGTGATTGCGGGTTACCACATGTGGGGATCTATATAACCCTATGTGATTGCGGGTTACCACATGTGGGGATCTATATAACCCTATGTGATTGCGGGTTACCACCTGTGGGGATCTATATAACCCTATGTGATTGCGGCGTACCACCTGTGGGGATCTATCTAACCCTATGTGATTGCGGCGTACCGCCTGTGGGGATCTATCTAACCCTATGTGATTGCGGCGTACCACCTGTGGGGATCTATCTAACCCTCTGTGATTGCGGCGTACCACCTGTGGGGATCTATCTAACCCTATGTGATTGCGGGTTACCACCTGTGGGGATCTATCTAACCCTCTGTGATTGCGGGTTACCACCTGTGGTGGGGATCTATCTAACCCTCTGTGATTGCAGCGTACCACCTGCCGTGATATATCCCTCTGTGATTTCTGGGTACCCGGCTGGGGATCTATCTAACCCTCTGTGATTGCGGGGTACCACCAGTGGGGTTCTACTTGCTCTCTGTGATTGCGGCGTACCACCTCTGGGGATCTATCTAACCCTCTGTGATTGCGGGGTACCACCTGTGGGGATCTATCTAACCATCTGTGATTACGGGGTACCACATGTGGGGATCTACCAAACCATCTGTTATTGCGGGGTACCACCTGTGGGGATCTATCTAACCCTCTGTGATAGCGGGGTACAATCTGTGGGGATCTATCTAACCCTCTGTGTTTGCGGGGTACCACCTGTGGGGATCTATCTAACCCTATGTGATTGCGGGTTACCACCTGTGGGGATCTATCTAACCCTCTGTGATAGCGGGGTACAATCTGTGGGAATTTATCTATCCCTCTGTGATTTCGGGGTACCCAGCTGGGGATCTATCTAACCCTCTGTGATTGTGGGGTACCACCTGTGGGGATCTATCTAACCCTATATGATTGCGGGGTACCACCTATGGGGATCTATCTAACCCTATATGATTGCGGGGTACCACCTGTGGGGATCTATCTAACCCTATATGATTGCGGGGTACCACCTATGGGGTTCTATTTGACCCTCTGTGATTGCGGCGTACCACCTGTGGTGGGGATCTATCTAACACTATGTGATTGCGGCGTACCACCTATGTGGTTCTATCTAACCCTCTGTGGTTGCGGCGTACCACCTGTGGTGGGGATCTATCTAACCCTATGTGATTGCGGGGTACCACCTGTGGTGGTGATCTATCTAACCCTCTGTGATTGCGGGGTACCACCTGTGGGGATCTATCTAACCCTATATGATTGCGGGGTACCACCTATGGTGGTGATCTATCTAACCCTCTATGATTGCGGGGTACCACCTATGGTGGGGATCTATCTAACCCTCTGTGATTGCGGGGTACCACCTGTGGTGGTGATCTATCTAACCCTCTATGATTGCGGGGTACCACCAGTGGGGTTCTACTTGCTCTCTGTGATTGCGGCGTACTACCTCTGGGGATCTATCTAACCCTCTGTGATTGCGGGGTACCACCTTTGTGGATCTATCTAACCATCTGTGATTGCGGCGTACCACCTGTGGGGATCTATCTAACCCTATGTTGTTGCGATGTACATCCTATGGGGATCTATCTAACCCTCTGTGATTGCGGGGTACCACCTGTGGGGATCTATCTAACCCTATGCGATTGTGGGGTACCATCTGTGGGGATATATCTAACCCTCTGTGATTGCGGGATACCACCTGTGGGGATCTATCTAACCCTCTGTGATTGCGGGGTACCACCTATGGGGTTCTATCTAACCCTCTGTGATTGCGGGGTACCACCTGTGGTGGGGATCTATCTAACCCTCTGTGATAGCGGCGTACCACCTGTGGTGGGGATCTATCTAACCCTCTGTGATTGCGGGGTACCACCAGTGGGGTTCTACTTGCTCTCTGTGATTGCGGCGTACCACCTCTGGGGATCTATCTAACCCTCTGTGATTGCGGGGTACCACCTTTGTGGATCTATCTAACCATCTGTAATTGCGGGTTACCACCTGTGGGGATCTATCAAACCCTATGTGATTGCGGAGTACTACCTGTTTGGATCTATCTAACCCTCTGTGATTGTATGGTACCACCTGTGGGGATTTATCTAACCCTCTGTGATTGTGGGGTACTACCTGGGGGATCTATCTAACCACTATGTGATTGGTGGGTACACCTTTGGGGATATATCTAGCCCTCTGTGTTTGTGGGGTACCACATGTGAGGATCTACCTAAACCTCTGTGATTGCAGCGTACCACCTGTGCGGATATATCTAACCCTATGTGATGGCGGCGTACCACCTGTGGGGATCTATCTAACCCTCTGTGATTGCGGCGTACTACCTGTGGGGATCTATCTATCTAACCCTCTGTAATTGCGGCGTACCACCTGTAGGGATCTATCTATCTAACCCTCTGTGATTGCGGCGTACCACATGTAGGGATCTATCTATCTAACCATAATTATGTGATTGCGGCGTACCACATGTAGAGATCTATCTATCTAACCCTCTGTGATTGCGGCGTACCACGTGTGGGGATCTATTTATCTAACCATATGTGATTACGGCGTACCACCTGTGGGGATCTATCTATCTAACCCTCTGTGATTACGGCGTACCACATGTAGGGTTATATCTATCTAACCCTATGTGATTGCGGCGTACCACATGTAGAGATCTATCTATCTAACCCTCTATGATTGCGGCGTACCACATGTGTGGATCTATCTATCTAACCCTCTGTGATTGCGGCGTACCACATGTGTGGATCTATCTATCTAACCCTCTGTGATTGTATGGTACCACCTGTGGGGATTTATCTAACCCTCTGTGATTGTGGGGTACTACCTGGGGGATCTATCTAACCACTATGTGATTGGTGGGTACACCTTTGGGGATATATCTAGCCCTCTGTGTTTGTGGGGTACCACATGTGAGGATCTACCTAAACCTCTGTGATTGCAGCGTACCACCTGTGCGGATACATCTAACCCTATGTGATTGCGGCGTACTACCTGTGGGGATCTATCTATCTAACCCTCTGTAATTGCGGCGTACCACCTGTGGGGATCTATCCATCTAACCCTCTGTGAATGCGGCGTACCACATGTAGGGATCTAACTATCTAACCATCTGTGATTGCGGCGTACGATATGTGGGGATCTATCCATCTAACCCTCTGTAATTGCGGCGTACCACATATAGGGATCTATCTATCTAACCATCTGTGATTGCGGGATACCACATGTAGGGATATATCTATCTAACCCTCTGTGATTGCGGGGTACCACCTGTAGGGATCTATCTATCTAACCCTCTGTGATTGCGGCGTACCACCTGTGGGGATCTATCTATCTAACCCTCTGTAATTGCGGCGTACCACCTGTAGGGATCTATCTATCTAACCCTCTGTGATTGCGGCGTACCACATGTAGGGATATATCTATCTAACCATATGTGATTGCGGCGTACCACCTGTGGGGATCTATCTATCTAACCCTATGTGATTGCGGCGTACCACCTGTGGGGATCTATCTATCTAACCCTATGTGATTGCGGCGTACCACCTGTGGGGATCTATCTATCTAACCATATGTGATTGCGGCGTACCACCTGTGGGGATTTATCTATCTAACCATATGTGATTGCGGCGTACCACCTGTGGGGATTTATCTATCTAACCCTATGTGATTGGTCAAATGGTACACTAACTGTACCACTACTTCAACTCATTCACCGGTTTGTGATGTCATATAAGCATACATATATACATATAAATCAATATGAAATTAATATCTTTAATGAAATAAAATACATGTATTTAATTTATAAATGCTCTTCCTAAATATGTGACTAATACATGTACGTATCTACTCTTTAAAACCCAGTATTTATGAAAAACAGCCCCAGGTATTTTGATTTTCCTATCTCTTTCCTTGTTTAACATGTAACTGTCAACGATTTCATAGTTAATTCGGTTTAAACTCATTGGTAAATCATTTAATAATTCAGTGATACTGTGGACTATAATTTGCTATACGTGCTATACAAAAGAGAAAACTAGGAATTATCCGTAATGTCTAGTAGGTAGTTATGGTACTTTTCATTTGTTGCGATGCTATTGTTTATAAAATAAACTAAACCAATTCTGATAATAGCAGTGACAAAGCGTTCAAACTTTGGCGCCAGTTCCCTTTCACATTATTCACTATACTTCTGTAGCAGTTCCCTTTCACATTATTCACTATACTTCTGTAGCAGTTCCCTTTCACAGTATTCACTATACTTCTGTAGCAGTTCCCTTTCACATTATTCACTATACTTCTGTAGCAGTTCCCTTTCACAGTATTCACTATACTTCTGTAGCAGTTCCCTTTCACAGTATTCACTATACTTCTGTAGCAGTTCCCTTTCACAGTATTCACTATACTTCTGTAGCAGTTCCCTTTCACAGTATTCACTATACTTCTGTAGCAGTTCCCTTTCACAGTATTCACTATGCTTCTGTAGCAGTTCCCTTTCACATTATTCACTATACTTCTGTAGCAGTTCCCTTTCACAGTATTCACTGTACTTCTGTAGCAGTTCCCTTCCACAGTAATAGCTATACTTGTGTAGCAGTTCCCTTTGTTCCCTGCATCAGTTATAGTACTAGAAACTGGAAATTATAGTTTCAGTTACAGTCGTCAGTCATAGTACAAACTATAGTGTCAGTTCCATGTGTCAGTTATAGTACAATATATAGCGGCAGTTCCCTGCGTCAGTTCCACGCGTCAGTTTTTGTACAATATATAGCGACAGTTCCCTGCGTCAGTTATAGTACAATGTATAGCGGCAGTTCCCTGCGTCAGTTATAGTACAATGTATAGCGGCAGTTCCCTGCGTCAGTTATAGTACAAACTATAGCGGCAGTTCCCTGCATCAGTTATAGTACAAACAATAGCGGCAGTTCCAAGCGTCAGTTTTTGTACAATCTATAGCGGCAGTTCCCTGCGTCAGTTATAGTACAAACTATAGCGGCAGTTCCCAGTGTCAGTTATAGTACAAACTATAGCGGCAGTTCCCTGCATCAGTTATAGTACAAACAATAGCGGCAGTTCCAAGCGTCAGTTTTTGTACAATCTATAGCGGCAGTTCGCTGGGTCAGTTATAGTACAAACTATAGCGGCAGTTCCCTGCGTCAGTTATAGTACAATCTATAGCGGCAGTTCCCTGCGTCACTTATAGTACAAGCTATTGCGGCAGTTCCATGCGTCAGTTATAGTACAAAGTATAGCGGCAGTTCCCTGCATCAGTTATAGTACAACCTATAGCGGCAGTTCCCTGCATCAGTTATAGTACAAACTATAGCGGCAGTTCCCTGCATCAGTTATAGTACAACCTATAGCGGCAGTTCCCTGCATCAGTTATAGTACAAACTATAGCGGCAGTTCCCTGCATCAGTTATAGTACAATCTATAGCGGCAGTTCCCTGCATCAGTTATAGTACAAACTATAGCGGCAGTTCCCTGCATCAGTTATAGTACAATCTATAGCGGCAGTTCCCTGCATCAGTTATAGTACAATCTATAGTGGCAGTTCCCTGCATCAGTTATAGTACAAACTATAGCGGCAGTTCCCTGCATCAGTTATAGTACAACCTATAGCGGCAGTTCCCTGCATCAGTTATAGTACAAACTATAGCGGCAGTTCCCTGCGTCAGTTATAGTACAAACTATAGCGGCAGTTCCCTGCGTCAGTTATAGTACAAACTATAGCGGCAGTTCCAAGCGTCAGTTTTTGTACAATCTATAGCGGCAGTTCCATGTGTCAGTCATAGTACAATCTATAGCGGCAGTTCCCTGCGTCAGTTATAATACAAACTATAGCGGCAGTTCCATGCGTCAATTATAGTACAAACTATAGCGGCAGTTCCATGCGTCAGTTATAGTACAAACTATTGTGACAGTTCCCTGCTTCAGTTATAGTACACACTATAGCGGCAGATCCAAGCGTCAGTTATTGTACAATCTATCGCGGCAGTTCCCTGCGGCAGTTATAGTACAAACTATAGCGGCAGATCCCTGCGTCAGTTCCACGCGTCAGTTTTTGTACAATCTATAGCGACAGTTCCCTGCGTCAGTTATAGTACAATGTATAGCGGCAGTTCCCTGCGTCAGTTATAGTACAATGTATAGCGGCAGTTCCCTGCGTCAGTTATAGTACAAACTATAGCGGCAGTTCCCTGCATCAGTTATAGTACAAACAATAGCGGCAGTTCCAAGCGTCAGTTTTTGTACAATCTATAGCGGCAGTTCCCTGCGTCAGTTATAGTACAAACTATAGCGGCAGTTCCCAGCGTCAGTTATAGTACAAACTATAGCGGCAGTTCCCTGCATCAGTTATAGTACAAACAATAGCGGCAGTTCCAAGCGTCAGTTTTTGTACAATCTATAGCGGCAGTTCCCTGCGTCAGTTATAGTACAATCTATTGCGGCAGTTCCATGCGTCAGTTATAGTACAAACAATAGCGGCAGTTCCAAGCGTCAGTTTTTGTACAATCTATAGCGGCAGTTCCCTGCGTCACTTATAGTACAAGCTATTGCGGCAGTTCCCTGCATCAGTTATAGTACAAACTATAGCGGCAGTTCCCTGCATCAGTTATAGTACAATCTATAGCGGCAGTTCCCTGCATCAGTTATAGTACAATCTATAGTGGCAGTTCCCTGCATCAGTTATAGTACAAACTATAGCGGCAGTTCCCTGCATCAGTTATAGTACAACCTATAGCGGCAGTTCCCTGCATCAGTTATAGTACAAACTATAGCGGAAGTTCCCTGCGTCAGTTATAGTACAAACTATAGCGGCAGTTCCCTGCGTCAGTTATAGTACAAACTATAGCGGCAGTTCCAAGCGTCAGTTTTTGTACAATCTATAGCGGCAGTTCCATGTGTCAGTCATAGTACAATCTATAGCGGCAGTTCCCTGCGTCAGTTATAATACAAACTATAGCGGCAGTTCCATGCGTCAATTATAGTACAAACTATAGCGGCAGTTCCATGCGTCAGTTATAGTACAAACTATTGTGACAGTTCCCTGCATCAGTTATAGTACACACTATAGCGGCAGATCCAAGCGTCAGTTATTGTACAATCTATCGCGGCAGTTCCCTGCGGCAGTTATAGTACAAACTATAGCGGCAGATCCCTGCGTCAGTTCCACGCGTCAGTTTTTGTACAATCTATAGCGACAGTTCCCTGCGTCAGTTATAGTACAATGTATAGCGGCAGTTCCCTGCGTCAGTTATAGTACAATGTATAGCGGCAGTTCCCAGCGTCAGTTATAGTACAAACTATAGCGGCAGTTCCCTGCATCAGTTATAGTACAAACAATAGCGGCAGTTCCAAGCGTCAGTTTTTGTACAATCTATAGCGGCAGTTCCCTGCGTCAGTTATAGTACAATCTATTGCGGCAGTTCCATGCGTCAGTTATAGTACAAACTATAGCGGCAGTTCCCTGCATCAGTTATAGTACAACCTATAGCGGCAGTTCCCTGCATCAGTTATAGTACAAACTATAGCGGCAGTTCCCTGCATCAGTTATAGTACAACCTATAGCGGCAGTTCCCTGCATCAGTTATAGTACAAACTATAGCGGCAGTTCCCTGCATCAGTTATAGTACAAATTATAGCGGCAGTTCCCTGCATCAGTTATAGTACAATCTATAGCGGCAGTTCCCTGCATCAATTATAGTACAAACTATAGCGGCAGTTCCCTGCGTCAGTTATAGTACAAGCTATTGCGGCAGTTCCATGCGTCAGTTATAGTACAAACTATTGTGACAGTTCCCTGCATCAGTTATAGTACAAACTATAGCGGCAGTTCCCTGCATCAATTATAGTACAAACTATAGCGGCAGTTCCCTGCATCAGTTATAGTACAACCTATAGCGGCAGTTCCCTGCATCAGTTATAGTACAAACTATAGCGGTAGTTCCCTGCATCAGTTATAGTACAATCTATAGCGGCAGTTCCCTGCATCAGTTATAGTACAATCTATAGTGGCAGTTCCCTGCATCAGTTATAGTACAACCTATAGCGGCAGTTCCCTGCATCATTTATAGTACAAACTATAGCGGCAGTTCCCTGCGTCAGTTATAGTACAAACTATAGCGGCAGTTCCAAGCGTCAGTTTTTGTACAATCTATAGCGACAGTTCCCTGCGTCAGTTATAGTACAATGTATAGCGGCAGTTCCCTGCGTCAGTTATAGTACAATGTATAGCGGCAGTTCCCAGCGTCAGTTATAGTACAAACTATAGCGGCAGTTCCCTGCATCAGTTATAGTACAAACAATAGCGGCAGTTCCAAGCGTCAGTTTTTGTACAATCTATAGCGGCAGTTCCCTGCGTCAGTTATAGTACAATCTATAGCGGCAGTTCCATGCGTCAGTTATAGTACAAACTATAGCGGCAGTTCCCTGCATCAGTTATAGTACAACCTATAGCGGCAGTTCCCTGCATCAGTTATAGTACAAACTATAGCGGCAGTTCCCTGCATCAGTTATAGTACAACCTATAGCGGCAGTTCCCTGCATCAGTTATAGTACAAACTATAGCGGCAGTTCCCTGCATCAGTTATAGTACACATTATAGCGGCAGTTCCCTGCATCAGTTATAGTACAATCTATAGCGGCAGTTCCCTGCATCAATTATAGTACACACTATAGCGGCAGTTCCCTGCGTCAGTTATAGTACAAGCTATTGCGGCAGTTCCATGCGTCAGTTATAGTACAAACTATTGTGACAGTTCCCTGCATCAGTTATAGTACAAACTATAGCGGCAGATCCAAGCGTCAGTTATTGTACAATCTATCGCGGCAGTTCCCTGCGGCAGTTATAGTACAAACTATAGCGGCAGATCCAAGCGTCAGTTATTGTACAATCTATCGCGGCAATTCACTGCGTCAGTTATAGAACAAACTATAGCGGCAGTTCCCTGCGTCAGCTATAGTACAAACTATAGCGGCAGTTCCATGCGTCAGCTATAGTACAAACTATAGCGGCAGTTCCCTGCGTCAGTTATAGTACAAGCTATTGCGGCAGTTCCATGCGTCAGCTATAGTACAAACTATTGTGACAGTTCCCTGCATCAGTTATAGTACAAACTAGAGCGGCAGTTATAGGCGTTAGCTATAGTACAAACTACAGCGGCAGTTCCCTGCGTCAGTTGCAGTACACAATATAGTGGCAGTTCCAAGCGTCAGTTATTGTACAATCTACAGCGGCAGTTCCCTGCGTCAGTTATAGTACAAATTATAGAGGCAGTTCCCTGCGTCAGTTATAGTACAAACTATAGCAGCAGTTCCCTGCGTCAGTTATAGTACAAACTATAGAGGCAGATCCCTGTGTCAGTTATAGTTCAAACTATAGCGGCAGTTCCCTGCGTCAGTTATAGTACAAACTATAGAGGCAGTTCCCTGCGTCAGTTATAGTTCAAACTATAGAGGCAGTTCCAAGCGTCAGTTATAGTTCAAACTATAGAGGCAGTTCCCTGTGTCAGTTATAGTTCAAACTATAGAGGCAGTTCCAAGCGTCAGTTATAGTTCAAACTATAGCGGCAGTTCCCTGTGTCAGTTATAGTACAAACTATAGAGGCAGTTCCCTGCGTCAGTTATAGTTCAAATCATAGAGGCAGTTCCCTGTGTCAGTTATTGTTCAAACTATAGCGGCAGTTCCCTGCGTCAGTTATAGTACAAACTATAGATGCAGTTCCCTGTGTCAGTTATAGTACAAACTATAGCGGCAGTTCCCTGCGTCAGTTATAGTACAAACTATAGCGGCAGTTCCCTGCGTCAGTTAGAAGTACAAACGATAGTGACAGTTCCATGCCTCAGCCTTAGTACACACTATAGCTGCAATTACCTGCGTCAGTTATAGTACAAACTATATACTCCCAAACACTAGTACCAGTTCCATGCGTAGGTTATACTCTCAAACATTAGCACCAGTTCCATGCATCGCTTATACTCTCAAACGTTAGCACCAGTAACATGCATCGCTTATACTCTCAAACGTTAGCACCAGTTCCATGCGTCGGTTATGCTCTCAAACGTTAGCACCAGTTCCATGCGTCGGTTATGCTCTCAAACGTTAGCACCAGTTCCATGCGTCGGTTATACTCTCAAACGTTAGCACCAGTTCCATACGTCGTTTATGCTCCCAATCATTAGCGCCAGTTCCATAAGTCGGTTATACTCTCAAATGTTAGCACAATTTCCATGCGTCGGTTATACACCTAAACATTAGCACCAGTTCCATGCGTCGGTTATACACCTAAACATTAGCACCAGTTCCATGCATCGGTTATACACCTAAACATTAGCACCAATTACATGCGTGGGTTAATCATATATGTCTACACATCTGTGTTGTGTTTTCTACAAACATTAGTTCATTACCCGTTACCTGCGTCAGTTATGTTGATAGTTCAGTTTAACACACGGATACACCCGGCATGACCTGTCCACAACTAGGGATAGTTCAGTTTAACACACGAACACACCCAGCATGACCTGTCCACACCTAGGGATAATTCAGTTTAACACACGAACACACCCAACATGACCTGTCCACAACTAGGGATAGTTCAGTTCAACACACGAATACACCCGGCATTACCTGTCCACACCTAGGGATAGTTCAGTTCAACACACGAATACACCCGGCATTACTTGTCCACACCTAGGGATAGTTCAGTATAACACTCGGATACACCCGGCATGACCTGTCAACACCTAGGGATAGTTCAATATAACACACGAACACACCCGGCATGACCTGTCCACACCTAAGGGTAGTTCAGTTCAACACACGGACACACCCGGCATGACCTGTCCATACCTAGGGATAGTTCAGTTCAACACACCCGGCATGACTTATCCACACCTAGGGGTAGTTCAGTTCAACACACGGATACACCCGGCATGAGCTGTCCATACCTAGGGGTAGTTCAGTTCAACACACGGATACACACTGCATGACCTGTCCATACCTAGGGGTAGCTCAGTATAACACACGGACACACCAGGCATGACCTGTTCACACCTAGGGATAGTTCAGTATAGCACATGGACACACCCGGCATGACCTGTCCACACATAGGGATAGTTCAGTATAGCACATGGACACACCCGGCATGACCTGTCCACACCTAGGGATAGTTCAGTGTAGCACATGGACACACCCGGCATGACCTGTCCACACATAAGGATTGTTCAGTATAGCACATGGACACACACGGCATGACCTGTCCACACATAGGGATAGTTCAGTGTAACACACGGACACACCAGGCATGACCTGTCCACACCTAGGGATAGTTCAGTATAACACACGGACACACCAGGCATGACCTGTCCACACCTAGGGATAGTTCAGTACAGCACACGGACACACCAGGCATGACCTGTCCACAACTAGGGATAGTTCAGTTGAACACACGAATACACCCGGCATGACCTGTCCACAACTAGGGATAGTTCAGTTGAACACACGAATACACCCGGCATTACCTGTCCACACCTAGGGATATTTCAGTTCAACACACGTATACACCCGGCATGACCTGTTCACAACTAGGGATAGTTCAGTTGAACACAGGACTACACCCGGCATGACCTGTCCACAACTAGGGATAGTTCAGTTGAACACACGAACACACCCAGCATGACCTGTCCACAACTAGGGATAGTTCAGTTGAACACACGAATACACCCGGCATTACCTGTCCACACCTAGGGATAGTTCAGTATAGCACACGGATACACCCGGCATGACCTGTCCACACGTAGGGATAGTTCAGTTCAACACACCCTGCATGACCTATCCACACCTAGGGGTACTTCATTTCAACACACGGATACACCCGGCATGACATATCCACAACTAGGGATAGTTCAGTTCAACACACGAATACACCCGGCATGACCTGTCCACACCTAGGTATAGTTCAGTATAGCACACGGACACACCCGGCATGACCTGTCCACACCTAGGGATAGTTCAGTATAGCACACGGATACACCCGGCATGACCTGTCCACACATAGGGATAGTTCAGTATAGCACACGGACACACCCTGCATGACCTGTCCACACCTAGGGATAGTTCAGTATAGCACACGGATACACCCGGCATGACCTGTCCACACATAGGGATAGTTCAGTATAGCACACGGATACACCCGGCATGACCTGTCCACACCTAGGGATAGTTCAGTATAACACACGGATACACCCGGAATGACATGTCCACACCTAGGGATAGTTCAGTTCAACACATGGATACACCCGGCATGACCTGTCCACACCTAGGGATAGATCAGTTCAACACACCCGGCATGACATATCCACACCTAGGGGTAGTTCAGTTTAACACGCGGATACACCCGGCATGACCTGTCCACACCTAGGGATAGTTCAGTTCAACACACCCGGCATGACATATCCACACCTAGGGGTAGTTCAGTTTAACACACCCGGCATGACATATCCACACCTAGGGATAGTTCAGTATAGCACATGGACACACCAGGCATTACCTGTCCACACCTATGGATAGTTCAGTATAGCACACGGATACACCCGGCATGACCTGTCCACACCTAGGGATAGTTCAGTATAACACGCGGATACACCCGGCATGACCTGTCCACACCTAGGGATAGTTCAGTTCAACACACCCGGCATGACATATCCACACCTAGGGGTAGTTCAGTTTAACACACGGCATTACCTGTCCACACCTAGGGATAGTTCAGTATATCACACGGATACACCCGGCATGACCTGTCCACACCTAGGGATAGTTCAGTATAACACACGGACACACCAGTCATGACCTGTCCACACCTAGGGATAGTTCAGTATAGCACATGGACACACCCGGCATGACCTGTCCACACCTAGGGATAGTTCAGTATAACACGCGGATACACCCGGCATGACCTGTCCACACCTAGGGATAGTTCAGTATAGCACATGGACACACCCGGCATGACATGTCCACACCTATGGATAGTTCAGTATAGCACATGGATACACCCGGCATGACCTGTCCACACCTAGGGATAGTTCAGTATAACACGCGGATATACCCGGCATGACCTGTCCACACCTAGCGATAGTTCAGTATAGCACATGGACACACCCGGCATGACCTGTCCACACATAGGGATAGTTCAGTTCAACACACGGATACACCCGGCATGACCTGTTCACAACTAGGGATAGTTCAGTTGAACACAGGACTACACCTGGCATGACGTGTCCACAACTAGGGATAGTTCAGTTGAACACACGAACACACCCAGCATGACCTCTCCACAACCAGGGATTGTTCAGTTCAACACACGAATACACCCGGCATTACCTGTCCACACCTAGGGATAGTTCAGTATAGCACACTGACACACCCGGCATGACCTGTCCACACCTAGGGATAGTTCAGTTCAACACACCCTGCATGACCTATCCACACCTAGGTGTACTTCATTTCAACACACGGATACACCCGGCATGACCTATCCACAACTAGGGATAGTTCAGTTCAACACACGAGTACACCCGGCATGACCTGTCCACACCTAGGGATAGTTCAGTTCAACACACCCGGCATGACCTGTCCACACATAGGGATAGTTCAATATAACACACGAATACACCCGGCATGACCTGTCCAGACCTAGGGATAGTTCAGTTGAAAACACGAATACACCCGGCATGAACTGTCCACAACTAGGGATAGTTCAGTTGAACACACGAATACACCAGGCATTACCTGTCCACACCTAGGGATATTTCAGTTCAACATACGGATACACCCGGCATGACGTGTTCACAAATAGGGATAGTTCAGTTGAACACACGACTACACCCGGCATGACCTGTCCACAACTAGGGATAGTTCAGTTGAACACACGAACACACCCAGCATGACCTGTCCACAACTAGGGATAGTTCAGTTCAACACACGAATACACCCGGCATTACCTGTCCACACCTACGGATAGTTCAGTTCAACACACGAATACACCCGGCATTACCTGTCCACACCTAGGGATAGTTCAGTATAGCACACTGACACACCCGGCATGACCTGTCCACACCTAGGGATAGTTCAGTTCAACACACCCTGCATGACCTATCCACACCTAGGGGTACTTCATTTCAACACACGGATACACCCGACATGACCTATCCACAACTAGGGATAGTTCAGTTCAACACACGAATACACCCGGCATGACCTATCCACACCTAGGGGTAGTTCAGTATAGCACACGGACACACCCAGCATGACCTGTCCACACCTAGGGATATTTCAGTATAGCACACGGACACACCCGGCATGACCTGTCCACAACTAGGGATAATTCAGTATAGCACATGGACACACCCGGTATGACCTGTCCACAACTAGGGTTAGTTCAGTTCAACACACCCGGCAAGACCTGTCCACACCTAGGGGTAGTTCAGTTCAACACACGGACACACCCGGCATGACCTGTCCACACCTAGGGATAGTTCAGTTCAACACACCCGGCATGACCTATCCACACCTAGGGGTAGTTCAGTTCAACACACGGATACACCCGGCATGACCTGTCCATACCTAGGGGTAGTTCAGTTCAACACACGGATACACACGGCATGACCTGTCCATACCTAGGGGTAGCTCAGTATAACACACGGACACACCAGGCATGACCTGTCCACACCTAGGGATAGTTCAGTATAGCACATGGACACACCCGGCATGACCTGTCCACACCTAGGGATAGTTCAGTATAACACACGGACACACCAGGCATGACCTGTCCACACCTAGGGATAGTTCAGTATAGCACATGGACACACCAGGCATGACCTGTCCACACCTATGGATAGTTCAGTATAGCACACGGACACACCAGGCATGACCTGTCCACACCTATGGATAGTTCAGTTCAACACACGGATACACCCGGCATGACCTGTCCACAACTAGGGATAGTTCAGTTGAACACACGAATACACCCGGCATGACCTGTCCACAACTAGGGATAGTTCAGTTGAACACACGAATACACCCGGCATTACCTGTCCACACCTAGGGATATTTCAGTTCAACACACGGATACACCCGGCATGACCTGTTCACAACTAGGGATAGTTCAGTTGAACACAGCACTACACCCGGCATGACCTGTCCACAACTAGGGATAGTTCAGTTGAACACACGAACACACCCAGCATGACCTGTCCATAACTAGGGATAGTTCAGTTCAACACACGAATACACCCGGCATTACCTGTCCACACCTATGGATAGTTCAGTTCAACACACGAATACACCCGGCATTACCTGTCCACACCTAGGGATAGTTCAGTATAGCACACTGACACACCCGGCATGACCTGTCCACACGTAGGGATTGTTCAGTTCAACACACCCTGCATGACCTATCCACACCTAGGGGTACTTCATTTCAACACACGGATACACCCGGCATGACCTATCCACAACTAGGGATAGTTCAGTTCAACACACGAATACACGCGGCATGACCTGTCCACACCTAGGTATAGTTCAGTATAGCACACGGACACACCCGGCATGACCTGTCCACACCTAGGGATAGTTCAGTATAGCACACGGATACACCCGGCATGACCTGTCCACACATAGGGATAGTTCAGTATAGCACACGGACACACCCTGCATGACCTGTCCACACCTAGGGATAGTTCAGTATAGCACACGGATACACCCGGCATGACCTGTCCACACATAGGGATAGTTCAGTATAGCACACGGATACACCCGGCATGACCTGTCCACACCTAGGGATAGTTCAGTATAACACACGGATACACCCGGAATGACATGTCCACACCTAGGGATAGTTCAGTTCAACACATGGATACACCCGGCATGACCTGTCCACACCTAGGGATAGATCAGTTCAACACACCCGGCATGACATATCCACACCTAGGGGTAGTTCAGTTTAACACGCGGATACACCCGGCATGACCTGTCCACACCTAGGGATAGTTCAGTTCAACACACCCGGCATGACATATCCACACCTAGGGGTAGTTCAGTTTAACACACCCGGCATGACATATCCACACCTAGGGATAGTTCAGTATAGCACATGGACACACCAGGCATTACCTGTCCACACCTATGGATAGTTCAGTATAGCACACGGATACACCCGGCATGACCTGTCCACACCTAGGGATAGTTCAGTATAACACGCGGATACACCCGGCATGACCTGTCCACACCTAGGGATAGTTCAGTTCAACACACCCGGCATGAGATATCCACACCTAGGGGTAGTTCAGTTTAACACACGGCATTACCTGTCCACACCTAGGGATAGTTCAGTATATCACACGGATACACCCGGCATGACCTGTCCACACCTAGGGATAGTTCAGTATAACACACGGACACACCAGTCATGACCTGTCCACACCTAGGGATAGTTCAGTATAGCACATGGACACACCCGGCATGACCTGTCCACACCTAGTGATAGTTCAGTATAACACGCGGATACACCCGGCATGACCTGTCCACACCTAGGGATAGTTCAGTATAGCACACGGATGCACCCGGCATGACCTGTCCACACATAGGGATAGTTCAGTATAGCACATGGACACACCCGGCATGACATGTCCACACCTAGGGATAGTTCAGTATAGCACACGGATACACCCGGCATGACCTATCCACACCTAGGGATAGTTCAGTATAACACGCGGATACACCCGGCATGACCTGTCCACACCTAGGGATAGTTCAGTATAACACGCGGATACACCCGGCATGACCTGTCCACACCTAGGGATAGTTCAGTATAGCACACGGACACACCTTGCATGACCTGTCCACACCTAGGGATAGTTCAGTATAACACACGGATACACCCGGCATGACATGTCCACACCTAGGGATAGTTCAGTTCAACACACGGATACACCCGGCATGACCTGTCCACACCTAGGGATAGTTCAGTTCAACACACCCGGCATGACATATCCACACCTAGGGGTAGTTCAGTTTAACACGCGGATACACCCGGCATGACCTGTTCACACCTAGGGATAGTTCAGTTCAACACACCCGGCATGACATATCCACACCTAGGGGTAGTTCAGTTTAACACACGGATACACACGGCATTACCTGTCCACACCTAGGGATAGTTCAGTATAGCACACGGATACACCCGGCATGACCTGTCCACACCTAGGGATGGTTCAGTATAACACGCGGATACACCCGGCATGACATGTCCACACCTAGGGATAGTTCAGTTCAACACACCCGGCATGACATATCCACACCTAGGGGTAGTTCAGTTTAACACACGGATACACACGGCATTACCTGTCCACACCTAGGGATAGTTCAGTATAACACACGGACACACCCGGCATGACCTGTCCACACCTAGGGATAGTTCAGTATAACACACGGACACACCAGTCATGACCTGTTCACACCTAGGGATAGTTCAGTATAGCACATGGACACACCCGGCATGACCTGTCCACACCTAGGGATAGTTCAGTATAACACGCGGATACACCCGGCATTACCTGTCCACACCTAGGGATAGTTCAGTATAGCACACGGATGCACCCGGCATGACCTGTCCACACATAGGGATAGTTCAGTATAGCACATGGACACACCCGGCATGACCTGTCCACACCTAGGGATAGTTCAGTATAACACGCGGATATACCCGGCATGACCTGTCCACACCTGGGGATAGTTCAGTATAACACGCGGATAAACCCGGCATGACCTGTCCACACCTAGCGATAGTTCAGTATAGCACATGGACACACCCGGCATGACCTGTCCACACATAGGGATAGTTCAGTTCAACACACGGATACACCCGGCATTACCTGTCCACACCTAGGGGTAGTTCACTTTAACACGCGGATACACCCGGCATGACCTGTCCACACCTAGGGATAGTTCAGTTCAACACACCCGGCATGACATATCCACACCTAGGGGTAGTTCAGTTTAACACACGGATACACACGGCATTACCTGTCCACACCTAGGGATAGTTCAGTATAGCACACGGATACACCCGGCATGACCTGTCCACACCTAGGGATAGTTCAGTATAACACGCGGATACACCCGGCATGACATGTCCACACCTAGGGATAGTTCAGTTCAACACACCCGGCATGACATATCCACACCTAGGGATAGTTCAGTATAACACGCGGATAAACCCGGCATGACCTGTCCACACCTAGCGATAGTTCAGTATAGCACATGGACATACCCGGCATGACCTGTCCACACCTAGGGATAGTTCAGTATAACACGCGGATACACCCGGCATTACCTGTCCACACCTAGGGATAGTTCAGTATAACACGCGGATACACCCGGCATGACCTGTCCACACCTAGGGATAGTTCAGTATAGCACACGGACACACCCTGCATGACCTGTCCACACCTAGGGATAGTTCAGTATAACACACGGATACACCCGGCATGACATGTCCACACCTAGGGATAGTTCAGTTCAACACACGGATACACCTGGCATGACCTGTCCACACCTAGGGATAGTTCAGTTCAACACACCCGGCATGACATATCCACACCTAGGGGTAGTTCAGTTTAACACGCGGATACACCCGGCATGACCTGTTCACACCTAGGGATAGTTCAGTTCAACACACCCGGCATGACATATCCACACCTAGGGGTAGTTCAGTTTAACACACGGATACACACGGCATTACCTGTCCACACCTAGGGATAGTTCAGTATAGCACACGGATACACCCGGCATGACCTGTCCACACCTAGGGATGGTTCAGTATAACACGCGGATACACCCGGCATGACATGTCCACACCTAGGGATAGTTCAGTTCAACACACCCGGCATGACATATCCACACCTAGGGGTAGTTCAGTTTAACACACGGATACACACGGCATTACCTGTCCACACCTAGGGATAGTTCAGTATAACACACGGACACACCCGGCATGACCTGTCCACACCTAGGGATAGTTCAGTATAACACACGGACACACCAGTCATGACCTGTTCACACCTAGGGATAGTTCAGTATAGCACATGGACACACCCGGCATGACCTGTCCACACCTAGGGATAGTTCAGTATAACACGCGGATACACCCGGCATTACCTGTCCACACCTAGGGATAGTTCAGTATAGCACACGGATGCACCCGGCATGACCTGTCCACACATAGGGATAGTTCAGTATAGCACATGGACACACCCGGCATGACCTGTCCACACCTAGGGATAGTTCAGTATAACACGCGGATATACCCGGCATGACCTGTCCACACCTGGGGATAGTTCAGTATAACACGCGGATAAACCCGGCATGACCTGTCCACACCTAGCGATAGTTCAGTATAGCACATGGACACACCCGGCATGACCTGTCCACACATAGGGATAGTTCAGTTCAACACACGGATACACCCGGCATTACCTGTCCACACCTAGGGGTAGTTCAGTTTAACACGCGGATACACCCGGCATGACCTGTCCACACCTAGGGATAGTTCAGTTCAACACACCCGGCATGACATATCCACACCTAGGGGTAGTTCAGTTTAACACACGGATACACACGGCATTACCTGTCCACACCTAGGGATAGTTCAGTATAGCACACGGATACACCCGGCATGACCTGTCCACACCTAGGGATGGTTCAGTATAACACGCGGATACACCCGGCATGACATGTCCACACCTAGGGATAGTTCAGTTCAACACACCCGGCATGACATATCCACACCTAGGGGTAGTTCAGTTTAACACACGGATACACACGGCATTACCTGTCCACACCTAGGGATAGTTCAGTATAGCACACGGATACACCCGGCATGACCTGTCCACACCTGGGGATAGTTCAGTATAACACGCGGATAAACCCGGCAT
>CM026397.1:86545745-86620745 GCA_014843695.1 Archivesica marissinica | reverse complement strand
CACACCATACAAGATATATCACCGTACACAAAATACAATATATGTAACAATACACACCATACCAGATATGTAACCATACACACCAAACAATATATGTCACCATACACACCATACAATATATGTAACCATACACACCATACAAGATATGTAACCATACACACCATGCAATATTTATCACCATACACACAATGCAAGATATATATCCATACACACCATACAAGATATGTAACCATACACACCATACAAGATATGTAACCATACACACCATACAAGATATATCACCATACACACCATACAAGATATGTCACCATACACACCATACAAGATATATCACCATACACACCATACAACATATGTAACCATACACACCATACAAGATATGTATCCATAAACACCATACAATATATGTAACCATACACACCATACAAGATATGTAACCATACACACCATACAAGATATGTAACCATACACACCATACAATATATGTCACCATACACACAATACAAGATATATCACCATACACACCATACAATATATGTAACTATACATATGTAACCATAGACACCATACAATATATATCACCATAGTACACAATACAGGATATTTCACCATACACACCATACACGATATGTCACCATACACACACTACAATATATGTAACAATACACACCATACAATATATGTAACCATACACACCATACAATATATGTCACCATACACAC
Source organism: Archivesica marissinica (assembly GCA_014843695.1). NCBI lineage: Eukaryota > Metazoa > Mollusca > Bivalvia > Venerida > Vesicomyidae > Archivesica > Archivesica marissinica. Next base: position 86,620,023 of record CM026397.1, on the reverse strand, counting down.
CATACAAGATATGTCACCATACACACCATAGAAGATATATCACCATACATACAAACAATATATGTAACAATACACACCATACAATATATGTCACCATACACACCATACAAGATATGTAACTATACACACAATACAATATATGTAACCATACACACCATACAATATATGTCACCATACACGCAATATATATATATATATATAACCATGCACACACTACAAGATATATCACCATACACACCATACAATATATGCAACCATACACACCATACAAGATATATCACAATACACACCATACAAGATATGTCACCATACACACAATACAAGATATATCACCTTACACACCATACAAGATATGTCACCATACACACAATACACGATATATCACCATACAAGATATGTAACCCTACACACCATACAAGATATGTAACCATACACACCATTCAAGATATGTAACCATACACACCATACAAAATATGTCACCATACACACCATACAAGATATGTAATCATACACAACTTACAAGATATGTAACCATACTAACCATACAATATATGTAACCATACACACCATACAATATGTATCACCATACACACAATACAAGATATATCACCATGCACACCATACAAGATATATCACCATACACACCATACAAGATATGTCACCATACACACAATACAAGATATTTCACCATACACACCATACAAGATATGTAACCATACACACCATACAAGATATATCACCTTACACACCATACAAGATATGTCACCATACACACAATACACAATATATCACCATACAAGATATGTAACCATACACACCATACAAGATATGTAACCATACACACCATTCAAGATATATCACCATACACACCATACAAAATATGTCACCATACAAGATATGTAACCATACATACAATACAAGATATGTCACCATGCACACAATACACGATATATCACCATACACACCATACAAGATATGTAACCATATACACCATACAAGATATGTAACCATACACAACATACAATATATGTAACCATACACACCATACCAGATATGTAACCATACACACCATAAAATATATGTAACCATACACACCATACAAAATATTTCACCATACACACAACACAAGATATATCACCATGGACACAATACAGGATATGTCACCATATACGCAATACAGGATATGTCATATACACACCATACACGATATGTCACCATAAACACAATACAAGATATATCACCATACACACAATACAAGATATATCACCATACACACCATACAATATATGTAACTCTACATATGTAACCATACACACCATACAATATATGTCACCATAGTACACAATACAGGATATGTCACCATACACACCATACACGATATGTCACCATACACACAATACAAGATATGTAACTATACACACACTACAAGATATGTCTCTCTCCCTCGTGGCGATGGATTCCATCAGGAATGAGGTCTCGAGAGTGATTTATATAAGTTGAAATAACTTGTTTCGCAATCGAGCTAAAATAAATTTGTTTAAAAAAAAAGAAAAAAAAGAAAGATGTGTAACCATACACACCATACAATATATGTAACCATGCACACAATACACACCGTACACACCACACACACCATACAAAATATATCACCATACACATCATACACCATATGTCACCATAAACACAATAACAAATATGTCACCATACAAAATATGTCACCATACACACCATTCAATATATGTGACCATAAAAACAATATAAAATATTTCACCATACAAGATATGTAACCATACACACCATACAAGATATGTCACCATACACACCATAAACGATATTTCACCATACACACCATACAAGATATGTAACCATACAAACACTACAAGATATATCACCATACACACCATACAAGATATTTCACCATACACAACATACAAGATATGTAACCATACGAACCATACAAGATATATCACCATATACACACTACAAGATATGTCACCATACACACACTACAATATATGTCACCATAAACACACTACAATATATGTCACCATACACACCATACAATATAAGTCACTATGCACACCATACAATATATGTAACCATACACTCAATACACGATATGTCACCAGATACATCATACAAGACATGTTATCATATATACAATACAAAATATGTCACCATACACACCATACAATATATGTCACCACCATACACACCATACAATATATGTCACCATACACAACATAAAAGATATGTCATCATACACACCATACAAGATATGTCACAATACACAGCATACAAGATATGTCACAATACACACCATACAAGATATGTCACCATACACACATACCAGATAGGTCATAATACACACCATACAATATATGTCACCATACACACCATATAAGATATGTCAGCATACACACCATACAAGATATGTAACCATACACACCATACAATATATGTAACCATACACACCATACAAGATATGTCACCATATACACACTACTAGATATGTCACCATACACACAATACAATATATGTCACCATACACTCAATACAAGATAGGTCACCATACACACATACAAGATATGTCACCATACACTCAATACACGATATGTCACCAGATACATCATACAAGACATGTTATCATATATACAATACAAAATATGTCACCATACACACCATACAATATATGTCACCACCATACACACCATACAAGATATGTCACAATACACACCATACAAGATATGTCACCATACACACCATACCAGATAGGTCATAATACACACCATACAAGATATGTCACCATACACACCAAACAAGATATGTCAGGATACACACCATACAAGATATGTAACCATACACACCATACACTATATGTAACCAAACACACCATACAACATATGTAACCATACACACCATACAAGATATGTAACCATACACACACTACAAGATATATCACCATACACACCATACAAGATATGTCACCATACACAACATACAAGATAGGTAACTATACTAACCATACAAGATATATCACCATATACACACTACAAGATCTGTCACCATACACACACTACAATATATGTCACCATACACACACTACAATATATGTCACCATACACACCATACAATATATTTCACCATACACACCATACAATATTAGTCACTATACACACCATACAATATATGTAACCATACACACACTACAATATATGTCACCATACACACAATACAATATATTTCACCATACACACATACAAGATATGTCACCATATACACAATACAAAACATGTCACCATACAATCAATACAAGATATGTCACCAGATACATCATACAAGACATGTTATCATATATACAATACAAAATATGTCACCATACACACCATACAAGATTTGTCACCATACACACCATAGAAGATATGTCACAATACACACCATAAAATATATGTCACCATACAGACCATACAAGATATGTCACCATACACACAATACAAGATATGTCAGCATACAAACAATACAAGATATTTCACGATACACACCATACCAGATATGTCACCATACTCACCATACAATATATGTAACCATACACATCATACAAGATATGTAACCATACACACCATACAATATATGTAAGCATACACACCATACAAGACTTATCACCATACACACCATACAACATATGTAACCATACACACCATACAATATATGTAACCATACACACCATACAATATATGTAACCATACGCACCATACAAGATATGTAACCATAAACACAATACAAGATATGTCACCATACACACCATACAATATATGTAACCATACACACCATACAAGATATGTAACCACACACACCATACAATATATGTAACCATACACACCATACAATATATGTAACCGTACACACCATACAATATATGTAATCATACACACCATACAAGATGTGTAACCATACACACCATACAAGATGTGTAACCATACACACCATACAATATATGTAACCATACACACCAATATAATATATGTAACCATACACACCATAAAGATATGTAACCATACACACCATACAATATTTATCACCATACACACAATACAAGATATGTCACCATACACACAAACAAGATATGTCACCATATACACCATACAATATATGTAACCATACACAGCATACAAGATATGTAACCATACACACCATACAAGATATGTAACCACACACACCATACAATATATGTAACCATACACACCATACAATATATGTAACCATACACATCATACAATATATGTCACCATACACAACATACAAGATATATCACCATACACACCATACAAGATATGTCACCATAAACACCATACAAGATATGTAACCATGCACACCATACAATATATGTAACCATACACACCATACAATATATGTAACCATACACACCAATATAATATATGCAACCATACAAACCATAAAGATATGTAACCATACACACCATACAATATATGTCACCATACAGAACATACAAGTTATGTCACCATACACACAATACCAGATATGTCACGATACACACCATACAAGATATGTCACCATACACACAATAAAAGATATGTCACCATACACACAATACAAGATATGTCACCATACACACAATACAAGATATGTCACCATACACACCATACAAGATATGTCACCATACACACAATACAAGATATGTCACCATACACACAATACAGGATATGTCACCATACACACCATACAAGATATGTCACCATACACAATATGTCACCATACACACCATACAATATATGTTACCATACACACAATACAAGATATGTCACCATACACACACTACAATATATGTCACCATACACACACTACAATATATGTCACCATACACACCATACAATATATTTCACCATACAAACCATACAATATTAGTCACTATACACACCATACAATATATGTAACCATACACACACTATAATATATGTCACCATACACTCAATACAAGATATGTCACCAGATACATCATACAAGACATGTTATCATATATACAATACAAAATATGTCACCATACACACCATACAGGATTTGTCACCATACACACCATAGAAGATATGTCACAATACACACCATATAATATATGTCACCACACAGACCATACAAGATATGTCACCATACACACAATGCAAGATATGTCAGCATACAAACAATACAAGACATTTCACGATACACACCATACCAGATATGTCACCATACTCACCATACAATATATGTAACCATACACATCATACAAGATATGTAACCATACACACCATACAATATATGTAACCATACACACCATACAAGATTTATCACCATACACACCATACAACATATGTAACCATACACACCATACAATATATGTAACCATACACACCATACAATATATGTAACCATACGCACCATACAAGATATGTAACCATAAACACAATACAAGATATGTCACCATACACACCATACAATATATGTAACCATACACACCATACAAGATATGTAACCACACACACCATACAATATATGTAGCCATATACACCATACAATATATGTAACCGTACACACCATACAATATATGTAATCATACACACCATACAAGATGTGTAACCATACACACCATACAATATGTGTAACCATACACACCGTACAATATATGTAACCATACACACCAATATAATATATGTAACCATACACACCATAAAGATATGTAACCATACACACCATACAATATTTATCACCATACACACAATACAAGATATGTCACCATACACACAAACAAGATATGTCACCATACACACCATGCAAGATATGTCACCATACACAATATGTCACCATACACACAATACAATATATGTTACCATACACACAATACAAGATATGTCACCACACACACACACACGCACGCACGCACGCACGCACGCACGCACGCACGCACGCACGCACGCACGCACGCACGCACGCACGCACGTACGCACGCACGCACGCACGCACGCACGCACGCACGCACGCACGCACGCACGCACGCACGCACGCACGCACGCACGCACGCACGCACGCACGCACGCACGCACGCACGCACGCACGCACGCACGCACGCACGCACGCACGCACGCACACGCACGCACGCACGCACGCACGCACGCACGCACGCACGCACGCACGCACGCACGCACGCACGCACGCACGCACGCACGCACGCACGCACGCACGCACGCACGCACGCACGCACGCACCGCACCGCACCGCACCGCACCGCACCGCACCGCACCGCACCGCACCGCACCGCACCGCACCGCACCGCACCGCACCGCACCGCACCGCACCGCACCGCACCGCACCGCACCACACCACACACACACACACATATTTTGTATGGTGATATATCTTGTATTGTGTGCATGGTGACATATCTTGTATGGTGTGTATGGTTTCATATCTTGTATGGTGTGTATGGTGATATATCTTGTATTGTGTGTATGGTGATATATATATATATTGCATGTATGGTGACATATCTTGTATGGTGTGTATGGTTACATATCTTGTATGGTGTGTATGGTGATATATTTTGTATTGTGTGTATGGTGATAAGTCTTGTATGGTGTGTATGGTTACATATCTTGTATTTTGTGTATTTTGATATATCTTATATTGTGTGTATGGTGATATATCTTGTATTGTGTGTATGGTGATAAATCTTGTATGGTGTGCATGGTTACATATCTTGTATTGTGTGTATGGTTACATATCTTGTATGGTGTGTATGGTTACATATCTTGTATGGTGTGTATGGTTACATATCTTGTATGGTGTGTATCTTTACATATCTTGTATGGTGTGTATGGTTACATATCTTGTATGGTGTGTATGGTTACATATCTTGTATGGTGTGTATGGTTACATATCTTGTATGGTGTGTATTGTTACATATATTTTATGGTTTGTATGGTTATATATATTGTATGGTGTGTATGGTGACATATATTGTATGATTTGTATGGTGACATATTTTGTATAGTGACATATCTTGTATGGTGTGTATGGTGACGTGTCGTGTAGTGTGTGTATGATGACATATCTTGTATGGTGTGTATGATGACATATCTTCTATGGTGAGAATATATTGTATTGTTTATAAAAATTATGTTGTATATGGTGATATATCTTGTATGGTGTGTATGGTGACATATTTTGTATTTTGTGTATGTTGACATATATTGTACTGTGTGTATGTTGACCTATCATGTATTGTGTGTATGGTGAAATATCGTGTATGGTGACATCTCTTGTATGGTGTGCATGTTGACATCACTTGTGTTGTGTGTATGGTGACATATCTTGTATTGTTTGTATGGTGACATATTTTGTATGGTGAGATATCTTGTATGGTGTGCATTGTGTGTATTGTGATATATCATGTATGTTGTGTATGGTGACATATTGTGTATGGTGTGTTTGGTGACATATGTTGTATTGTGTGTATGGTGACATATCATGTATGGTGTGTATGGTGACATATCTTGTAGTGTGTGTATGGTGCCATATATTGTATGTTGTGTATGGTGACATATTGTGTATGGTGTGTATGGTGACATATCTTGTAGTGTGTGTATGGTGCCATATATTGTATGGTCTTTATGGTGACATATTGTGTATGTTGTGTATGGTGACATATATTGTATTGTGTGTATGGTGACATATCTTGTAGTATGTGTATGATGACATATCTTGTATGGTGTGTATGGCGTGTTTGGTGACATAACTTGTATTGTGTGTATTGTGACATATCTTGTATTGTGTGTATTGTATGTATGGTAACATAACTTGTATGGTGTGTATTGTCACATATATTGTATTGTGTGTATGGTGACATATCTTGTATGGTGTGTATGGTGTGTATTGTCAAATATATTGTATTGTGTGTATGGTGTGTATTGTCACATATCATGTAATGTATGTATGGTGACATAATATTATATTGTATGGTGTGTGTGTATGTTGACATATATTGTATTGTGTATGTTGATATATCATGTATGGTGACATATCTTGTATGTATCATTAATATAGGTATATCTATTTGTTTCAATAATTATTTTCTACAATGTCAATGACACTCTAGATTTGCTAGAGTTCACACATAAGATAGTATGCTATATCATATTTCAGATTACCGGCGTTGGAATCCTTGGTCTTGGTGTATATATCCTGGGTTCTGACTATGGAGCTAAACAAATGTCTGAACTGCTCGGAAATGACCTGTACGTGATAGCAGCATATGTTTTAGTTGTGTCTGGGGCAGTACTTGTTCTCATATCAATATGCGGTTGTTGTGGATCTCTCAGGGAAAGCACGTTTATGCTTGGATTTGTAAGTTTCAAATTCTTTCTTTCGTATTGCCTGTAATTTGGACCCATTCAAGAATCGATGCCGGTTATTATGTGATGTCGGAAGATGGAAGGTGTGTACAATAATGATCCATCTATAAGAAGTGTGTTGCACCATTTTGTCTCTCGTCAGAAATTGACCCCCGATCATTATTTAATGTCTGATAATGATCCCCTAATGCGTGATTACTTCCCATTCTTTGTTCTATAATGATCCCCTAATACGTATTTTACTTCCCTTTCTTTGTTCGATAAAGATCGCCTAATAGTGCTTTACTTACCTGTCTTTGTTAAATAATGATCCCCTAATACGTATTTTACACCCCGTTCTTTGTTAGACAATGATCCACTAATACGTGTATTACTTGCCGTTCTTTGTGTAATATTGATCCCCATAATACGTGTTTTACTCCCCGTTCTGTGTTCGATAATGATCCCCTAATACGTGTGTTACTTTCCGTTCTTTGTTAAATAATAATGCCCTAATACGTATTTTACTTCCCGTTCTTTGTTAGATAATGATCCCCTAATACGTGTTTTACCTCCCGTTCTTTGATCTATAATGATCCCCTAATATGTGTTTTACTTCCCGTTCTTTGTTAGATAATGGTCATCCTAATACATGTATTACTTCCCGATCTTGGTTTGATAATGATCCCATAATGCGTGTTTTATTTAACGCTATTTGTTAGATAATGATCCCCCTATTACGTGTTTTACTTTCCGTTTTTTGTTCGATAATAATCCCCTAATACATGTTTTACTTCCCGTTCTTTGTTCGATAATGATACCCCTAATACGTGCTTACTTCCCGTTCTTGTTCGATAATGATCCGCTAATACGTATTTTACTTCACGTTCTTTATTACATGATGATCCCCCTATTACGTGTATTACTCCCCATTCCTTGCTAGATAATGATCCCATAATACGTGTTTGACTTCTTTTTTCTATAATGATCCTCTTCATACGTGTTTTACTTCCCGTTATAGTTGGATATTGATCTCCCTAATACGTGTTTTACTTCCCGTTCTTTGTTAGATATGTTAGATAACGATCCCCTTAATACGTGTTTCACTTTCCGATCTTTGTTCGTTAATGTTCCCCCTAAAACGTGCTTTACTTACCTTTCTTTGTTAGATAATGATCCGCCAATACGAGTTTTACTTCCCGTTCGTTGTTAGATAATTATACCCAAAGACGTGTGTTACTTCCCTTTCTTATTTAATATTGATCCCCCATATACATTTTTTATTTCCCGTTCTTTGTTCGATAATGACCCGCTTAATACGTGTTCTACTTCCCGTTCTTTGTTTGATAATGATCCTCCTAATACGTGTTTTACTTCCCGTTCTTTGTTCGATAATGACCCCATAATACGTGTTTTATTTCCCGTTCCTTGCTAGATAATGATCCCCCTAAAACGTGTTCTACTTCCCGTTCTTTGTTAGATAATGATCCCCTTATGTGTGTTTTACTCCCGGTCTTTGTTCGATAATGATCCCCATAATACGTGTTTTGCTTGCCGTTCTTTAATAGATAATGATTCACCTACTGCGTGTTTTACTTCCCGTTCTTTGTTCGATAATGATCCCCCAAACATGTGTGTTACGTCCCGTTCTTTGTTCCATAATGATCCCCTAGTACGTGTTTTACCTCCCGTTCTTGTTCGATAATGATTCCCTAATACGTGTTTTACCTCCCGTTCTTGTTCGATAATGATTCCCTAATACGTGTTTTACCTCCCGTTCTTGTTCCATAATGATTCCCTAGTACGTGTTTTACCTCCCGTTCTTGTTAGACAATGATCCCCTAATACGTGTATTACTTGCCGTTCTTTGATCAATATTGATCCCCCTAATACGTATTTTACTTCCTGGTCTTTGATCTATAATGATTCCCTAATACGTGTTTTACTTCCCGTTCTTTGTTAGATAATGATCCCCTAATACGTGATTTTCTTCCCGTTCTTTATTATATAATGATCCCCCTAATAAGTGTATTACGTTCACGTTCTTTGTTAGATAATGATCCCCCTAATACGTATTTTACTTCCCTTTCTTTGTTCGATAAAGATCCCCTAATAATAGTGCTTTACTTACCTTTCTTTGTTCTATAATGATCCCCTAATACGTGTTTTACTTCTAGTTCATGTTCGATAATGATCCACCTAATACGTGTTTTACTTCCCGTTCTAGTTGGATAATGATCTCCCTAATACGTGTTTTACTTCCTGTTCTTTGTTCTTTGGCAGACAATATGGACGCGGTGGTGTTGCATTATTATGGCATAATGATATTAATAATTTAATCCAAGTTATAGATTCTGGCAGTGATCGCATAGCCGCAATTAAAGTTAAACTCCGATCGAACAACTTGTATGTTGTACAAGTATACTTACCTTGTGTGAATGAATTTATCGAGGTGTTCAAATCAGAGGTTGATCAGCTAAATGATTTGCTTAGTAGCTTCGAAAATGACAGCCAAATTGTCTTAATGGGCGACTTCAATGCCAAATTCAATTATAATGGCTCAACAAACTTTGTAAGACCCAGAGACATGTATATTGAAACCATAGCCCAGCGTTACTACCTGAAGCCTGTTACTGGAACAACTCTAGGTAGCAGAAGTAGATATTCGTTTGTACCAGGGAGTAATGGGGCTCCAAGTCTCATAGATCATATTCTAGTCGATGAAGGTTCTATACCCAGTATAGCATCATGCTATATAGAAAGTGACGCACCATTGAACGTTTCGCGGCATTTACCACTGTTTGTTTACATAAACGTTGAACATATGTATGCATACTCAGACTCAGATGCGTTACCTTTCGCAAAACAGTGCTACAAATGGACATCGAACACGCAAATTCAAAATTATGAAAACGAACTTACGTCAATGTTACGAAGCAGAAACATAGACTATGATAATGTAAATGAAACCTATGATGAAATTATCGCTTGTATAAATGTATCGGCTAAAATTCATGTTGGAACAAGATCTTTTAAGCATTACTTAAAACCATACTGGTCACCAATGTTGAAAGCATATCACAAAAATATGAAATTGGCTCGTTCAATATGGTTAAGTGAAGGACGATCAAGAAGTGGGGAAGCTTACGATGACTATAAGTTAGAAAAGCGCAAGTTCAGAAGTAAAATGAGAAACGCCGCAAATACATTTGAACGGACCGAATACGAACGTTTAGATAAATTAGCGGAAATGGACCAAAAGGGATTTTGGAAGGTGATAAACTCACGAAAAAATAAAAACAGTAAACGTGCGTGTAACGAGATGGTATTTAATGATGAACTAGTAAATGAACCGGAGAAAATATTGACAGGTTGGCGAAATTATTTTGCTCACTTGTATTCATATTCGACCGAGCCTAACTTTGATGAGGATTTTTGTCTCAAAATTGATCGAGAGGTAAAGTATTTTCTGAAAACTGATGACATTGACTCCGAGTACAACTTGACAAATCCAGTGACTATAACAGAACTATCTAAAATCGTCCTTACAATGCCAAACGGCAAAAGTGCATCACGTGATAACATAACATATGAACATGTAAAACACGGCGGTGAATTATTGATCGGTTGCATTGTGAATCTCTTCAACGCGATATTACGCAACGAAGTTATACCAGATAACTTCAAAGAAAGTATAACAATTACTTTACATAAGGGAAACGGTAAATCAAAAACAAACCCGAACAACTATAGAGCTATATCTTTATTACCAGTGATATTCAAATTGTTTGAAAAAGTTATACTGACTAGAATTGAAACTGAAAATATTAATGATAAATTACACCCACTCCAACATGGGTTCCAAAAGGGAAAATCGTGCAAACTCGCGTCATTCATATACCAAGAAGTGTCAAACTATTGTTATGAACGTAATAGCGTTATGTACACGTGTTTCTTGGATGCGATGAAAGCCTTTGATATGACATGGATCAATGGTATTCTCCATAAATTGTATACACTAGGTATTAAAGGCAAAGCTCTAAGAACTTTCAATGGAATGCTTCATGGAGCTTCCAGTCGCGTCTTGGCCCACGGACACTTATCAGATCCGTTCGATATAAAGCAAGGAACGCGTCAGGGAAGCATCTGCTCTCCGTTTCTATACACAGTGTTCATCGATGAACTCCTACACACCCTGAGCAACTCAATACATGGCATGTCAATCAATAATATACACCCTTGTGCTCCAACTCAGGCTGACGATATGGTGCTTATTTCGTTGACTAAACACGGACTATGTGAACTGCTTTCAATCTGCAAACAATATTCCATCAAATGGCGGTACTTATACAATGCATCCAAATGCGCAGTCTTAGTTCACAATCAGCCACGCCATTGCAAGGAAAGTATTAAATTGTGTTACGACACTACCTGCATTAAAGAAGTTGAGCAATACAAACATCTTGGTGTTGTTCAGCACAAGACTAGAAAAAATCCAGCGAGTGTGGATGATATACGACAATCAGCTAGAAGTACTTTGTTCAGTTTCATACACTCTGGAATTCACGCTAACGGCTTAAACCCAATAACGGCGGCAAAACTATATACATCAACTGTTCTACCAAGATCATTCTTCGGATGCGAACTATGGAATCATATAACAAAGTCCGACATGCGCCATCTTGAGGCAACACACCATTTTTGCCTCAAACGATTGCAGAATCTTCCACAACTAACCCGTTCTGACATGGTGAATGGTCTACTTGGCTTCACCTCCATTGAAGCGTATATAGACTTACAAAAGCTTAGCTTTTTAGGCTATCTGTGTCGTCTAAAATCGTCAGACATTGCACTACAGTTGTTCATTTACAGATTGTATCAATACAATAACAAAAGTACAGCGCGCAATCGAGGTTTTGTGTCTGATATCGCCTGTGTTCTTGAGAAATACGGCTTAGTACGTTTTCTGACTGAATTTGTGTTGAATAATATGTTTCCTGGGAAACAACGGTGGAAGATAATATGTAAACAATCCGTCTTAAACTACGAACAGACAAACTGGTCACTGAGAATGGCTTCCCGTGTTGAATTTACAAGATTCAGAGACGTCCACGATGAACTTATCCCCGCCAGCATGTGGCGTGTAGCACTTGAAAAACCAAATACCATCGAACTTATGTCTTTTACAGCAAAACAAATCTGCAAACCTGTGTGTAGGCCTATCACATGCTTAAACTGTAACACCATTACATATGATGAACTGTTCCACATTGTTTATGAATGCGATACTGTTAAATCAGATAACCTCAGAAACATTTACCTGAACCATGTACATGACTATTTCTCTAATAACTTATATATGTTAATGAAAAATATATCACGACCTGCGTTCTTGAAATATCTACTAGGACATATAGACAAAGATATTGCCAGATTAATACATCCGGAACAGTATTCAGACTTTCTGTGCACCAGTGCTTCATTTCTTAAGCAAGTTTATGCGACAGCATTATAAAATAAACGAAAATAATGTGTTCATATATGTGATACAAAACGATACTATTTATATCACCATGTACTTCATAATGTACCATTTTCGCTTTCGTGAATCCTTATGTTGTTTTAGATGGTTGTATATTTATTATTAAGCCCGAGAATAACTATTGACACTTTCCTTGATCTTAGGCCAAGGTTATGATATTGTATTGTTTTTTTCATTCTTAATTATCTGTACGTATGTATGTTATGTTATGTTATTTGTATATTCTAATTCGTACCTGATCTATAGTTGTGTTTATAATTATGTTCTGTACTTTTGTATCTTTCTTGATGATTGTATGTAACTCTTCAGAAATGGAGGAATAAAAGATAATATATACGTGTTTTACTTCCCGTTCTAGTTGGATAACGATCCCATTAATACGTGTGTTACGTCCCGTTCTTTGTTCGTTAATGTACCCCTGATACGTGCTTTACTTACCTTTCGTTGTTAGATAATGATCCCCTAAAACGTGATTTACTTCCTGTTATTTGTTTGATAATGATTCTCTAATACATGTGTTACTTGTTTTACTTCTCGGTCTTTGATCTCTAATGATCCGCTAATACGTATTTTACTTCACGTTCTTTGATATGATCCCCCTATTACGTGTTGACTTCTTTGCTCTATAATGATCCTCTTCATACGTGGTTTACTTCCCGTTCTAGTTGGGTAATGATCTCCTTAATACGTGTTTTACTTCCCGTTCTTTGTTAGATAATTATACCCAAAGACGTGTCTTACTTCCCTGTCTTATTTAATAATGATCCCCCTAATACGTTTTTATTTTCCCGTTCTTTGTTAGATAATTATACCCAAAGACGTGTCTTACTTCCCTGTCTTATTTAATAATGATCCCCCTAATACCTTTTTTATTTCCCGTTCTTTGTTAGATAATGATCCCTCTAATACGTATTTTACTTCCCGTTTTTTGTTAGATAATGATCCCCCTAATGCGTATTTTACTTCCCTTTCAATGTTCGATAAAGATCCCCTAATAGTGCTTTACTTACCTTTCTTTGTTAAATAATGATCCCCTAATACGTGTTTTACACCCCGTTCTTTGTTAGACAATGATCCCCCTAATACATGTTTTACTTCCCGGTCTTGTTCGATAATGATCCCCCTAATGCGTGTTTTACTTCCCGTTCTTGTTCTATAATCCCTAATACGTATTTTACTTCCCGTTCTTTGTTAGATATGTTAGATAACGATCCCCTTAATACGTGTTTTACTTCCTGTTCTTTGTTCGTTAATGTTCCCTCTAATACGTGTTTCACTTCCTGTTCTTTGTTCGTTAATGATCCCCCTAATACGTGTTTTACTTACCTTTCCTTGTTAGATAATAATCCCCTAATACGTATTTTACTTCCTGTTCTTTGTTCTATAATGATCTCCCTAATATGTGTTTTACTTCCCGTTCTTGTTCGATAATGATCCGCCAATACGAGTTCTACTTCCCGTTCTTTGTTAGATAATTATACCCAAAGACTTGTGTTACTTCCCTTTCTTGTTTAATAATGATCCACCTAATACGTGTTTTACTACCCGTTCTAGTTCGTTAATGTTCCCCCTAATACGTGCTTTACGTACCTTTCTTTGTTAGATAATGATCCGCCAATACGAATTTTACTTCCTACTTCCCGTTCTTTGTTAGATAATTATACCCAAAGACGTGTGTTGCTTCCCGGTCTTGTTCGATAATGATCCCCATATAAATGTTTTACTTCCCGTTCATGTTCGATAATGATCCCCATAATACGTGTTTTACTTCCCGTTCTTGTTCTATGATTTTCTCCCTAATACGTGTTTTACTTCCCGTTCTTGTTCGATAATGATCCCCTAATGCGTGTTTTACTTCCCGTTCTTTGTTAGATAATGATCCCCCTAATACGTGTTTTACTTCCCGTTCTTTGTCCGTTAATGTACCCCCTGATACGTGCTTTACATACCTTTCGTTGTTAGATAATGATCCCCTAAAACGTGATTTACTTCCCGTTCTTTGTTTGATAATGATTCTCTAATACGTTTGTTACTTCCCGTTCTTGTTCGATAATGATACCTTAATACGTCTTTTATTTCCTGACCTTTGTTAGATAATGATCCCCTAATACGTTTTTATTTTCCCGTTCTTTGTTAGATAATTATACCCAAAGACGTGTCTTACTTCCCTGTCTTATTTAATAATGATCCCCCTAATACCTTTTTTATTTCCCGTTCTTTGTTAGATAATGATCCCTCTAATACGTATTTTACTTCCCGTTTTTTGTTAGATAATGATCCCCCTAATGCGTATTTTACTTCCCTTTCAATGTTCGATAAAGATCCCCTAATAGTGCTTTACTTACCTTTCTTTGTTAAATAATGATCCCCTAATATGTGTTTTACACCCCGTTCTTTGTTAGACAATGATCCCCCTAATACATGTTTTACTTCCCGGTCTTGTTCGATAATGATCCCCCTAATGCGTGTTTTACTTCCCGTTCTTGTTCTATAATCCCTAATACGTATTTTACTTCCCGTTCTTTGTTAGATATGTTAGATAACGATCCCCTTAATACGTGTTTTACTTCCTGTTCTTTGTTCGTTAATGTTCCCTCTAATACGTGTTTCACTTCCTGTTCTTTGTTCGTTAATGATCCCCCTAATACGTGTTTTACTTACCTTTCCTTGTTAGATAATAATCCCCTAATACGTATTTTACTTCCTGTTCTTTGTTCTATAATGATCTCCCTAATATGTGTTTTACTTCCCGTTCTTGTTCGATAATGATCCGCCAATACGAGTTCTACTTCCCGTTCTTTGTTAGATAATTATACCCAAAGACTTGTGTTACTTCCCTTTCTTGTTTAATAATGATCCACCTAATACGTGTTTTACTACCCGTTCTAGTTCGTTAATGTTCCCCCTAATACGTGCTTTACGTACCTTTCTTTGTTAGATAATGATCCGCCAATACGAATTTTACTTCCTACTTCCCGTTCTTTGTTAGATAATTATACCCAAAGACGTGTGTTGCTTCCCGGTCTTGTTCGATAATGATCCCCTAATAAATGTTTTACTTCCCGTTCATGTTCGATAATGATCCCCATAATACGTGTTTTACTTCCCGTTCTTGTTCTATGATTTTCTCCCTAATACGTGTTTTACTTCCCGTTCTTGTTCGATAATGATCCCCCTAATACGTGTTTTACTTCCCGTTCTTTGTCCGTTAATGTACCCCCTGATACGTGCTTTACATACCTTTCGTTGTTAGATAATGATCCCCTAAAACGTGATTTACTTCCCGTTCTTTGTTTGATAATGATTCTCTAATACGTTTGTTACTTCCCGTTCTTGTTCGATAATGATACCTTAATACGTCTTTTATTTCCTGACCTTTGTTAGATAATGATCCCCTAATACGTATTTTACTTCCCGTTCTTTGTTAGATAATGATCCCCCTAATACGTGTTTTACTTGCCGTTCTTTGTTAGATAATTATCCCCTAATACGTGTTTTACTTCTCGTTCTTTGATCTCTAATGATCCCCTAATATATATTTACTTCCCGTTCTTTGTTAAATAATGATCCCCTAAGACGTGTGTTACTTCCTTTTCTGGTTTAATAATGATCCCCCTAATACGTTTTTTATTTAACGTTATTTGTTAGATAATGATCCCCTATTACGTGTTTTAATTCCCGTTTTTTGTTCGAAAATGATCCCCCTAATATGTGTTTTACCTCCCATTCTTTGTTAGATAATGATCCCCCTAATACGTGTTTATTTCCCGTTCTTGTTTGATAATGTATTTTACTTCACGTTCTTTGTTACATAATGATCACCTAATACGTGTTTGACTTCATTGTTCTATGATGATCCTCTTCATACGTGTTTTACTTCCCGTTCTTTGTTCGGTAATCCCCCTAATACGTGCTTTACTTACCTTTTTTGATAGATAATGATCCGCCAATACGAGATTTACCTCCCGTTCTTTGTTAGATAACGATCCCCTTAATACGTGTTTGACTTCTTTGTTCTATAATGATCCCCTAATATATGTGTCTTATTTCCCGTTCTTGTTCGTTAATGTTCCCTCTAATACGTGCTTTACTTACCTTTCTTTGTTAGATAATGATCCGCCAATACGAGTTTTACTTCCCGTTCTTTGTTAGATAATTATACCCAAAGACGTGTGTTACTTCCCGTTCTTGTTTAATAATGATCCCCCTCATACCTTATTTATTTCCCGTTCTTTGTTAGATAATGATCCCCCTAATACGTATTTTACTTCCCATTTTTTGTTCGATAATGATCCCCCTAATATGTGTTTTACTTCCCGTTCTTGATCGATAGTGATCCCCCTAATACGTGTTTTACCTTCAGTTCTTTGTTAGATAATGGTCCCCCTAATACGTGTTTTACTCCCCGTTCTTTGTTAGATAATGACCCCCCTATTACGTGTATTACACCCCGTACTTAGTTAGATAATAAACTCCTAATACGTGTTTTATGCCGTTCGTTGTTCGATATTGATCCCCCTAATACATGGTTATTCCCCGTTATGTGTTCGATAATGGTAACCTAATATGTGTTTTACCTCCGTTCTTGTTCGATACGGATCCCCTATTACGTGTTTTAATTCCCGTTCTTTGTTATATAATGGCCCCCTAATGCGTGTGTTACCTCCCGTTCTTTGTTAGATAATGATTCCCCTAATACGTGTGTACTTGCCGTTCCATTTTCGATAATGATCCGCTAATACGTGTTTTACTTCCCGTTCTTTATTATATAATGATTCCCCTAGTACGTGTTTTACCGCCCGTTCTTTGTTAGATAATGATCCCACTATTACGTGTATTATTCCCTGTTCTTAGTTAGATAATGATCCCCTAATACGTGTTTTACTTGCCGTTCGTTGTTCGATAATGATCCCCTAATACGTGATTTACCTCCCGTTCTTAGTTCTATAATGATCCCCTAATACGTGTTTTACTTCCCGTTCTTTGTTCGATGATGATCCGCAAATACGAGTTTTACTTCCCGTTCTTTGTTAGATAATTATCCCCAAAGACGTGTGTTACTTCCCTTTCTTGTTTAATAATGATCCCCCTAATACGTTTTTTATTTCCAGTTCTTTGTTAGATAATGATTCCCCTATTACGTGTTTTACGTCCCGTTTTTTGTACGATAATGATCCCCCTAATATGTGTTTTACTTCCCATTCTTTGTTCTATAATGATCCCCTAATACGTGTTTTACTTCCCTTTCTTGTTCGATAATGATCCCCCTAATACATTTTTTACTTCCCGTTCATGTTCGATAATGATCCCCCTAATACGTGTTTTACTTCCCGTTCTTGTTCGATAATGATCCCCTGCTGTATCACCTGCTGTGTGTAAGCTCACGTATTTATATTTTAACTTCGGCTTATTTATTATCAAACTATCATACACCCTTTGATGCATTAAAGAGACTTCACTTCCAGTGTCTACACGACTTCTAAACCTTTGTCTACCTATCATAACCAAACAAGAATTTGGATTTCCCGAAATATTGACATTGTATGATGGTACTTTAGCTGTTATGTTATTTTTATTTCTCTTTTCATTGGACCAGTTTTCGCTTAAAAATACTTTACCCCTATTTCTAAAAACCATTACTTTAGTTTTACTAGTATTGACTTCTAATCCCCACTTACTACAATAATCATGTAATAAATTAAAGCTATGTTGAAGCTCTTGTGCGGTTTTACCGAGAATGACCATGTCATCTGCAAATAATAATAAAATAAGTACGATTTCCTCAATACATATCCTTGCGTTAATATCGTCCTGCATAAACAACTCCAAATCCTCCACGAACAGAGAGAACAGGACAGGCGACATTACTCCCCTTGTCTTAACCCAACTGCATATTAAAAATATTCTGAATAATTACCACAATGGCGTACACCCGATTTTACCTTTTGATACATGTCTCTAATGACCCTTAACAGTTTACCTTGAATACCAATATTATATAACTTTAACCACAGATCATTTCTATAAATAGAATCAAAACAACGTTTCATATCAACATAGCCGACATATAATCTTTTGTTTTCATTCAGATATTTCTTAACAATATTGTGTAATATAAAAATAGCATCGGTAGTGGAACGTCCTTTTCTAAACCCGAATTGAGAGTCTGATAAAATATTATTATTATCACAAAAGGTAACGATTCGTTTATTTAAAATTGAGGTAAACACCTTAGATAAACAGCTTACTAAAGTAATACCACGATAATTAGTTAGCATAGTTGCATCGCCCTTTTTATATAAAGGAATAATAGTGCCCTCAGTCCATTTATCTGGGAAGTAACCAGAGTCAAGAATTGCATTAAATACGTCAGATATATGAGAAGACAATATATCAATACTCTCAACTAAATATTCATTTAATATTGCATCACTACCAGCCGACTTTTCACGCTTCAAACATTTCACAGCATCAATAACTTCTTGGGCAGAAATATAACTATCTAGCTCATCAAAATTACAAGTTAAATCATTAAAATTCTGTGTATTACAAAAATCTTCCGCCTCAACTTTATTACATGGGAACTTAATCTATTAAAAACATTTAGAGCGTCTATATAACGTCGCCTAGCAACCGTACACTCTCTGTCAAACCACTCGGCATTGTTAACCATAGGTTTGTCACAAATGGAACTAATGATACTACTGTTATTATAATATACCTTTGAAAATAAAGGGTCCGCAACCTCTCTTACAATTTCAGTGAACTCATTTAATACGTTATTTACTGATTCTCTCGAACGAATGTCAATATTATGTGTAACCCTATTAAATATGGATAACTTACCAATTATGCCATTGCGGAATGCATTTTATTATTACTATTCCAGCAATATTCAATATACTTATAAAACGAACTATCAACTGAACTTAAGTGTTAAGGACACAGTGAATAGCGATTGATTAACTAGCACCGTATGTCTGAAATAGAATACGTGAAACCTAAGATACAAGATGAGATGTTATCTGTATATTAATTTAAATATACTTATAAAACGAACTTAAGTGTTACAAACACTTTGAATAGCGATGGATTAAATAGCACCGTATGTCTTGTATAGAATACGTGATAGATGATATGATATAGATAAGAGATACAAATTATCTCTAAAATATAGCGGTAATAAATTGATACCAGAACAGTTCGGAGAGATATTGAATTTATCAAAAGACGCGAGCGGCTGATCTAATTAGACAGTCTAATTGAGATAACCTTGATTGTATATTGAAGATTAAAAATGTAATCCAATTATCGACAGGGCGGTGATCTAATACAGACACTAGAAATTAATGAGGCTTGAAGTGATTATGATATAGATAGTAAATCATAGATTCACGGGACGTAAATATATGAAATAGAAGATATACCAGAAGACCAGTAAAATAGATAGAAAAAGAACATTGTGTTACGTGGTTATTGTATTGATAGAGAAATAAAATATACCCCTAGACAACCGACCAGAGAGTTTATATAGCTTAAACCTTGGAAAGAGCCGTAAATAGACCAGACGGAGAGTAAGAGCAGACGAGGGGGGACGCCACACTAGGTCCTCAAAGTCGACAATATCATTTTGAAGAATATCAAACAAATTAACTGCTGAAATAGTATATGCTGGCGCTGCTTCGCCCCATATATATAAACCGCATACATAAATATCGTTATCAAATTTAAAAAAGTGTTTATCTAGCTTCAACCAGATAATTGTGTCATGATGTGACCGTATGATAGTATGATTGCCTTGTATAACGACCGTATACAGCATTATTATAAATGGACCAATACTCATGAATATGCACCATGCTATACAACTAATTATGGAGGTAATTAATTAACATAATCAACATATAACACCATTATGTTACATTATATCTAACATACGGAAGTTCACACGTCCATTACTTGTTATGTTTATATATAACATACGGACGTTCACACGTCCATTACTTGTTATGTTTATATCTAACATACGGACGTTCACACGTCCATTACTTGTTATGTTTATATCTAACATACGGACGTTCACACGTCCATTACTTGTTATGTTTATATCTAACATACGGACGTTCACACGTCCATTACTTGTTATGTTTATATCTAACATACGGAAGCTCACGTGCCCATTACTTGCTATGTTTATAT
Source organism: Archivesica marissinica (assembly GCA_014843695.1). Classification (NCBI taxonomy): domain Eukaryota; kingdom Metazoa; phylum Mollusca; class Bivalvia; order Venerida; family Vesicomyidae; genus Archivesica; species Archivesica marissinica. The sequence continues at coordinate 86,597,904 of CM026397.1, read as the reverse complement.
CTAACATACGGAAGCTCACGTGCCCATTGCTTGTTATGTTTATATATAACATACGGAAGCTCACGTGCCCATTACTTGCTATGTTTATATATAACATACGGAAGCTCACGTGCCCATTACTTGCTATGTTTATATCTAACATACGGAAGCTCACGTGCCCATTACTTGCTATGTTTATATCTAGCATACGGAAGCTCACGTGCCCATTACTTGCTATGTTTATATCTAACATACGGAAGCTCACGTGCCCATTACTTGTTATGTTTATATCTAACATACGGAAGCTCACGTGTACATTACTGGTTATGTTTATATATAACATAAAGTTTGAGTATTCTTGCTACTTTCTATCTCCGTATGCCAAAATCATTGATATAATTAGTAAAGCCAATGTCTCATATTCTGTTACAGTTTATATTTGCTGTATCAGTTCTAGTGCTGGCGTTGATCACAGCGGCGATTATTGTGTTCGTATTCAGACAAAAGGTTCGTACTAGTCTACTTTCTACAACAGTTATAAACACACAGTTATCAACTTATCATTGCCGCCCCGGTATTTGAACCACTACGGTTTGTCTGTGAATAACTTTTAGTCAGTCTCTTTTGTAGCAGATGAACTAATATTATTATGTACAATGATCATTCTTGAGCTGGACTAAACTCAGATTGCATAACATATTTTAAAATAAAACTATATGTACAATTTCACTCACATGTAAATTCAACATTTACGATCCACCAATCAAAGTCTATGTAATAGAAATATGTCGTCTGGAATGTGCACATGACCGACGCGTGACCTAGCAAAGTAATCATTTATTTAGAGCGTTAGCCTGTTACAAAAACAAACAAACAAACAAACACACAAGTGTATGATGTCATCAAAATCATATTACATAAATGATAACATCTTTACATTGTAGATAGTGTAGGGTATACACGTCTACGTCCCCGCGAGGAGTTCGACATTAACGGAAGATAGATAGATATATGTTGGGATTTAGTATTTTATACAGTGCTATATCCATTGTAGATAGATAGATATATATCTTTTATTCCACCATATGATGAGATACATGTACATACTAAACACAGACAATTGATAACAAAATGAACAGATGAAATGGAACATAGAACTTTTTACACATATATGCACTATAATATATTATGTGTGTATATTTCAACTTCTACACACATAATATACACATACACACAGATACACAATACATACATACCAACCTACATGCATATACACATATACATATATACATATATTTATATACATATACATATATACATATACACACATATACATACATACACACATGCATATACATACATATACACAGACATACAGACTACTGGATATGGCATAAACATTAATATATGAACTATATTAACCATTGTATTAGCTATGCATATATATATACACATATCTTTGTAGATCTGAGATCTTGTATTCATTATATTCATGAATACCTTCATGAAGTATGTGTACGTTACTTAGGAAAAGGTTCGTCTTTTCAACTACAGAAAAGTCATTGTTATTTCTAAGACTGACTCGAATTAATTCCAAAGCATGTCCAAAGTAGCAACCCTAAAAGAAAAAGGTAGCATTAGGGAATCAGAATTGGACAATTTTAATTGTTTTCAAACCCAGTTTATAGGGTATATTACATTAATAAATAGTTTAAGCATTTTGCTAAATGATGCATATATCTTAACATTAATTTGAAACATTGCACTGTGACTCTGTGACTCACTCATAATTAAAGTTGAAAATCCGGATAACATTTCAATAATTTGATCTCTATAATACATATTACTGAGGCTAGTATAGGTATCATGTCCTAGAGAGTTATGAACACTCTTCCACATATTTTGTCTGGTAGCGTCGTTTACTCGACAAAACAATACCAGATGGATTGCTATGGAGTCCGTTACGAGTTTACAGTTTGGACATATCATTGCATATGGTCTGCTAAACAGTTTACTAGCCATCAAAACAACTGTCCTACAATATGGTAAATAATTACGATATAGTTGGCTAAAACGCCATATACTACATGGGATCAGCCCACCGTGTATACTTAAAAAGCTTTGTAATATATCATCAGTAATTAATTGTGTCCTATATTGAAAGTTTGCTTAATTGTATACATACTTGTTGACTATAGTTCTCCAGGTAACAACACTTGGAAATATAGCAGTGTTTATAAAATCGTAAAAATAACTTCCTAGACCATATTTCCCCAAAATACGATATAGGTCTGGTATATATCCCAATGTTTTACTAGGTTTAATTTTGAATTGCATAAGTCGAGTGGAAAATAAGACTTTAGCACTCTTTTTAACATCCATATTGCATAATTGACCGAAAAATAAGAGCTTCCGCTTATCGATCTCTTGTTCAAGCGAGAGAGCACCAATACAACCTAATGCAATAGCCGCCCGTGGTATTGATTGCATGAATTTAATACATTGGCGATGCACTCTTTCAAGGGACTGTAATTGAGCTTCAGACATGTTACACCATAGTTCACACCCGAACAATGCCTTTGATAGAACAATTGATTGATATAGGTGTTTTATTGATAGCGGGTGTAAACCATTTCTGTGCACACCGAAGTCGGCCATGCTAAAGAATGTTTTGCGTATTTTTGAACAGGCTTGCTTAATATTATCATCAAGATTCAAGTACTTATTACAATTTACCCCTAAATGAACATAAGATTCAGATTCCTCCACTGATGTACTATCTAACTTCCAATTTCTAGAACTATTTTTAAAATCACCATATGTCTCGTTGAATACAATTACAATACATTTTCCAGCATTATACCGTTCTTTTGTAGAATTTTTATAGCATATATCAATTAATTTTTCTAGACCAGATTTGGAGCAAGATAGTAGCACCATGTCGTCAGCATGAGTTGGAAATCCTTAACAAGTATCATGTATATTCAAACAGTATTTCGACGAAGCAATTTCGTTCATCAGATCATTGACGAAAATTAAATAAAGCCATGGGCTGATACATTGACCTTGTAGATACTGTAGGATATATGTTGGGATTTAGTAATGTATACAGTGCTATATCCATTGTAGATAATGTAGGATATATGTTGGGATTTAGTAATTTATACAGTGAAGTATCCATTTTAGATATTGTAGGATATATGGTGGGATTTAGTAATGTATACAGTGCTATATCCATTGTAGATAGTGTAGGATATATGTTGGGATTTAGTAATTTATACAGTGAACTATCCATTGTAGATAGTGTAGGATATATGTTGGGATTTAGTAATTTATACAGTGAACTATCCATTGTAGATAGTGTAGGATATATGTTGGGATTTAGTAATTAATACAGTGAAATATCCATTGTAGATAGGGTAGGATATATGTTGGGATTTAGTAATATATGCAGTACAATATCCATTGTAGATAATGTAGGATATATGTTGGGATTTAGTAATATATACAGAGAAATATCCATTGTAGATAGTGTAGGATATATGTGGGAATTTAGTAATATATACAGAGAAATATCCATTGTAGATAATGTAGGATATATGTTGGGATTTAGTAATATATACAGAGAAATATCCATTGTAGATACTGTAGGATATATGTTGGGATTTTGTAATTTATACAGTGCTATATCCATTGTAGATACTGTAGGATATATGTTGGGATTTAGTAATTTATACAGTGACATATCCATTTTAGATAGTGTAGGATATATGTTTGGATTTAGTAATTTATACAGTGAAATATCCATTGTAGATACTGTAGGATATACGTTGGGATTTAGTAATTTATACAGTGACTTATCCATTGTAGATACTGTAGGATATCTATTGGGATTTAGTAATTTATACAGAGAAATATTCATTGTAGATAGTGAAGGATATATGGTGGGATTTAGTAATTTATACAGTGAAATATGCATTGTAGATAGTGTAGGATATATGTTGGGATTTAATAATGTATACAGTGCTATATCCATGGTAGATAGTGTAGAATATATGTTGGTATTTAGTTATTTATTCAGTGAAATATCCATTGTAGATACTGTAGGATATATGTTGGTATTTAGTAATGTATACAGTGCTATATCCATTGTAGATACTGTAGGATATACGTTGGGATTTAATAATTTAAACAGTGCTATATCCATTGTAGATAGTGAAGGATATATGTTGGGATTTATTAATTTATACAGTGCTATATCCATTGTAGATAGCATAAGATATATGTTGGGATTTTGTAATTTATACAGTGAAATATCCATTGTACTGAAGGATATTTGATGGGATTTAGTAATTTATACAGAGAAATATCCATTTTAGATAGTGTAGGATATATGTTGGGATTTTGTAATTTATACAGTGAAATATCCATTGTAGATACTGTAGGATATATGATGGGATTTAGTAATTTATAAAGTGACATATCCATTGTAGATAGTGAAGGATATATGTTTGGATTTAGTAATTTATACAGTGAAATATCCATTGTAGATACTGTAGGATATACGTTGGGATTTAGTAATTTATACAGTGACTTATCCATTGTAGATACTGTAGGATATCTGTTGGGATTTAGTAATTTATACAGAGAAATTTTCATTGTAGATAGTGAAGGATATATGGTGGGATTTAGTAATTTATACAGTGAAATATCCATTGTAGATAGTGTAGGATATCTGTTGGGATTTAGTAATATTTATACAGAGAAATATTCATTGTAGATAGTGAAGGATATATGTTGGGATTTAGTAATTTAAACAGCGAAATATCCATTGTAGATACTGTAGGATATACGTTGGGATTTAATAATTTAAACAGTGCTATATCCATTGTAGATAGTGAAGGATATATGTTGGGATTTAGTATTTTATACAGTGAAATATCCATTGTAGATAGTGTAGGATATATGTGGGAATCTAGTAATATATACAGAGAAATATCCATTGTAGATAATGTAGGATATATGTTGGGATTTAGTAATATATACAGAGAAATATCCATTGTAGATACTGTAGGATATATGTTGGGATTTTGTAATTTATACAGTGCTATATCCATTGTAGATACTGTAGGATATATGTTGGGATTTAGTAATTTATACAGTGACATATCCATTTTAGATAGTGTAGGATATATGTTTGGATTTAGTAATTTATACAGTGAAATATCCATTGTAGATACTGTAGGATATACGTTGGGATTTAGTAATTTATACAGTGACTTATCCATTGTAGATACTGTAGGATATCTATTGGGATTTAGTAATTTATACAGAGAAATATTCATTGTAGATAGTGAAGGATATATGGTGGGATTTAGTAATTTATACAGTGAAATATGCATTGTAGATAGTGTAGGATATATGTTGGGATTTAATAATGTATACAGTGCTATATCCATGGTAGATAGTGTAGAATATATGTTGGTATTTAGTTATTTATTCAGTGAAATATCCATTGTAGATACTGTAGGATATATGTTGGTATTTAGTAATGTATACAGTGCTATATCCATTGTAGATACTGTAGGATATACGTTGGGATTTAATAATTTAAACAGTGCTATATCCATTGTAGATAGTGAAGGATATATGTTGGGATCTATTAATTTATACAGTGCTATATCCATTGTAGATAGCATAGGATATATGTTGGGATTTTGTAATTTATACAGTGAAATATCCATTGTACTGAAGGATATTTGATGGGATTTAGTAATTTATACAGAGAAAGATCCATTTTAGATAGTGTAGGATATATGTTGGGATTTTGTAATTTATACAGTGAAATATCCATTGTAGATACTGTAGGATATATGATGGGATTTAGTAATTTATAAAGTGACATATCCATTGTAGATAGTGAAGGATATATGTTTGGATTTAGTAATTTATACAGTGAAATATCCATAGTAGATACTGTAGGATATACGTTGGGATTTAGTAATTTATACAGTGACTTATCCATTGTAGATACTGTAGGATATCTGTTGGGATTTAGTAATTTATACAGAGAAATTTTCATTGTAGATAGTGAAGGATATATGGTGGGATTTAGTAATTTATACAGTGAAATATCCATTGTAGATAGTGTAGGATATCTGTTGGGATTTAGTAATATTTATACAGAGAAATATTCATTGTAGATAGTGAAGGATATATGTTGGGATTTAGTAATTTATACAGCGAAATATCCATTGTAGATACTGTAGGATATACGTTGGGATTTAATAATTTAAACAGTGCTATATCCATTGTAGATAGTGAAGGATATATGTTGGGATTTAGTATTTTATACAGTGAAATATCCATTGTAGATACTGTAGGATATCTGTTGGGATTTAGTAATTTATACAGTGAAATATCCATTGTAGATACTGTAGGATATCTGTTGGGATTTAGTAATATTTATACAGAGAAATATTCATTGTAGATAGTGAAGGATATATGTTGGGATTTAGTAATTTATACAGTGAAATATCCATTGTAGATACTGTAGGATATACGTTGGGATTTAATAATTTAAACAGTGCTATATCCATTGTAGATAGTGAAGGATATATGTTGGGATTTAGTATTTTATACAGTGAAATATCCATTGTAGATACTGTAGGATATCTGTTGGGATTTAGTAATTTATACAGTGAAATATCCATTGTAGATACTGTAGGATATCTGTTGGGATTTAGTAATATTTATACAGAGAAATATTCATTGTAGATAGTGAAGGATATATGTTGGGATTTAGTAATTTATACAGTGAAATATCCATTGTAGATACTGTAGGATATACGTTGGGATTTAATAATTTAAACAGTGCTATATCCATTGTAGATAGTGAAGGATATATGTTGGGATTTAGTATTTTATACAGTGAAATATCCATTGTAGATACTGTAGGATATCTGTTGGGATTTAGTAATTTATACAGTGAAATATCCATTGTAGATACTGTAGGATATCTGTTGGGATTTAGTAATATTTATACAGAGAAATATTCATTGTAGATAGTGAAGGATATATGTTGGGATTTAGTAATTTATACAGTGAAATATCCATTGTAGATACTGTAGGATATACGTTGGGATTTAATAATTTAAACAGTGCTATATCCATTGTAGATAGTGAAGGATATATGTTGGGATTTAGTATTTTATACAGTGAAATATCCATTGTAGATACTGTAGGATATCTGTTGGGATTCAGTCATTTATACAGAGAAATATCCATTGTAGAGAGTGAACTATATACGTTGGGATTTAGTAATTTATACAGTGAAATATCCATTGTAGATACTGTAGGATATCTGTTGGGATTTAGTAATATTCATACAGAGAAATATTCATTGTAGATAGTGAAGGATATATGTTGGGATTTAGTAATTTATACAGTGAAATATCCATTGTAGATACTGTAGGATATACCTTGGGATTTAATAATTTAAACTGTGCTATATCCATTGTAGATAGTGAAGGTTATATGTTGGGATTTAGTATTGTATACAGTGAAATATCCATTGTAGATAGTGTAGGATATATGTTGGGATTTAGTAATTTATACAGTGAAATATCCATTGTAGATACTGTAGGATATACGTTGGGATTTAATAATTTAAACAGTGCTATATCCATTGTTGATAGTGAAGGATATATGTTGGGATTTATTAATTGATACAGTGCTATATCCATTGTAGATAGCATAGGATATATGTTGGGATTTTGCAATTTATACAGTGAAATATCCATTGTACTGAAGGATATTTGATGGGATTTAGTAATTTATACAGAGAAATATCCATTGTAGATAGTGAAGGATATATGGTGGGATTTAGTAATTTATACAGTGAAATATCCATTGTATATAGTGTAGGATATATGTTGGGATTTAATATTGTATACAGTGCTATATCCATTGTAGACAATGTAGGATATATGTTGGGATTTAGTAATTTATACAGTGAAATATCAATTGTAGATAGTGAAGGTTATATGTTGGGATTTAGTATTGTATACAGTGCTATATCCATTGTAGATAATGTAGGATATATGTTGGGATTTAGTAATTTATACAGTGAAATATCCATTGTAGATATTGTAGGATATATGTCGGGATTTAGCAATGCATACAGTGCTATTTCCATTGTAGATAGTGTAAGATATATGTTGATATTTAGTTATTTATTCAGTGAAATATCCATTGTAGATAGTGTAGGATATATGTTGGGATTTAGTAATTTATACAGTAAAATATCCATTGCAGATAGTGTAGGATATATGTTGGGATTTAGTAATTTATACAGTGCTATATCCATTGTAGATAGTGAAGTATATATGTTGGGATTTAGTAATTTATACAGTGAAATATCCATTGTAGATATTGTAGGATATACGTTGGGATTTAGTAATTTAAACAGTGCTATATCCATTGTAGAGAGTGAAGGATATATGTTGGGATTTATTAATTTATACAGTGCTATATCCATTGTAGATAGCATAGGATATATGTTGGGATTTAGTAATTTATACAGTGAAATATCCATTGTACTGTAGGATATATGATGGGATTTAGTTATTTATTCAGTGAAATATCCATTGTAGATAGTGTAGTATATATGTTGGGATTTAGTAATTTATACAGTGAACTATCCAGTGTAGATATTGTAGGATATATGTCGGGATTTAGTAATGTATACAGTGCTATATCCATTGTAGATAGTGTAGGATATATGTTGGTATTTAGTTATTTATTCAGTGAATATCCATTGTAGATACTGTAGAATATATGTTGGGATTTAGTAATTTATACAGTGACATATCCATTGTAGAGAGTGAAGGATATATGTTTGGATTTAGTAATTTATACAGAGACATTTTCATTGTAGATAGTGTAGGATATATGGTGGGATTTAGTAATTTATACAGTGCTATATCCATTGTAGATAGTGAAGTATATATGTTGGGATTTAGTAATTTGAACAGTGCTATATCCATTGTAGATAGTGAAGGATATATGTTGGGATTTATTAATTTATACAGTGCTATATCCATTGTAGATAACATAGGATATATGTTGGGATTTAGTAATTGATACAGTGAAATATCCATTGTACTGTAGGATATATGTTGGGATTTAGTAATATATACAGTGCTATATCCATTGTAGATAGCATAGGATATATGTTGGGATTTAGTAATTTATACAGTGAAATATCCATTGTACTGTAGGATATATGTTGGGATTTAGTTATTTATTCAGTGAAATATCCATTGTAGATAGTGTAGGATATATGTTGGGATTTAGTAATCTATACAGTGAAATATCCATTTTAGATAGTGTAGGATATATGTTGGAAATATGGAATATATACAGTGAAATATCCATTGTAGATACTGTAGGATATATGTTGGGATCTAGTAATTTATAAAGTGACTTATCCATTGTAGATACTGTAGGATATCTATTGGGATTTAGTAATTTATACTGAGAAATTTTCATTGTAGATAGTGAATGATATATTGTGGGATTTAGTTATTTATACAGTGAAATATGCATTGTAGATAGTGTAGGATATATGTTGGTATTTAATAATGTATACAGTTCTAAATCCATTGTAGATAATGTAGGATATATGTTGGGATTTAGTAATTTATACAGTGAAATATCCATGCTAGATATTGTAGGATATATGTCGGGATTTAGTAATGTATACAGTGCTATATCCATTGTAGATAGTGTAGGATATATGTTGGTATTTAGTTATTTATTCAGTGAAATATCCATTGTAGATAGTGAAGGATATCTGTTGGGATGTAGTAATTTATACAGTGATATATCCATTGTATATACTGTAGGATATGCGTTGGGATTTAGTAATTTATAAAGTGAAATATCCATTGTAGATAGAGAAGAATATCTGTTTGGATTTAGTAATTTATACAGTGCTATATCCATTGTAGATAGTGAAGTATATATGTTGGGATTTAGTAATTTATACAGTGATATATCCATTGTATATACTGTAGGATATACGTTGGGATTTAGTAATTTAAACAGTGCTATATCCATTGTAGATAGTGAAGGATATATGTTGGGATTTATTAATTAAATACAGTGCTATATCCATTGTAGATAGCATAGGATATATGATGGGATTTAGTAATTTATACAGTGAAATATCGATTGTAGATACTGTAGGATATATGTTGGGATTTAGTAATTTATACAGTGAAATATCCATTTTAGATACTGTAGGATATCTATTGGGATTTAGTAATTTATACAGTAACATTTTCATTGTAGATAGTGAAGGATATATGTTGGGATTTATTAATTTATACAGTGAAATATCCATTGTAGATAGTGAAGGATATCTGTTGGGATTTAGTAATTTATACAGTGCTATATCCATTGTAGATAGTGAAGTATATATGTTGGGATTTAGTAATTTATACAGTGAAATATCCATTGTAGATACTGTAGGATATACGTTGGGATTTAGTAATGTATACAGTGAAATATCCATTGTAGATAGTGAAGGATATCTGTTGGGATTTAGTAATTTATACAGTGCTATATCCATTGTAGATACTGTAGGATATATGTTGGGATTTAGTAATTTATACAGAGAAATTTTCATTGTGGATAGTGAAGGATATATGTTGGGATTTAGTAATTTATACAGTGAAATATCCATTGTAGATATTGTAGGATATATGTCGGGATTTAGTAATGCATACAGTGCTATATCCAATGTAGATAGTGTAAGATATATGTTGATATTTAGTTATTTATTCAGTGAAATATCCATTGTAGATAGTGTAGGATATATGTTGGGATTTAGTAATTTATACAGTGAAGTATCCATTTTAGATATTGTAGGATATATGTCGGGATTTAGTAATGTATACAGTGCTATATCCATTGTAGATAGTGTAGGATATATGTTGGTATTTAGTTATTTATTCAGTGAAATATCCATTGTAGATATTGTAGGATATATGTTGGGATTTAGTAATTTGTACAGTGCTATGTCCATTGTAGATACTGTAGAATATACGTTGGGATTTAGTAATTTATACAGAGAAATATACATTGTAGATAATGTAGGATATATGTTGATATTTAGTAATTTATACAGTGAAATATCCATTGTAGAGAGTGAAGTATATCTGTTGGGATTTAGTAATTTATACAGTGCTATATCTATTGTAGATAGTGAACTATATATGTTGGGATTTAGTAATTTATACAGTGAAATATCCATAGTAGATACTGTAGGATATTTGTTGGGATTTAGTAATTTAAACAGTGACATATCCATTGTAGAGAGTGAAGGATATATGTTTGGATTTAGTAATTTATACATTGAAATATCCATTGTAGATAGTGAAGGATATATGTTGGGATTTATTAATTTATACAGTGCTATATCCATTGTAGATAGCATAGGATATATGTTGGGATTTAGTAATTTATACAGAGAAATATCCATTGTAGATACTGTAGGATATATGTTGGGATTTTGTAATTTATACAGTGAAATATCCATTGTAAATACTGTAGGATATATGTTGGGATTTAGTAATTTATACAGTGAAATATCCATTGTAGATACCGTAGGATATCTATTGGGATTTAGTAATTTATACAGAGACATTTTCATTGTAGATAGTGAAGGATATATGGTGGGATTTAGTAATTTATACAGTGAAATATCCATTGTAGATATTGTAGGATATATGTTGGGATTTAGTAATTTATACAGTGCTATGTCCATTGTAGATACTGTAGGATATACGTTGGGATTTATTAATTTATACAGTGAAATATCCATTGTAGATAGTGAAGGATATCTGTTGGGATTTATTAATTTATACAGTGCTATGTCCATTGTAGATACTGTAGGATATATGTTGGGATTTAGTAATTTATACAGTGAAATATCCATTGTAGATATTGTAGGATATATGTCGGGATTTAGTAATGCATACAGTGCTATATCCATTGTAGATAGTGTAGGATATATGTTGGGATTTAGTAATTTATACAGAGAAATATCCATTTTAGATAGTTTAGGATATATGTTGGGATTTAGTAATTTATACAGTGAAATATCCATTGTAGATAGTGTAGGATATATGTTGGGATTTAGTAATTTATACAGTGAAATATCCATTGTAGATAGTGTAGGATATATGTTGGGATTTAATAATGTATACAGTTCTAAATCCATTGTAGATAATGTGGGATATATGTTGGGATTTAGTAATTTATACAGTGAAATATCCATTGTAGATAGTGTAGGATATATGTTGGGATTTAGTAATTTATACAGTGAAATATCCATTGTAGATACTGTAGGATATATGTTGGGATTTAGTAATTTATTAAGTGAAATATCCATTGTAGATACTGTAGGATATCTGTTGGGATTTAGTAATTTATACAGAGAAATGTTCATTGTAGATAGTGAAGGATATATTTTGGAATTTAGTAATTTATACAGTGAAATATGCATTGTAGATAGTGTAGGATATATGTTGTGATTTAGTAATGTTTACAGTGCTATATCCATTGTAGATAGTGTAGGATATATGTTGGTATTTAGTTATTTATTCAGTGAAATATCCATTGTAGATATTGTAGGATATTTGTTGGGATTTAGTAATTTGTACAGTGCTATGTCCATTGTAGATACTGTAGGATATACGTTGGGATATAGTAATTTATACAGAGAAATATCCATTGTAGAAAATGTAGGATATATGTTGATATTTAGTAATTTATACAGTGAAATATCCATTGTAGATAGTGAAGGATATCTGTTGGGATTTAGTAATTTATACAGTGCTATATCCATTGTAGATAGTGAACTATATAGGTTGGGATTTAGTAATTCATACAGTGAAATATCCATTGTAGATACTGTAGGATATATGTTGGGATTTAGTAATTTAAACAGTGACATATCCATTGTAGAGAGTGAAGGATATATGTTTGGATTTAGTAATTTATACATTGAAATATCCATTGTAGATAGTGAAGGATATATGTTGGGATTTATTAATTTATACAGTGCTATATCCATTGTAGATAGCATAGGATATATGTTGGGATTTAGTAATTTATACAGTGAAATATCCATTGTAGATACCGTAGGATATATGTTGGGATTTAGTAATTTATACAGTGACATATCCATTGTATATACTGTAGGATATATGTTGGGATTTACTAATTTATACAGTGAAATATCCATTGTAGATACTGTAGGATATCTATTGGGATTTAGTAATTTATACAGTGAAATATCCATTGTAGATACTGTAGGATATATGTTGGGATTTAGTAATTTAAACAGTGACATATCCATTGTAGAGAGTGAAGGATATATGTTTGGATTTAGTAATTTATACATTGAAATATCCATTGTAGATAGTGAAGGATATATGTTGGGATTTATTAATTTATACAGTGCTATATCCATTGTAGATAGCATAGGATATATGTTGGGATTTAGTAATTTATACAGTGAAATATCCATTGTAGATACCGTAGGATATATGTTGGGATTTAGTAATTTATACAGTGACATATCCATTGTATATACTGTAGGATATATGTTGGGATTTACTAATTTATACAGTGAAATATCCATTGTAGATACTGTAGGATATCTATTGGGATTTAGTAATTTATACAGTGAAATATCCATTGTAGATAGTGAAGGATATCTGTTGGGATCTAGTAATTTATACAGTAAAATTTCCATTGCAGATAATGTAGGATATATGTTGGGATTTAGTAATTAATAAAGTGAAATATCCATTGTAGATAGTGTAGGATATATGTTGGGATTTAGTAATTTATACAGAGAAATATCCATTGTAGATATTGTAGGATATATGTTGGGATTTAATAATGTATACAGTTCTAAATACATTGTAGATAATGTAGGATATATGTTGGGATTTAGTAATCTATACAGTGAAATATCCATTGTAGATATTGTAGGATATATGTTGGGATTTAGTAATCTATACAGTGAAATATCCATTGTAGATATTGTAGGATATATGTCGGGATTTAGTATTGCATACAGTGCTATATCCAATGTAGATAGTGTAAGATATATGTTGATATTTAGTTATTTATTCAGTGAAATATCCATTGTAAATAGTGTAGGATATATGTTGGGATTTAGTAATTTATACAGTGAAATATCCATTGTAGATAGTGAAGGATATCTGTTGGGATTTAGTAATTTATACAGTAAAATTTCCATTGCAGATAGTGTAGGATATATGTTGGGATTTAGTAATTAATAAAGTGAAATATCCATTGTAGATAATGTAGGATATATGTTGGGATTTAGTAATAAATAAAGTGAAATATCCATTGTAGATAGTGTAGGATATATGTTGGGATTTAGTAATTTATACAGAGAAATATCCATTGTAGATATTGTAGGATATATGTTGGGATTTAATAATGTATACAGTTCTAAATCCATTGTAGATAATGTAGGATATATGTTGGGATTTAGTAATTTATACTGTGAAATATCCATTGTAGATATTGTAGGATATATGTCGGGATTTAGTAATGCATACAGTGCTATATCCAATGTAGATAGTGTAAGATATATGTTGATATTTAGTTATTTATTCAGTGAAATATCCATTGTAGATAGTGTAGGATATATGTTGGGATTTAGTAATTTATACAGTGAAATATCCATTGTAGATAGTGTAGGATATAGGTTGGGATTTAGTAATGAATACAGTGAAATTTCCATTGTAGATAGTGAAGGATATCTGTTGGGATTTATTAATTTATACAGTGCTATATCCATTGTAGATAGTGTAGGATATATGTTGCGATTTAATAATTTATACAGAGAAATATCCATTGTAGATAGTGTAGAATATATGTTGGGATTTTGTAATTTTTACAGAGAAATATCCATTTTAGATAGTTTAGGGTATATGTTGGGATTTTGTAATTTATACAGTGAAATATCCATTGTAGATACTGTAGGATATATGTTGGGATTTAGTAATTTATACAGTGAAATATCCATTGTAGATACTGTAGGATATACGTTGGAATTTAGTAATTTATACAGTGAAATATCCATTGTAGATAGTGAAGTATATCTGTTGGGATTTATTAATTTATACAGTGCTATAACCATTGTAGATACTGTAGGATATATGTTGGGATTTAGTAATATATACAGTGAAATATCCATTGTAGATAGTGTAGGATATATGTTGGGATTTAGTAATTTATACAGTGAAATATCCATTGTAGATACTGTAGGATATATGTTGGGATTTAGTAATTAATAAAGTGAAATATCCATTGTAGATAGTGTAGGATATATGTTGGGATTTAGTAATGTATACAGTGAAATAACCATTTTGGATAGTGAAGGATATCTGTTGGGATTTAATAATGTATAGAGTGAAATATCCATTGTAGATAGGTTAGGATATATGTTGGGATTTAGTAATGTATACAGTAAAATATCCATTGTGAATAGTGTAGTATATATGTTGGGATTTAGTAATATATACAGAGAATATCCAATGAAGATATTGTAGGATATATTTTGGGATTTAGTAATTTATACAGAGAAATATCCATTGTAGATAGTGTAGGATATGTGTTGGGATTTAGTAATTTATACAGTGCTATATCCATTGTAGATACTGTAGGATATATGTTGGGATTTAGTCATTTATACAGTGAAATATGCATTGTAGATATTGTAGGATATATGTTGGGATTTAGTAATTGATACAGTGCTATGTCCATTGTAGACACTGTAGGATATACGTTGGGATTTAGTAATTTATACAGTGAAATATCCATTGTAGATAGTGAAGGATATGTGTTGGGATTTAGTAATTTATACAGTGCTATATCCATTGTAGATACTGTAGGATATATGTTGGGATTTAGTTTTTGTTTTTTGTGTGTGGGTTTGTTGGGAATTTATACAGTGAAATATCCATTGTAGATATTGTAGGATATTTATGTAAGATATATGTTGATATTTAGTTATTTATTCAGTGAAATATCCATTGTTAAGAGTGTAGGATATATGTTGGGATTTAGTAATTTATACAGTGAAATATCCATTGTAGATTGTGAAGGATATCTGTTGGGATTTAGTAATTTATACAGTAAAATATCCATTGTAGATAGTGTAGGATATATGTTGGGATTTAGTAATTTAAACAGTGACATATCCATTGTAGAGAGTGAAGGATATATGTTTGGATTTAGTAATTTATACATTGAAATATCCATTGTAGATATTGAAGGATATATGTTGGGATTTATTAATTTATACAGTAAAATATCCATTGTAGATAGCATAGGATATATGTTGGGATTTAGTAATTTATACAGTGAAATATCCATTGTAGATACTGTATGATATCTATTGGGATTTAGTAATTTATACAGAGACATTTTCATTGTAGATATTGAAGGATATATGGTGGGATTTAGTAATTTATACAGTGAAATATGCATTGTAGATATTGTAGGATATATGTTGGGATTTAGTAATTGGTACAGTGCTATGTCCATTGTAGATACTGTAGGATATACGTTGGGATTTAGTAATTTATACAGTGAAATATCCATTGTAGAGAGTGAAGGATATCTGTTGGGATTTAGTAATTTATACAGTGCTCTATCCATTGTAGATACTGTAGGATATATGTTGGGATTTAGCAATTTATACAGAGAAATTTTCATTGTAGACAGTGAAGGATATATGTTGGGATTTAGTAATTTATACAGTGAAATATCCATTGTAGATATTGTAGGATATATGTCGGGATTTAGTAATGCAAACAATGCATATCCATTGTAGATAGTGTAAGATATATGTTGATATTTAGTTATTTATTCAGTGAAATATCCATTGTAGATAGTGTAGGATATATGTTGGGATTTAGTAATTTATACAGTGAAATATCCATTGTAGATAGTGAGTGAGGATATTGTTGGGATTTATAATGTATACAGTGAAATATCCATTGTAGATATGTAGGATATATGTTGGGATTTAGTAATTTATACAGTAAAATATCCATTGTAGATAGTGTAGGATATATGTTGGGATTTAGTAATATATACAGAGAAATATCCATTGTAGATATTGTAGGATATATGTTGGGATTTAGTAATTTATACAGTGAAATATCCATTGTAGATATGTAGGATATATGTTGGGATTTATAATTAACAGGATATCCATTGTAGATATGAGGATATATGTTGGGATTTATGTAATATACAGTGATATCCATGTAGATATGTAGATATTGTTGATTTAGTTTATCAGTGAAATATCATTGTTGTAGGATATATGTTGGGATTTAGTAATGCATACAGTAAAATATCCATTGTAGATAGTGTAGGATATATGTTGGTATTTGGTAATAAATATAGAGATATATCAATTGTAGATATTGTAGGATATATGTTGGGATTTAGTAATCTATACAGTGAAATATCCATTGTAGATATGTGTTTGTTGGGTTTGTTTTGTGTTTTTGGTGGGTTGTTGGTTTGTTTTTGTTTGTGCTGTAGGATATATGTTGGGATTTAGTAATTTATACAGAGACTTATTCATTGTAGATATTGTAGGATATATGTTGGGATTTAGTAAGTTATACAGTGCTATGTCCATTGTAGATACTGTAGGATATACTTTGGGATTTTGGAAATTATACAAAGAAATATCCATTGTAGATAGTGTAGGATATATGTTGGGATTTAGTAATGTATACAGTGACATATGCATTGTAGATAGTGAAGGAAATCTGTTGGGATTTAGTAATTTATACAGTAAATTATCCATTGTAGATAGTGAAGGATATATGTTGGGATTTAGTAATTAATAAAGTGAAATATCCATTGTAGATAGTGTAGGATATATGTTGGGATTTGGTAATAAATATAGAGATATATCAATTGTAGATATTGTAGGATATATGTTGGGATTTAGTAATCTATACAGTGAAATATCCATTGTAGATACTGTAGGATATATGTTGGGATCTGGTAATAAATAAAGTGAAATATCCATTGTAGATCGTGTAGGATATATGTTGGGATTTAGTAATGTATACAGTAAAATATCCATTGTAGATAGTGTAGTATATACGTTGAGATTTAGTAATATATACAGAGAAATATCCGTGGTAGATATTGTAGGATATAAGTAGGAATTTAGTAATTTAAACAGTGAAATATCCATTGTAGATAGTGTAGGATATATGTTGGGATTTAGTAATTTATACAGTGACATATCCATTGTAGATAGTGAAGGATATATGTTGGGATTTAGTAATTTATACAGTGACATATCCATTGTAGATACTGTAGGATATATGTTGGGATTTAGTAATTTATACAGTGACATATCCATTGTAGATACTGTAGGATATATGTTGGGATTTAGTAATGTATACAGTGCTATATCCATTGTAGATCGTGTATTATATATGTTGGGATATAGTAATTTAAATAGTGAAATATCCATTTTAGATAGTGTCGGATATCTGTTGGGATTTAGTAATTTATACAGAGAAATATCCATTGTAGATAGTGAAGGATATATGTTGGGATTTTGTAATCTATACAGAGAAATATCCATTGTAGATAGTGTAGGATATATGTTGGGATTTAGTAATATATACAGTGAAATACTAGTATCCATTGTAGATACTGTAGGATATATGTTGGGATTTAGTAATTTATACAGTGAAATATCCATTGTAGACAATGTAGGATATATGTTGCGTTTTAGTAATTTATACAGTGAAATATCCATTGTAGATAATGTAGGATATATGTTGGGATTTAGTAATATATACAGTAAAAATATCCATTGTAGATAGTGTAGGATATATGTTGGGATTTAGTAATATATACAGAGAAATATCCATTGTAGATATTGTAGGATATATGTTGGAATTTAGTTATGTATACAGTAAAATATCCATTGTAGATAGTGTAGGATATATGTTGGGATTTAGTAATGTATACAGTAAAATATCCATTGTAGATATTGTAGACTATATGTTGGGATTTAGAAATTTATATAGTGAAATATCCATTGTAGATAGTGTAGGATATATGTTGCGATTTAGTAAAGTATACAGTGACATATCCATTTTAGATACTGTAGGATATAAGTTGGATTTAGTAAGTAATACATTGACATATCGATTATAGAGAGTGTAGGATATATGTTTGGATTTAGTAATTTATACATTGAAATATCCATTGTAGATAGTGTAGGATATATGTTGGGATTTAGTAATATATGCAGTTCAATATCCATTGTAGATAGTGTAGGATATATGTGGGAATTTAGTAATATATACAGAGAAATATCCAGTGTACATACTGTAGGATATATGTTGGGATTTTGTAATTTATACATTGCTATGCCCATTGTAGATACTGTAGTATATATGTTGGGATTTAGTAATTTATACAGTGAACTATCCATTGTAGATAGGGTAGGATATATGTTGGGATTTAGTAATATATGCAGTAAAATATTCATTGTAGATAATGTAGGATATATGTTGGGATTTAGTAATATATACAGAGAAATATCCATTGTAGATAGTGTAGGATATATGTGGGGATTTAGTAATATATACAGAGAAATATCCATTGTAGATACTGTAGGATATATGTTGGGATTTTGTAATTTATACAGTGCTATATCTATTGTAGATAGTGTAGGATATATTTTGGGATTTAGTAATCTATACAGTGAAATATCCATTGTAGATAGTGTAGGATTTATGGTGGGGTTTAGTAATTTATACAGTGCTAATATCCATTGTAGATACTGTAGGATATATGTTGGGATTTAGTAATTAATAAAGTGAAATATCCATTGTAGATAGTGTAGGATATATGTTGGGATTTAGAAATGTATACAGTGAAATAACCATTTTGGATAGTGAAGGATATCTGTCGGGATTTAGTAATGTATACAGTGAAATATCCATTGTAGATAGTTTAGGATATATGTTGGGATTTAGTAATGTATACAGTAAAATATCCATTGTAGATAGTGCAGTATATATGTTGGGATTTAATAATATATACAGAGAAATATCCATTGTAGATATTGTAAGATATACGTTGGAATTTAGTAATATATACAGTAAAATATCCATTGTAGATTGTGTAGGATATATGTTGGGATTTAGTAATTTATACTGAGAAATATCCATTGTAGATAGTGTAGGATATATGTTGGGATTTAGTAATTTAGACATAGAAATATCCATTGTAGATAGTGAAAGATATATGTTTGGATTTAGTAATTTATAGAGTGAAATATCCATTGTAGATAGTGAAGGATATCTGTTGGGATTTAGTAATTTATACAGTTCGATATCCATTGTAGATAATGTAGAATATATGTTGGGATTTAGTAATTTATACAGTGAAATATCCATTGTATATAGTGTAGAATATATGTGGGGATATAGTAATTTATACAGTGAAATATCCATTGTAGATAGTGTAGGATATATGTTGGGATTTAGTGCGGACAGTAAATTAATTGTTAATGCATGATACACAATAAGTCTGCAGAGAATGCATTAGTGCGGACAGTATATTAGTTGTTAATGTATGATAAACAAGAAGAGTGCAGAGAATGCATTAGTGCGGACATTATATTAGTTGTTAATGTATGATAAACAAGAAGAGTGCAGAGAATGCATTAGTGCGGACAGTATATTAGTTGTTAATGTATGATAAACAAGAAGAATGCAGCGAATGCATTAGTTTGGACAGTACACTAGTTGGTAATTTATGATAAACAATAAAAAGAGTGCAGCGAATGTATTAGTGCGGACAGTATATTAGTTGTTAATGTATGATAAACAAGAAGAGTGCAGTGAATGCATTAGTGCGGACAGTATAATAAGTTAGTAATGTATGATAAACAAGAAGAGTGCAGATAATGCATTATTGCGGACAGTGTATTAGTTGTTAATGTATGATAAACAAGAAGTATGCAGAGTATGCATTGGTGGGACTGAATTTAGTTGTTAAATTATTATAAACAAGAAGAGTGCAGCGAATGCATTAGTGCGGACAGTATATTAAGTTATTAATGTATGATAGACGAGAAGAGTGCAGGTAATGCATTAGTGCGGACAGTATATTAGTTGTTAATGTATGATAAACAAGAAGAGTGCAGAGAATGCATTAGTGCGGACAGTATATTAGTTGTTATGTATGATAAACAAGAAGTGTGCAGTGAATGCATTAGTGCGGACAGTATATTAGTTGTTAATGTATGATAAACAAGAAGTGTGCAGTGAATGCATTAGTGCGGACAGTATATTAGTTGTTAATATATGATAAACAAGAAGAGTGATGAGATTGCATTAGTGCGGACAGTATATTAGTTGTTAATGTATGATAAACAAGAAGTATGCAGAGTATGCATTAGTGTGGACAGTAAATTAGTTGTTAATGTATGATAAACAAGAAGAGTGCAGAGAATGCATTAGTGCGGACAGTATATTAGTTGTTAATGTATGATAAACAAGAAGAGTGCAGCGAATGCATTGGTGCGGACAGTATATTAGTTGTTAATGTATGATAAACAAGAAGAATGCAGAGAATGCATTAGTGCGGACAGTATATTAAGTTATTAATGAATAATAAACAAGAAGAGTGCAGAGAATGCATTAGTGCGGACAGTAGATTAGTTGTTAATGTATGATAAACTAGAAGAGTGCAACGAACAGTGCAGGTAATGCATTAGTGCGGACAGTATATTAGTTGTTAATGTATGATAAACAAGAAAAGTGCAGCGAATGCATTGGTGCGGACAGTATATTAGTTGTTAATGTATGATAAACAAGAAGAGTGCAGAGAATGCATTAGTGCGGACAGTATATTAAGTTATTAATGTATGATAAACAAGAAGAGTGCAGAGAATGCATTAGTGCGGACAGTAGATTAGTTGTTAATGTATGATAAACAAAAAGAGTGCAGCGAATGTATTAGTATGGACAATAGATTAGTTGTTAATGTATGATAAACAAGAAGAGTGCAGAGAATGCATTAGTGCGGACAGTATATTAGTTGTTAATGTATGATAAACAAGAAGTATGCAGAGTATGCATTGGTGGGACTGAATTTAGTTGTTAAATTATTATAAACACGAAGAGTGCAGCGAATGCATTAGTGCGGACAGTATATTAGTTGTTAATGTATGATAAACAAGAAGAGTGCAGCGAATGCATTAGTGCGGACAGTATATTAAGTTATTAATGTATGATAGACGAGTAGAGTGCAGGTAATGCATTAGTGCGGACAGTATATTAGTTGTTAATGTATGATAAACAAGAAGAGTGCAGAGAATGCATTAGTGCGGACAGTATATTAAGTTATTAATGTATGATAAGCAAGATGAGTGCAGATATTGCATTAGTGTGGACAGTAGATTAGGTGTTAATGTATGATAAACAAGAAGAGTGCAGAGATTGCATTAGTGTGGACAGTAGATTAGTTGTTAATGTATGAAAAACAAGAAGAGTGCAGCGAATGCATTAGTGCGGACAGTATATTAGTTGTTAATGTATGATAAACAAAAAGAATGCAGATAATGCATTAGTGCGGACAGTATATTAGTTGTTAATGTATGATAAACAAGAAGAATGCAGAGAATGCATAAGTGCGGACAGTATATTAGTTGTTAATGTATGATAAACAAGAAGAGTGGAGAGAATGCATTAGTGCGGACAGTATATTAGTTGATAATGTATGATAAAAAAGAAGAGTGCAGAGGATGCATTAGTGCGGACAGTATATTAGTTGTTAATGCATGATAAACAAGAAGAATGCAGATAATGCATTAGTGTATACTGTATATTAGTTGTTAATGTATGATAAACAGGAATAGTGCAGAGAATGCATTAGTGTGGACAGTAGATTAGTTGTTAATGTATGATAAACAAGAAGAGTGCAGCGAATGCATTAGTGCGGACAGTATATTTGTTGTTAATGTATGATAAACTAGAAGAATGCAGCGAATGCATTAGTGCGGACAGTATATTAGTTGTTAATGTATGATAAACTAGAAGAGTGCAGCGAATGCATTAGTGCAGACAGTATATTAGTTGTTAATGTATGATAAACAAGAAGAGTGCAGCGAATGCTTTAGTGCGGACATTAGATTAGGTGTTAATGTATGATATACAAGAAGAGTGCAGCGAATGCATTTGTGTGGACAGTATATTAGTTGTTAATGTATGATAAACTAGAAGAATGCAGCGAATTCATTAGTACGGACAATAGATTAGTTGTTAATGTATGATAAAAAAGAAGAGTGCAGAGAAAGCAGTAGTGCGGACAGTATATTAGTTGTTAATGCATGATAAACAAGAAGTCTGCAGATAATGCATTAGTGTATACAGTATATTAGTTGTTAATGTATGATAAACAGGAATAGTGCAGAGAATGCATTAGTGTGGACAGTAGGTAAGTTGTTAATGTATGATAACTAGAAGAATGCAGCGAATGCATTAGTACGGACAGTATATTACTTGTTAATGTATGATAAACAAGAAGAATGCAGATAATGCATTTGTGCGGACAGTATATTGGTTGTTAATGTATGATACAAAAGAAGAGTGCAGAGAATGCATTAGTGCGGACAGTATATTAGTTGTTAATGTATGATAAACAAGAAGAGTGCAGAGAATGCATTAGTGTATACAGTATGTTAGTTGTTAATGTATGATAGACAAGAATAGTGCAGAGAATGCATTAGTGCGGACAGTATATTAGTTGTTAATGTGTGATAAACAAGAAGAGTGCAGAGAATGTATTAGTGCGGACAGTATAGTAGTTGTTAATGTATGATAAACAGGAATAGTGCAGAGAATGCATTAGTGTGGACAGTAGATTAGGTGTTAATGTATGATAAACAAGAAGAGTGCAGAGAATGCATCAGAGCGGACAGTAGATTAGTTGTTAATGTATGATAAACTAGAAGAATGCAGCGAATGCATTAGTACGGACAGTATATTAGTTGTAAATGTATGATAAAAAAGAAGAATGCAGATAATGCATTAGTGTATACAGTATATTAGTTGTTAATGTGTGATAAACAAGAAGAGTGCAGAGAATGCATTAGTGCGGACAGTATATTAGTTGTTAATGTATGATAAACAAGAAGAGTGCAGAGAATGCATTAGTGCGGACAGTATATTAGTTGTTAATGTATGATAAACAAGAAGAGTGCAGAGAATGCATTAGTGCGGACAGTATATTAGTTGTTAATGTATGATAAACAAGAAGAGTGCAGAGAATGCATTAGTGCGGACAGTATATTAGTTGTTAATGTATGATAAACAAGAAGAGTGCAGAGAATGCATTAGTGCGGACAGTATATTAGTTGTTAATGTATGATAAACAAGAAGAGTGCAGAGAATGCATTAGTGCGGACAGTATATTAGTTGTTAATGTATGATAAACAAGAAGAGTGCAGAGAATGCATTAGTGCGGACAGTATATTAGTTGTTAATGTATGATAAACAAGAAGAGTGCAGAGAATGCATTAGTGCGGACAGTATATTAGTTGTTAATGTATGATAAACAAGAAGAGTGCAGCGAATGCATTAGTGTGGACAGTATATTAGTTGTTAATTTATGATAAACAATAAAAAGAGTGCAGCGAATGCATTAGTGCGGACAGTATATTAGTTGTTAATGTATGATAAACAAGAAGAGTGCAGCGAATGCATTAGTGCGGACAGTATATTAGTTGTTAATGTATGATAAACAAGAAGAGTGCAGCGAATGCATTAGTGCGGACAGTATATTAGTTGTTAATGTATGATAAACAAGAAGAGTGCAGCGAATGCATTAGTGCGGACAGTATATTAGTTGTTAATGTATGATAAACAGAAGATGCAGGAATCATTAGTGGACTAATTAGTGTTATGTATGATAAAAGAGAGTGCAGAGAATGCATTAGTGTGGACAGTATATTAGTTGTTAATGTATGATAAACAAGAAGAGTGCAGAGAATGCATTAGGCGGACAGTAGATTAGTTGTTAATGTATGATAAACTAGAAGAATGCAGCGAATGCATTAGTACGGACAGTATATTAGTTGTTAATGTATGATAAACAAGAAGAGTGCAGATAATGCATTTGTGCGGACAGTATATTAGTTGTTAATGTATGATAAAAAAGAAGAGTGCAGAGAATGCATTAGTGCGGACAGTATATTAGTTGTTAATGTATGATAAACAAGAAGAGTGCAGAGAATGCATTAGTGTATACAGTATATTAGTTGTTAATGTGTGATAAACAAGAAGAGTGCAGAGAATGCATTAGTGCGGACAGTATATTAGTTGTAATGTATGATAAACAAGAAGAGTGCAGAGAATGCATTAGTGCGGACAGTATATTAGTTGTTAATGTATGATAAACAAGAAGAGTGCAGAGAATGCATTAGTGCGGACAGTATATTAGTTGTTAATTTATGATAAACAAGAAGAGTGCAGCGAATGCATTAGTGCGGACAGTATATTAGTTGTTAATGTATGATAAACAAGAAGAGTGCAGCGAATGCATTAGTGTGGACAGTATATTAGTTGTTAATTGATGATAAACAATAAAAAGAATGCAGCGAATGCATTAGTGCGGACAGTATATTAGTTGTTAATGTATGATAAACTAGAAGAGTGCAGCGAATGCATTAGTGCGGACAGTATATTAGTTGTTAATGTATGATAAACAAGAAGAGTGCAGCGAATGCATTAGTGCGGACAGTAGATTAGGTGTTAATGTATGATAAACAAGAAGAGTGCAGCGAATACACTAGTGTGGACAGTATATTAGTTGTTAATGTATGATAAACTAGAAGAATGCAGCGAATTCATTAGTACGGACTATAGATTAGGTGTTAATGTATGATAAAAAAGACGAGTGCATAGAATGCATTAGTGTGGACAGTATATTAGTTGTTAATGTATGATAAAAAATAAGAGTGCAGAGAATGCATTAGTGCGGACAGTATATTAGTTGTTAATGCATGATAAACAAGAAGTCTGCAGATAATGCATTAGTGTATACAGTATATTAGTTGTTAATGTATGATAAACAGGAATAGTGCAGAGAATGCATTAGTGTGGACAGTAGATTAGTTGTTAATGTATGATAAACTAGAAGAATGCAGCGAATGCATTAGTGCGGACAGTATATTAGTTGTTAATGTATGATAAACAAGAAGAGTGCAGATAATGCATTTGTGCGGACAGTATATTAGTTGTTAATGTATGATAAAAAAGAAGAGTGCAGAGAATGCATTAGTGCGGACAGTATATTAGTTGTTAATGTATGATAAACAAGAAGAGTGCAGAGAATGCATTAGTGTATACAGTATATTAGTTGTTAATGTATGATAAACAAGAAGAGTGCAGAGAATGCATTAGTGCGGACAGTATATTAGTTGTAATGTATGATAAACAAGAAGAGTGCAGAGAATGCATTAGTGCGGACAGTATATTAGTTGTTAATGTATGATAAACAAGAAGAGTGCAGAGAATGCATTAGTGCGGACAGTATATTAGTTGTTAATGTATGATAAACAAGAAGAGTGCAGAGAATGCATTAGTGCGGACAGTATATTAGTTGTTAATGTATGATAAACAAGAAGAGTGCAGAGAATGCATTAGTGCGGACAGTATATTAGTTGTTAATTGATGATAAACAAGAAAAGAGTGCAGCGAATGCATTAGTGCGGACAGTATATTAGTTGTTAATGTATGATAAACAAGAAGAGTGCAGAGAATGCATTAGTGCGGACAGTATATTAAGTTATTAATGTATGATAGACGAGAAGAGTGCAGGTAATGCATTAGTGCGGACAGTATATTAGTTGTTAAATTATTATAAACAAGAAGAGTACAGAGAATGCATTAGTGTAGACAGTATATTAGTTGTTAATTTATGATAAACAATAAAAAGAGTGCAGGTAATGCATTAGTGCGGACAGTATATTAGTTGTTAAATTATTTTAAACAAGAAGAGTGCAGCGAATGCATTAGTGCGGACAGTATATTAGTTGTTACTGTATGATAAACAAGAGGAGTGCAGAGAATGCATTAGTGTGGACAGTATATTAGTTGTTAATGTGTGATAAACAAGAAGAGTGCAGAGAATGCATTAGTGCGGACAGTATATTAGTTGTTAATGTGTGATAAACAAGAAGAGTGCAGAGAATGCATTAGTGTATACAGTATATTAGTTGTTAATTTATGATAAACAATAAAAAGAGTGCAGTGAATGTATTAGTGCGTACAGTATATTAGTTGTTAATGTATGATAAACAAGAAGAGTGCAGCGAATGCATTAGTGCGGACAGTATATTAAGTTATTAATGTATGAAAAACAAGAAGAGTGCAGATAATGCATTAGTGCGGACAGTATATTAGTTGTTAATGTATGATAAACAGGAATAGTGCAGAGAATGCATTAGTGTGGACAGTAGATTAGGTGTTAATGTATGATAAACAAGAAGAGTGCAGAGAATGCATAAGAGCGGACAGTAGATTAGTTGTTAATGTATGATAAACTAGAAGAATGCAGCGAATGCATTAGTACGGACAGTATATTAGTTGTAAATGTATGATAAAAAAGAAGAGTGCAGATAATGCATTAGTGTATACAGTATATTAGTTGTTAATGTGTGATAAACAAGAAGAGTGCAGAGAATGCATTAGTGCGGACAGTATATTAGTTGTTAATGTATGATAAACAAGAAGAGTGCAGAGAATGCATTAGTGCGGACAGTATATTAGTTGTTAATGTATGATTAACAAGAAGAGTGCAGAGAATGCATTAGTGCGGACAGTATATTAGTTGTTAATGTATGATAAACAAGAAGAGTGCAGAGAATGCATTAGTGCGGACAGTATATTAGTTGTTAATGCATGATAAACAAGAAGTCTGCAGATAATGCATTAGTGTATACAGTATATTAGTTGTTAATGTATGATAAACAAGCATTAGTGGGACAGTATATTATTGTTAATGTATGATAAACAAGAAGAGTGCAGAGAATGCATTAGTGCGGACAGTATATTAGTTGTTAATGTATGATAAACAAGAAGAGTGCAGAGAATGCATTAGTGCGGACAGTATATTAGTTGTTAATGTATGATAAACAAGAAGAGTGCAGAGAATGCATTAGTGCGGACGTATATTAGTTGTTAATGTATGATAAACAAGAAGAGTGCAGAGAATGCATTAGTGCGGACAGTATATTAGTTGTTAATGTATGATAAACAAGAAGAGTGCAGAGAATGCATTAGTGCGGACAGTATATTAGTTGTTAATGTATGATAAACAAGAAGAGGTTTTGTTAATGTTGATAAACAGAAGAGTGCAGGGAATGCATTAGTGCGGACAGTATATTAGTTGTTAATGTATGATAAACAAGAAGAGTGCAGCGAATGCATTGGTGCGGACAGTATATTAGTTGTTAATGTATGATAAACAAGAAGAGTGCAGAGAATGCATTAGTGCGGACAGTATATTAAGTTATTAATGTATGATAAACAAGAAGAGTGCAGAGAATGCATTAGTGCGGACAGTATATTAGTTGTTAATGTATGATAAACAAAAAGAGTGCAGCGAATGTATTAGTATGGACAATAGATTAGTTGTTAATGTATGATAAACAAGAAGAGTGCAGAGAATGCATTAGTGCGGACAGTATATTAGTTGTTAATGTATGATAAACAAGAAGTAAAAAGAGTGCAGCGAATGCATTAGTGCGGACAGTATATTAGTTGTTAATGTATGATAAACAAGAAGAGTGCAGCGAATGCATTAGTGCGGACAGTATATTAAGTTATTAATGTATGATAGACGAGTAGAGTGCAGGTAATGCATTAGTGCGGACAGTATATTAGTTGTTAATGTATGATAAACAAGAAGAGTGCAGAGAATGCATTAGTGCGGACAGTATATTAAGTTATTAATGTATGATAAGCAAGATGAGTGCAGATATTGCATTAGTGTGGACAGTAGATTAGGTGTTAATGTATGATAAACAAGAAGAGTGCAGAGATTGCATTAGTGTGGACAGTAGATTAGTTGTTAATGTATGAAAAACAAGAAGAGTGCAGCGAATGCATTAGTGCGGACAGTATATTAGTTGTTAATGTATGATAAACAAAAAGAATGCAGATAATGCATTAGTGCGGACAGTATATTAGTTGTTAATGTATGATAAACAAGAAGAATGCAGAGAATGCATAAGTGCGGACAGTATATTAGTTGTTAATGTATGATAAACAAGAAGAGTGGAGAGAATGCATTAGTGCGGACAGTATATTAGTTGATAATGTATGATAAAAAAGAAGAGTGCAGAGGATGCATTAGTGCGGACAGTATATTAGTTGTTAATGCATGATAAACAAGAAGAATGCAGATAATGCATTAGTGTATACTGTATATTAGTTGTTAATGTATGATAAACAGGAATAGTGCAGAGAATGCATTAGTGTGGACAGTAGATTAGTTGTTAATGTATGATAAACAAGAAGAGTGCAGCGAATGCATTAGTGCGGACAGTATATTTGTTGTTAATGTATGATAAACTAGAAGAATGCAGCGAATGCATTAGTGCGGACAGTATATTAGTTGTTAATGTATGATAAACTAGAAGAGTGCAGCGAATGCATTAGTGCAGACAGTATATTAGTTGTTAATGTATGATAAACAAGAAGAGTGCAGCGAATGCTTTAGTGCGGACATTAGATTAGGTGTTAATGTATGATATACAAGAAGAGTGCAGCGAATGCATTTGTGTGGACAGTATATTAGTTGTTAATGTATGATAAACTAGAAGAATGCAGCGAATTCATTAGTACGGACAATAGATTAGTTGTTAATGTATGATAAAAAAGAAGAGTGCAGAGAAAGCAGTAGTGCGGACAGTATATTAGTTGTTAATGCATGATAAACAAGAAGTCTGCAGATAATGCATTAGTGTATACAGTATATTAGTTGTTAATGTATGATAAACAGGAATAGTGCAGAGAATGCATTAGTGTGGACAGTAGGTAAGTTGTTAATGTATGATAACTAGAAGAATGCAGCGAATGCATTAGTACGGACAGTATATTACTTGTTAATGTATGATAAACAAGAAGAATGCAGATAATGCATTTGTGCGGACAGTATATTGGTTGTTAATGTATGATACAAAAGAAGAGTGCAGAGAATGCATTAGTGCGGACAGTATATTAGTTGTTAATGTATGATAAACAAGAAGAGTGCAGAGAATGCATTAGTGTATACAGTATGTTAGTTGTTAATGTATGATAGACAAGAATAGTGCAGAGAATGCATTAGTGCGGACAGTATATTAGTTGTTAATGTGTGATAAACAAGAAGAGTGCAGAGAATGTATTAGTGCGGACAGTATAGTAGTTGTTAATGTATGATAAACAGGAATAGTGCAGAGAATGCATTAGTGTGGACAGTAGATTAGGTGTTAATGTATGATAAACAAGAAGAGTGCAGAGAATGCATCAGAGCGGACAGTAGATTAGTTGTTAATGTATGATAAACTAGAAGAATGCAGCGAATGCATTAGTACGGACAGTATATTAGTTGTAAATGTATGATAAAAAAGAAGAATGCAGATAATGCATTAGTGTATACAGTATATTAGTTGTTAATGTGTGATAAACAAGAAGAGTGCAGAGAATGCATTAGTGCGGACAGTATATTAGTTGTTAATGTATGATAAACAAGAAGAGTGCAGAGAATGCATTAGTGCGGACAGTATATTAGTTGTTAATGTATGATAAACAAGAAGAGTGCAGAGAATGCATTAGTGCGGACAGTATATTAGTTGTTAATGTATGATAAACAAGAAGAGTGCAGAGAATGCATTAGTGCGGACAGTATATTAGTTGTTAATGTATGATAAACAAGAAGAGTGCAGAGAATGCATTAGTGCGGACAGTATATTAGTTGTTAATGTATGATAAACAAGAAGAGTGCAGAGAATGCATTAGTGCGGACAGTATATTAGTTGTTAATGTATGATAAACAAGAAGAGTGCAGAGAATGCATTAGTGCGGACAGTATATTAGTTGTTAATGTATGATAAACAAGAAGAGTGCAGCGAATGCATTAGTGCGGACAGTATATTAGTTGTTAATGTATGATAAACAAGAAGAGTGCAGCGAATGCATTAGTGCGGACAGTATATTAGTTATTAATGTATGATAAACAAGAAGAGTGCAGAGAATGCATTAGTGTGGACAGTAGATTAGTTGTTATTGTATGATACACAAGAAGTGTGCAGCGAATGCATTACTGCGGATAGTATATTAGTTGTTAATATATGATAAGCAAGAAGAGTGCAGAGAATGCATTAATGCGGACAGTATATTAGTTGTTAATGTATGATAAACAAGAAGAGTGCAGCGAATGCATTAGTGCGGACAGTATATTAGTTGTTAATGTATGATAAAGAAGAAGAGCACAGAGAATGCATTTGTGCGGACAGTACATTAGTTGTTAATGTATGATAACAAAGAAGAGTGCAGAGAATGCATTAGTGCGGGCAGTATATTAGTTGTTAATGTATGATAACAAAGAAGAGTGCCGAGAATGCATTAGTGCGAACAGTATATTAGTTGTTAATGTATGATAACAAAGAAGAGTGCAGAGAATGCATTAGTGCGGACAGTATATTAGTTGTTAATGTATGATAAACAAGAAGTCTGCAGATAATGCATTAGTGCGGACAGTATATTATTTGTTAATGTATGATAAACAAGAAGAGTGCAGAGAATGCATTAGTGTGGACAGTAGATTAGTTGTTAATGTATGATAAACAAGAGGAGTGCAGAGAATGCATTAGTGCGGACTGTAGATTAGTTGTTAATGTATTATAAACAAGAAGAGTGCAGAGAATGCATTAGTGTGGACAGTATATTAGTTGTTAATGTATGATAACAAAGAAGAGTGCAGAGAATGCATTAGTGCGGACAGTATATTAGTTGTTAATGTATGATAAACAAGAAGTCTGCAGATAATGCATTAGTGCGGACAGTATATTATTTGTTAATGTATGATAAACAAGAAGAGTGCAGAGAATGCATTAGTGCGGACAGTATATTAGTTGTTAATGTATGATAAACAAGAAGAGTGCCGCGAATGCATTGGTGCGGACAGTATATTAGTTGTTAATGTATGATAAACAAGAAGAGTGCAGCGAATGCATTAGTGCGGACAGTATATTAAGTTATTAATGTATGATACACAAGAAGAGTGCAGAGAATGCATTAGTGCGGACAGTATATTAGTTGTTAATGTATGATAAACAAGAAGAGTGCAGAGAATGCATTAGTGTGGACAGTAGATTAGTTGTTATTGTATGATACACAAGAAGTGTGCAGCGAATGCATTACTGCGGATAGTATATTAGTTGTTAATATATGATAAGCAAGAAGAGTGCAGAGAATGCATTAATGCGGACAGTATATTAGTTGTTAATGTATGATAAACAAGAAGAGTGCAGCGAATGCATTAGTGCGGACAGTATATTAGTTGTTAATGTATGATACACAAGAAGTGTGCAGCGAATGCATTACTGCGGATAGTATATTAGTTGTTAATATATGATAAGCAAGAAGAGTGCAGAGAATGCATTAATGCGGACAGTATATTAGTTGTTAATGTATGATAAACAAGAAGAGTGCAGAGAATGCATTAGTGCGGACAGTATATTAGTTGTTATTGTATGATAACAAGAAGTGTGCAGGAATGCATTATGCGGAAGTATATTAGTTGTTAATTATGATAACAAGAAGAGTGCAGAGAATGCATTAGTGCGGACAGTATATTAGTTGTTAATGTATGATAAACAAGAAGAGTGCAGCGAATGCATTAGTGCGGACAGTATATTAGTTGTTAATGTATGATAAACAAGAAGAGTGCAGAGAATGCATTAGTGCGGACAGTATATTAGTTGTTAATGTATGATAAACAAGAAGAGTGCAGAGAATGCATTAGTGCGGACAGTATATTAGTTGTTAATGTATGATAAACAAGAAGAGTGCAGAGAATGCATTAGTGTGGACAGTATATTAGTTGTTAATGTATGATAAACAAGAAGAGTGCAGAGAATGCATTAGTGCGGACAGTATATTAGTTGTTAATGTATGATAAACAAGAAGAGTGCAGAGAATGCATTAGTGCGGACAGTATATTAGTTGTTAATGTATGATAAACAAGAAGAGTGCAGAGAATGCATTAGTGCGGACAGTATATTAGTTGTTAATGTATGATAAACAAGAAGAGTGCAGAGAATGCATTAGTGCGGACAGTATATTAGTTGTTAATGTATGATAAACAAGAAGAGTGCAGAGAATGCATTAGTGCGGACAGTATATTAGTTGTTAATGTATGATAAACAAGAAGAGTGCAGCGAATGCATTAGTGCGGACAGTATATTAGTTGTTAATGTATGATAAACAAGAAGAGTGCAGCGAATGCATTAGTGCGGACAGTATATTAAGTTATTAATGTATGATAACAGAAGAGTGCAGAATGCATTAGTGCGGACAGTATATTAGTTGTTAAATTATTATAAACAAGAAGAGTACAGAGAATGCATTAGTGTAGACAGTATATTAGTTGTTAATTTATGATAAACAATAAAAAGAGTGCAGGTAATGCATTAGTGCGGACAGTATATTAGTTGTTAAATTATTTTAAACAAGAAGAGTGCAGCGAATGCATTAGTGCGGACAGTATATTAGTTGTTACTGTATGATAAACAAGAGGAGTGCAGAGAATGCATTAGTGTGGACAGTATATTAGTTGTTAATGTGTGATAAACAAGAAGAGTGCAGAGAATGCATTAGTGCGGACAGTATATTAGTTGTTAATGTGTGATAAACAAGAAGAGTGCAGAGAATGCATTAGTGTATACAGTATATTAGTTGTTAATTTATGATAAACAATAAAAAGAGTGCAGTGAATGTATTAGTGCGTACAGTATATTAGTTGTTAATGTATGATAAACAAGAAGAGTGCAGCGAATGCATTAGTGCGGACAGTATATTAAGTTATTAATGTATGAAAAACAAGAAGAGTGCAGATAATGCATTAGTGCGGACAGTATATTAGTTGTTAATGTATGATAAACAAGAATAGTGCAGAGAATGCATTAGTGTGGACAGTAGATTAGTTGTTAATGTATGATAAACAAGAAGAGTGCAGAGAATGCATTAGTGCGGACAGTAGATTAGTTGTTAATGTATGATAAACTAGAAGAATGCAGCGAATGCATTAGTGCGGACAGTATATTAGTTGTAAATGTATGATAAAAAAGAAGAGTGCGAAATGCATTAGTGGTTGTTAATGTTGATAAACAAGAAGAGTGCAGAGAATGCATTAGTGCGGACAGTATATTAGTTGTTAATGTATGATAAACAAGAAGAGTGCAGAGAATGCATTAGTGCGGACAGTATATTAGTTGTTAATGTATGATAAACAAGAAGAGTGCAGAGAATGCATTAGTGCGGACAGTATATTAGTTGTTAATGTATGATAAACAAGAAGAGTGCAGAGAATGCATTAGTGCGGACAGTATATTAGTTGTTAATGTATGATAAACAAGAAGAGTGCAGAGAATGCATTAGTGGGACAGTATATTAGGTGTTAATGTATGATAAACAAGAAGAGTGCAGAGAATGCATTAGTGCGGACAGTAGATTAGTTGTTAATGTATGATAAACAGAAGATGCAGCGAATGCATTAGTGCGGACAGTATATTAGTTGTTAATGTATGATAAACAAGAAGAGTGCAGAGAATGCATTTGTGCGGACAGTATATTAGTTGTTAATGTATGATAAACAAGAAGAGTGCAGAGAATGCATTAGTGCGGACAGTATATTAGTTGTTAATGTATGATAAACAAGAAGAGTGCAGAGAATGCATTAGTGCGGACAGTATATTAGTTGTTAATGTATGATAAACAAGAAGAGTGCAGAGAATGCATTAGTGCGGACAGTATATTAGTTGTTAATGTATGATAAACAAGAAGAGTGCAGAGAATGCATTAGTGGGACAGTATATTATTGTTAATGTATGATAAAAGAAGAGTGCAGGAATCATTAGTGCGGACAGTATATTAGTTGTTAATGTATGATAAACAAGAAGAGTGCAGAGAATGCATTAGTGCGGACAGTATATTAGTTGTTAATGTATGATAAACAAGAAGAGTGCAGAGAATGCATTAGTGCGGACAGTATATTATTGTTAATGTATGATAAACAAGAAGAATGCAGAGAATGATTGGTGGACAGTATATTAGTTTTATGTAGATAACAAGAAGAGTGCAGCGAATGCATTAGTGCGGACAGTATATTAGTTGTTAATGTATGATAAACAAGAAGAGTGCAGAGAATGCATTAGTGCGGACAGTATATTAGTTGTTAATGTATGATAAACAAGAAGAATGCAGAGAATGCATTAGTGCGGACAGTATATTAGTTGTTAATGTATGATAAACAAGAAGAGTGCAGAGAATGCATTAGTGCGGACAGTATATTAGTTGTTAATGTATGATAAACAAGAAGAGTGCAGAGAATGCATTAGTGCGGACAGTATATTAGTTGTTAATGTATGATAAACAAGAAGAGTGCAGAGAATGCATTAGTGCTGACAGTATATTAGTTGTTAATGTATGATAACAAAGAAGAGTGCAGAGAATGCATTAGTGCGGACATTATATTAGTTGTTAATGTATGATAAAAAAGAAGAGTGCAGAGAATGCATTAGTGCGGACAGTATATTAGTTGTTAATGTATGATAAACAAGAAGAGTGCAGTGAATGCATTAGTGCGGACAGTATATTAGTTGTTAATGTATGATAAAAATGAAGAGTGCAGAGAATGCATTAGTGGGACAGTATATTAGTTGTTAATGTGATAACAAGAAGAGTGCAGTGAATGCATTAGTGCGGACAGTATATTAGTTGTTAATGTATGATAAACAAGAAGAGTGCAGAGAATGCATTAGTGCGGACAGTATATTAGTTGTTAATGTATGATAAACAAGAAGAGTGCAGAGAATGCATTAGTGTGGACAGTATATTAGTTGTTAATGTATGATAAACAAGAAGAGTGCAGAGAATGCATTAGTGCGGACAGTATATTAGTTGTTAATGTATGATAAACAAGAAGAGTGCAGAGAATGCATTAGTGTGGACATTATATTAGTTGTTAATGTATGATAAACAAGAAGAGTGCAGAGAATGCATTAGTGTGGACAGTATATTAGTTGTTAATGTATGATAAACAAGAAGAATGCAGAGAATGCATTAGTGTGGACATTATATTAGTTGTTAATGTATGATAAACAAGAAGAGTGCAGAGAATGCATTAGTGTGGACAGTATATTAGTTGTTAATGTATGATAAACAAGAAGAATGCAGAGAATGCATTAGTGTGGACATTATATTAGTTGTTAATGTATGATAAACAAGAAGAGTGCAGAGAATGCATTAGTGTGGACAGTATATTAGTTGTTAATGTATGATAAACAAGAAGAATGCAGAGAATGCATTAGTGTGGACATTATATTAGTTGTTAATGTATGATAAACAAGAAGAATGCAGTGAATGCATTTGTGCGAACAGTATATTAATTGTTAATGTTTGATAAACAAGAAGAATGCAGAGAATGCATTAGTGCGGACAGTATATTAATTGTTAATGTTTGATAAACAAGAAGAATGCAGAGAATGCATTAGTGCGGACAGTATATTAATTGTTAATGTATGATAAACAAGAAGAATGCAGAGAATGCATTAGTGTGGACAGTATATTAGTTGTTAATGTATGATCAACAAGAAGAGTGCAGTGAATGCATTAGTGCGGACAGTATATTAGTTGTTAATGTATGATAAACAAGAGGAGTGCAGAGAATGCAATTGTGCTGACAGTATATTAGTTGTTAATGTATGATAAAAAAGAAGAGTGCAGAGAATGCATTAGTGCGGACAGTATATTAATTGTTAATGTATGATCAACAAGAAGAGTGTAGTGAATACATTAGGGCGGACAGTATATTAGTTGTTAATGTATGATAAAAATGAAGAGTGCAGAGAATGCATTAGTGCGGACAGTATATTAATTGTTAATGTATGATAAACAAGAAGAATGCAGAGAATGCATTAGTGCGGACAGTATATTAATTGTTAATGTATGATAAACAAGAAGAATGCAGAGAATGCATTAGTGCGGACAGTATATTAGTTGTTAATGTATGATAAACAAGAGGAGTGCAGAGAATGCATTTGTGCTGACAGTATATTAGTTGTTAATGTATGATAAACAAGAAGAGTGCAGAGAATGCATTAGTGCGGACATTATATTAGTTGTTAATGTATGATAAACAAGAAGTGTGCAGCGAATGCATTAGTGTGGACAATATATTAGTTATTAATGTATGATAAACAAGAAGTATGCAGAGTATGCATTGGTGGGACTGAATTTAGTTGTTAAATTATAATAAACAAGAAGAGTGCAGCGAATGCATTAGTGGGGACAGTATATTAGTTGTTAATTGATGATAAACAATAAAAAGAGTGCAGTGAATGTATATGTGCGGACAGTATATTAGTTGTTAATGTATGATAAAAATGAAGAGTGCAGAGAATGCATTAGTGCGGACAGTATAGTAATTGTTAATGTTTGATAAACAAGAAGAATGCAGAGAATGCATTAGTGCGGACAGTATATTAATTGTTAATGTATGATAAACAAGAAGAATGCAGAGAATGCATTAGTGTGGACAGTATATTAGTTGTTAATGTATGATCAACAAGAAGAGTGCAGTGAATGCATTAGTGCGGACAGTATATTAGTTGTTAATGTATGATAAACAAGAGGAGTGCAGAGAATGCATTTGTGCTGACAGTATATTAGTTGTTAATGTATGATAACAAAGAAGAGTGCAGAGAATGCATTAGTGCGGACATTAAATTAGTTGTTAATGTATGATAAAAAAGAAGAGTGCAGAGAATGCATTAGTGCGGACAGTATATTAATTGTTAATGTATGATCAACAAGAAGAGTGCAGTGAATACATTAGGGCGGACAGTATATTAGTTGTTAATGTATGATAAAAATGAAGAGTGCAGAGAATGCATTAATGAGGACAGTATATTAATTGTTAATGTATGTTCAACAAGAAGAGTGCAGTGAATACA
The DNA here is from genome assembly GCA_014843695.1 of Archivesica marissinica. Classification (NCBI taxonomy): domain Eukaryota; kingdom Metazoa; phylum Mollusca; class Bivalvia; order Venerida; family Vesicomyidae; genus Archivesica; species Archivesica marissinica. The sequence goes on along the minus strand of CM026397.1, from coordinate 86,559,521 downwards.
TTAGGGCGGACAGTATATTAGTTGTTAATGTATGATAAAAATGAAGAGTGCAGAGAATGCATTAGTGCGGACAGTATATTAATTGTTAATGTATGATAAACAAGACGAATGCAGAGAATGCATTAGTGCGGACAGTATATTACTTGTTAATGTATGATAAACAAGAAGAATGCAGAGAATGCATTTGTGCTGACAGTATATTAGTTATTAATGTATGATAAACAAGAAGTATGCAGAGTATGCATTGGTGGGACTGAATTTAGTTGTTAAATTATAATAAACAAGAAGAGTGCAGCGAAGGCATTAGTGGGGACAGTATATTAGTTGTTAATTGATGATAAACAATAAAAAGAGTGCAGTGAATGTATTAGTGCGGACAGTATATTAGTTGTTAATGTATGATCAACAAGAAGAGTGCAGAGAATGCATTAGTGCGGACAGTATATTAGTTGTTAATGTATGATAAAAAAGAAGAGTGCAGAGAATGCATTAGTGCGGACAGTATATTAGTTGTTAATGTATGATCAACAAGAAGAGTGCAGTGAATGCATTAGTGTGGACAGTATATTAGTTGTTAATGTATGATAAACAAGAAGAGTGCAGAGAATGCATTAGTGTGGACAGTATATTAGTTGTTAATGTATGATAAACAAGAAGAATGCAGAGAATGCATTAGTGTGGACATTATATTAGTTGTTAATGTATGATAAACAAGAAGAGTGCAGAGAATGCATTAGTGTGGAAAGTATATTAGTTGTTAATGTATGATAAACAAGAAGAATGCAGAGAATGCATTAGTGTGGACATTATATTAGTTGTTAATGTATGATAAACAAGAAGAATGCAGTGAATGCATTTGTGCGGACAGTATATTAATTGTTAATGTTTGATAAACAAGAAGAATGCAGAGAATGCATTAGTGCGGACAGTATATTAATTGTTAATGTTTGATAAACAAGAAGAATGCAGAGAATGCATTAGTGCGGACAGTATATTAATTGTTAATGTATGATAAACAAGAAGAATGCAGAGAATGCATTAGTGTGGACAGTATATTAGTTGTTAATGTATGATCAACAAGAAGAGTGCAGTGAATGCATTAGTGCGGACAGTATATTAGTTGTTAATGTATGATAAACAAGAGGAGTGCAGAGAATGCAATTGTGCTGACAGTATATTAGTTGTTAATGTATGATCAACAAGAAGAGTGCTGTGAATGCATTAGTGCGGACAGTTTATTAGTTGTTAATGTATGATAAACAAGAGGAGTGCAGAGAATGCATTTGTTCTGACAGTATATTAGTTGTTAATGTATGATAACAAAGAAGAGTGCAGAGAATGCATTAGTGCGGACATTATATTAGTTGTTAATGTATGATAAAAAAGAAGAGTGCAGAGAATGCATTAGTGCGGACAGTATATTAATTGTTAATGTATGATCAACAAGAAGAGTGCAGTGAATACATTAGGGCGGACAGTATATTAGTTGTTAATGTATGATAAAAATGAAGAGTGTAGAGAATGCATTAGTGCGGACAGTATATTAATTGTTAATGTATGATAAACAAGAAGAATGCAGAGAATGCATTAGTGCGGACAGTATATTAATTGTTAATGTATGATAAACAAGAAGAATGCAGAGAATGCATTAGTGCGGACAGTATATTAGTTGTTAATGTATGATAAACAAGAGGAGTGCAGAGAATGCATTTGTGCTGACAGTATATTAGTTGTTAATGTATGATAAAAAAGAAGAGTGCAGAGAATGCATTAGTGCGGACATTATATTAGTTGTTAATGTATGATAAACAAGAAGTGTGCAGCGAATGCATTAGTGCGGACAGTATAGTAATTGTTAATGTTTGATAAACAAGAAGAATGCAGAGAATGCATTAGTGCGGACAGTATATTAATTGTTAATGTATGATAAACAAGAAGAATGCAGAGAATGCATTAGTGTGGACAGTATATTAGTTGTTAATGTATGATCAACAAGAAGAGTGCAGTGAATGCATTAGTGCGGACAGTATATTAGTTGTTAATGTATGATAAAGAAGAGGTATGCAGAGAATGCATTTGTGCTGACAGTATATTAGTTGTTAATGTATGATAACAAAGAAGAGTGCAGAGAATGCATTAGTGCGGACATTATATTAGTTGTTAATGTATGATAAACAAGAAGTGTGCAGCGAATGCATTAGTGTGGACAATATATTAGTTGTTAATTTATGATAACCAATAAAAAGAGTGCAGTGAATGTATTAGTGCGGACAGTATATTAGTTGTTAATTTATGATAACCAATAAAAAGAGTGCAGTGAATGCATTAATGGGGACAGTATATTAGTTGTTAATTGATGATAAACAATAAAAAGAGTGCAGTGAATGTATTAGTGCGGACAGTATATTAGTTGTTAATGTATGATAAACAAGAAGAGTGCAACGAATGCATTAGTGCGAACAGTATATTAGTTGTTAATGTATGATAAACAAGAATTATGCAGAGTATGCATTGGTGGGACAGAATTTAGTTGTTAAATTATGATAAACAAGAAGAGTGCAGCGAATGCATTAGTGCGGACAGTATATTAGTTGTTAATGTATGATAAACAAGAAGAGTGCAGTGAATGCATTAGTGTGGACAGTATATTAGTTGTTAATTTATGATAGACAATAAGAAGAGTGCAGCGATTGCATTATTGCGGACAGTATATTAGTTGTTAATGTATGATAAACAAGAAGAGTGCAGCGAATGCATTATTGCGGACATTATATTAAGTTATTAATGTATGATACACCAGAAGAGTGCAGAGATTGCATTAGTGCGGACAGTATATTAGTTGTTAATGTATGATAAACAAGAAGAGTGCAGAGAATGCATTAGTGCGGACAGTATATTAGTTGTTAATGTATGATAAACAAGAAGTGTGAAGCGAATGCATTAGTGTGGACAGTATATTAGTTGTTAATGTATGATAAACAAGAAGTATGCATAGTATGCATTAGTGTGGACAGTATATTAGTTGTTAATGTATGATAAACAAGAAGAGTGCAGCGAATGCATTAGTGCGGACATTATATTAAGTTATTAATGTATGATACACCAGAAGAGTGCAGAGATTGCATTAGTGCGGACAGTATATTAGTTGTTAATGTATGATAAACAAGAAGAGTGCAGAGAATGCATTAGTGCGGACAGTATATTAGTTGTTAATGTATGATAAACAAGAAGTGTGAAGCGAATGCATTAGTGTGGACAGTATATTAGTTGTTAATGTATGATAAACAAGAAGTATGCATAGTATGCATTAGTGTGGACAGTATATTAGTTGTTAATGTATGATAAACAAGAAGAGTGCAGCGAATGCATTAGTGCGGACAGTATATTAAGTTATTAATGTATGATAAACAAGAAGAGTGCAGAGAATGCATTAGTGCGGACAGTATATTAAGTTATTAATGTATGATAAACAAGAAGAGTGCAGAGAATGCATTAGTGCGGAGAGTATATTAGTTGTTAATGTATGATACAAAAGAAGAGTGCAGAGAATACATTTGTGCGGACAGTATATTAGTTGTTAATGTACGATAATAAAGAAGAGTGCAGAGAATGCATTAGTGCGGACAGTATATTAGTTGTTAATGCATGATAAATAAGAAGTCTGCAGATAATGCATTAGTGTATACAGTATAATAGTTGTTAATGTATGATAAACAATAAGTCTGCAGAGAATGCATTAGTGTGGACAGTATATTAGTTGTTAATGTATGATAAACAAGAAGTATGCATAGTATGCATTAGTGTGGACATTATATTAATTGTTAATGTATGATACAAAAGAAGAGTGCAGAGAATGCATTTGTGTGGACAGTATATTAGTTGTTAATGTATGATAAAAAAGAATAGTGCAGAGAATGCAATAGTGCGGACAGTATATTAGTTGTTAATGCATGATACACAAGAAGTCTGCAGATAATGCATTAGTGTATACAGTATAATAGTTGTTAATGTATGATAAACAAGAATACTGCAGAGAATGCATTAGTGTGTACAGTACATTAGTTGTTAATGTATGATAAACAAGAAGAGTGCAGAGAATGCATTAGTGCGGACAGTATATTAGTTGGTAATGTATGATAAACTAGAAGAATGCAGCGAATGCATTAGTGCGGACAGTAGATTAGTTGTTAATGTATGATAAACAAGAAGAGTGCAGAGAATGCATTAGTGCGGACAGTAGATTAGTTGTTAATGTATGATAAACAAGAAGAGTGCAGAGATTGCATTAGTGCGGACAGTATATTAGTCGTTAATGTATGATAAACAAGAAGAGTGCAGAGAATGCATTAGTGCGAAGAGTATATTAGTTGTTAATGTATGATAAACAAGAAGAGTGCAGAGAATGCATTAGTGCGAACAGTATATTAGTTGTTAATGTATGATAAACAAGAAGAGTGCAGTGAATGCATTAGTGCGGACAGTAGATTAGTTGTTAATGTATGATACACAAGAAGATTGCAGATAATGCATTAGTGCGGACAGTATATTTGTTGTTAATGTATGATAAACAAGAAGAGTGCAGAGAATGCATTAGTGCGGACAGTATATTAGTTGTTAATGTATGATAAACTAGAAGAGTGCAGCGAATGCATTAGTGCGGACAGTATATTAGTTGTTAATGTATGATAAACAAGAAGAGTGCAGAGAATGCATTAGTGCGGACAGTAGATTAGTTGTTAATGTATGATAAACAAGAAGAGTGCAGAGATTGCATTAGTGCGGACAGTATATTAGTCGTTAATGTATGATAAACAAGAAGAGTGCAGAGAATGCATTAGTGCGAAGAGTATATTAGTTGTTAATGTATGATAAACAAGAAGAGTGCAGAGAATGCATTAGTGCGAACAGTATATTAGTTGTTAATGTATGATAAACAAGAAGAGTGCAGTGAATGCATTAGTGCGGACAGTATATTATTGTTATGTATGATACACAAAAGTTGCAGTAATGCAGTAGGCGGAAGTATATTTTTGTTAATGTATGATAAACAAGAAGAGTGCAGAGAATGCATAAGTGCGGACAGTATATTAGTTGTTAATGTATGATAAACAAGAAGTGTGAAGCGAATGCATTAGTGTGGACAGTATATTAGTTATTAATGTAGGATAAACAAGAAGTATGCATAGTATGCATTAGTGTGGACAGTATATTAGTTGTTAATGTATGATAAACAAGAAGAGTGCAGCGAATGCATTAGTGCGGACAGTATATTAGTTATTAATGTATGATAAACAAGAAGATTGCAGAGAATGCATTAGTGCGGACAGTATATTAGTTGTTAATGTATGATAAAAAAGAAGAGTGCAGAGAATGCATTTGTGCGGACAGTATATTAGTTGTTAATGTATGATAAACAAGAAGTTGCAGATAATGCATTAGTGTTACAGTATATAGTTGTTAATGTATGATAAACAAGAAGATGCTGAGAATGCATTAGTGCGGACAGTATATTAATTGTTAATGTATGATAAACAAGAAGATGCAGATAATGCATTAGTGTGGACAGTATATTAGTTGTTAATGTATGATAACAAGAAGAGTGCAGTGAATGCATTAGTGCGGACAGTATATTAGTTGTTAATGTATGATAAAAAAGAAGAGTGCAGAGAATGCATTAGTGCGGACATTATATTAGTTGTTAATGTATGATAAACAAGAAGTGTGCAGCGAATGCATTAGTGTGGACAATATATTAGTTATTAATGTATGATAAACAAGAAGTTGGGTTGTTGTGGTGTTTGTTGTTTTTGTAACAAGGGTGGGGTGTTGTGGGTTTGTTTTTTTGTTAAAAGAGTGCAGCGAATGCATTAGTGTGGACAGTATATTGGTTGTTAATGTATGATAAACAAGAAGAGTGCAGCGAATGCATTAGTGCGGACATTATATTAAGTTATTAATGTATGATACACCAGAAGAGTGCAGAGATTGCATTAGTGCGGACAGTATATTAGTTGTTAATGTATGCTAAACAAGAAGAGTGCAGAGAATGAATTAGTGCGGACAGTATATTAGTTGTTAATGTATGATAAACAAGAAGTGTGAAGCGAATGCATTAGTGTGGACAGTATATTAGTTGTTAATGTATGATAAACAAGAAGTATGCATAGTATGCATTAGTGTGGACAGTATATTAGTTGTTAATGTATGATAAACAAGAAGAGTGCAGCGAATGCATTAGTGCGGACAGTATATTAAGTTATTAATGTATGATAAACAAGAAGATTGCAGAGAATGCATTTGTGCGGACAGTATATTAGTTGTTAATGTATGATAAAAAAGAAGAGTGCAGAGAATGCATTAGTGCGGACAGTATATTAGTTGCTAATGCATGATAAACAAGAAGTCTGCAGATAATGCATTAGTGCGGACAGTATATTAGTTGTTAATGAATGATAAACAAGAAGAGTGCAGAGAATGCATTAGTGCTAACAGTATATTATTTGTTAATGTATGATAAACAAGAAGAATGCAGAGAATGCATTAGTGCGGAAAGTATATTAATTGTTAATGTATGATAAACAAGAAGAATGCAGAGAATGCATTAGTGTGGACAGTATATTAGTTGTTAATGTATGATCAACAAGAAGAGTGCAATGAATGCATTAGTGCGGACAGTATATTAGTTGTTAATGTATGATAAATAAGAAGAGTGCAGAGAATGCATTTGTGCGGACAGTATATTAGTTGTTAATGTATGATAAACAAGAAGTTTGCAGAGTATGCATTGGTGGGACTGAATTTAGTTGTTAAATTATGATAAACAAGAAGAGTGCAGCGAATGCATTAGTGTGGACAGTATATTAGTTGTTAATTTATGATAGATAATAAAAAGAGTGCAGCGAATGCATTAGTGCGGACAGTATATTAGTTGTTAATGTATGATACACAAGAAGAGTGCAGCGAATGCATTAGTGCGGACGGTATATTAAGTTATTAATGTATGATAAACAAGAAGAGTGCAGCGAATGCATTAGTGCGGACAGTAGATTAGATGTTAATGTATGATACACAAAAAGAGTGCAGACAATGCATTAGTGCGGACAGTATATTAGTTGTTAATGTATGATAAAAAAGAAGTGTGAAGCGAATGCATTAGTGTGGACAATATATTAGTTATTAATGTATGATAAACAAGAAGTATACAGAGTATGCATTGGTGGGACTGAATTTAGTTGTTAAATTATGATACACAAGAATAGTGCAACGAATGCATTACTGCGGACAGTATATTAAGTTATTAATGTATGATAAACAAGAAGTATGCAGAGTATGCATTGGTGGGCCTGAATTTAGTTGTTAAATTATGATAAACAAGAAGAGTGCAGCGAATGCATTAGTGCGGACAGTATATTAGTTGTTAATGTATGATAAACAAGAAGTATGCATAGTATGCATTAGTGTGGACAGTATATTAGTTGTTAATGTATGATAAAGAAGAAGAGTGCAGCGAATGCATTAGTGTGGACAGTATATTAAGTTATTAATGTATGATAAACAAGAAGAGTGCAGAGAATGCATTAGTGCGGACAGTATATTAGTTGTTAATGTATGATAAAAAAGAAGAGTGCAGAGAATGCATTTGTGCGGACAGTATATTAGTTGTTAATGTATGATAACAAAGAAGAGTGCAGAGAATGCATTAGTGCGGACAGTATATTAGTTGTTAATGTATGATAAACAAGAAGTCTGCAGATAATGCATTTGTGTATACAGTATAATAGTTGTTAATGTATGATAAACAAGAAGAGTGCAGAGAATGCATTAGTGTGGACAGTAGATTAGTTGTTAATGTATGATAAACAAGAAGAGTGCAGAGAATGCATTAGTGCGGACAGTATATTAGTTGTTAATGTATGATAAACAAGAAGAGTGCAGCGAATGCATTAGTGCGGACAGTATAGTAGTTGTTAATGTATGATAAACAAGAAGAGTGCAGAGAATGCATTAGTGTGGACAATATATTAGTTATTAATGTATGATAAACAAGAAGTATGCAGAGTATGTATTGGTGGGACTGAATTTAGTTTTTAAATTATGATAAACAAGAAGAGTGCAGCGAATGCATTAGTGTGGACATTATATTAGTTGTTAATGTATGATAAACAATAAATGAGTGCAGCTAATGTATTAGTGCGGACAGTATATTAGTTGTTAATGTATGATAAACAAGAAGAGTGCAGAGAATGCATTAGTGCGGACATTATATTAGTTGTTAATGTATGATAAACAAGAAGAGTGCAGCGAATGCATTAGTGCGGACATTATATTAGTTGTTGATTTATGATAAACAATAAAAGAGTGCAGCGAATGTAATAGTACGGACAGTATATTAGTTGTTAATGAATGATAAACAAGAATAGTGCAGAGAATGCATTAGTGCGAACAGTATATTATTTGTTAATGTATGATAAACAAGAAGAATGCAGAGAATGCATTAGTGCGGACAGTATATTAATTGTTAATGTATTATAAACAAGAAGAGTGCAGAGAATGCATTAGTGCTAACAGTATATTATTTGTTAATGTATGATAAACAAGAAGAATGCAGAGAATGCATTAGTGCGGACAGTATATTAATTGTTAATGTATGATAAACAAGAAGTATGCAGAGTATGTATTGGTGGGACTGAATTTAGTTGTTAATTATGATAAACAAGAAGAGTGCAGAGATTGCATTAGTGAGGACAGTATATTAGTTGTTAATGTATGATAAACAAGAAGAGTGCAGAGAATGCATTAGTGTGGACAATATATTAGTTATTAATGTATGATAAACAAGAAGTATGCAGAGTATGTATTGGTGGGACTGAATTTAGTTGTTAAATTATGATAAACAAGAAGAGTGCAGCGAATGCATTAGTGTGGACAGTATATTAGTTGTTAATTTATGATAACAAAAAGAGTGCAGCGACTGCATTAGTGCGGACAGTATATTAGTTGGTAATGTATGATAAACAAGAAGAGTACAGAGAATGCATTTGTGCGGACATTATATTAGTTGTTAATGTATGATAAACAAGAAGAGTGCAGAGAATGCATTAGTGCGGACAGTATATTAGTTGTTAATGTATGATCAACAAGAAGAGTGCAATGAATGCATTAGTGCGGACAGTATATTAGTTGTTAATGTATGATAAACAAGAAGTGTGCAGCGAATGCATTAGTGTGGACAATATATTAGTTATTAATGTATGATAAACAAGAAGTTTGCAGAGTTTGCATTGGTGGGACTGATTTAGTTGTTAATTATGATAAACAATAAGAGTGCAGCTAATGTATTAGGCGGACAGTATATTAGTTGTTTATTTATGATAAACAAAAAGAGTGCAGCGAATGCATTAGTGCGGACAGTATATTAAGTTATTAATGTATGATAAACAAGAAGAGTGCAGATAATGCATTAGTGCGGACAGTATATTAGTTGTTAATGTATGATAAACAAGAAGAGTGCAGAGAATGCATTAGTGCGGACAGTATATTAGTTGTTAATGTATGATAAACAAGAAGTGTGCAGCGAATGCATTAGTGTGGACAATATATTAGTTATTAATGTATGATAAACAAGAAGTCTGCAGAGAATGCATTAGTGCGGACAGTATATTAGTTGTTAATGTATGATAAACAAGAAGAGTGCAGAGAATGCATTAGTGCGGACAGTATATTAGTTGTTAATTAGATAACAAGAGAGTGCAGAGAATGCATTAGTGCGGACAGTATATTAGTTGTTAATGATGATAAACAGAAGATGCAGAGAATGCATTAGTGTGGACAGTATATTAGTTGTTAATGTATGATAAACAAGAAGAGTGCAGAGAATGCATTAGTGCTGACAGTATATTAGTTGTTAATGTATGATAAACAAGAAGTATGCAGAGTATGCATTGGTGAGACTGAATTTAGTTGTTTAATTATGATAAACAAGAAGATTACAGCGAATGCATTAGTGCGGACATTATATTAGTTGTTAATGTATGATAAACAAGAAGAGTGCAGCAAATGCATTAGTGCGGACAGTTTATTAAGTTATTAATGTATGATAAACAAGAAGTGTGCAGCGAATGCATTAGTGTGGACAGTATATTAGTTGTTAATGTATGATAAACAAGAGGAGTGCATAGAATGCATTAGTGCGGACAGTATATTAGTTGCTAATTTATAATAAACAAGAAGTGTGCAGCGAATGCATTAGTGTGGACAATATATTAGTTATTAATGTATGATAAACAAGAAGAGTGCCGCGAATGCATTGGTGCGGACAGTATATTAGTTGTTAATGTATGATAAACAGGAAGAGTGCAGCGAATGCATTAGTGCGGACAGTATATTAAGTTATTAATGTATGATACACAAGAAGAGTGCAGAGAATGCATTAGTGCGGACAGTATATTAGTTGTTAATGTATGATAAACAAGAAGAGTGCAGCGAATGCATTAGTGCGGACAGTATATTAAGTTATTAATGTATGATAAACAAGAAGAGTGCAGAGAATGCATTAGTGTGGACAGTAGATTAGTTGTTATTGTATGATACACAAGAAGTGTGCAGCGAATGCATTACTGCGGATAGTATATTAGTTGTTAATATATGATAAGCAAGAAGAGTGCAGAGAATGCATTAATGCGGACAGTATATTAGTTGTTAATGTATGATAAACAAGAAGAGTGCAGCGAATGCATTAGTGCGGACAGTATATTAGTTGTTAATGTATGATAAAGAAGAAGAGCACAGAGAATGCATTTGTGCGGACAGTACATTAGTTGTTAATGTATGATAACAAAGAAGAGTGCAGAGAATGCATTAGTGCGGGCAGTATATTAGTTGTTAATGTATGATAACAAAGAAGAGTGCCGAGAATGCATTAGTGCGAACAGTATATTAGTTGTTAATGTATGATAACAAAGAAGAGTGCAGAGAATGCATTAGTGCGGACAGTATATTAGTTGTTAATGTATGATAAACAAGAAGTCTGCAGATAATGCATTAGTGCGGACAGTATATTATTTGTTAATGTATGATAAACAAGAAGAGTGCAGAGAATGCATTAGTGTGGACAGTAGATTAGTTGTTAATGTATGATAAACAAGAGGAGTGCAGAGAATGCATTAGTGCGGACTGTAGATTAGTTGTTAATGTATTATAAACAAGAAGAGTGCAGAGAATGCATTAGTGTGGACAGTATATTAGTTGTTAATGTATGATAACAAAGAAGAGTGCAGAGAATGCATTAGTGCGGACAGTATATTAGTTGTTAATGTATGATAAACAAGAAGTCTGCAGATAATGCATTAGTGCGGACAGTATATTATTTGTTAATGTATGATAAACAAGAAGAGTCCAGAGAATGCATTAGTGCGGACAGTATATTAGTTGTTAATGTATGATAAACAAGAAGAGTGCCGCGAATGCATTGGTGCGGACAGTATATTAGTTGTTAATGTATGATAAACAAGAAGAGTGCAGCGAATGCATTAGTGCGGACAGTATATTAAGTTATTAATGTATGATACACAAGAAGAGTGCTGAGAATGCATTAGTGCGGACAGTATATTAGTTGTTAATGTATGATAAACAAGAAGAGTGCAGAGAATGCATTAGTGTGGACAGTAGATTAGTTGTTATTGTATGATACACAAGAAGTGTGCAGCGAATGCATTACTGCGGATAGTATATTAGTTGTTAATATATGATAAGCAAGAAGAGTGCAGAGAATGCATTAATGCGGACAGTATATTAGTTGTTAATGTATGATAAACAAGAAGAGTGCAGCGAATGCATTAGTGCGGACAGTATATTAGTTGTTAATGTATGATAAAGAAGAAGAGCACAGAGAATGCATTTGTGCGGACAGTACATTAGTTGTTAATGTATGATAACAAAGAAGAGTGCAGAGAATGCATTAGTGCGGGCAGTATATTAGTTGTTAATGTATGATAACAAAGAAGAGTGCCGAGAATGCATTAGTGCGAACAGTATATTAGTTGTTAATGTATGATAACAAAGAAGAGTGCAGAGAATGCATTAGTGCGGACAGTATATTAGTTGTTAATGTATGATAAACAAGAAGTCTGCAGATAATGCATTAGTGCGGACAGTATATTATTTGTTAATGTATGCTAAACAAGAAGAGAGCAGAGAATGCATTAGTGTGGACAGTAGATTAGTTGTTAATGTATGATAAACAAGAAGAGTGCAGAGAATGCATTAGTGCGGACTGTAGATTAGTTGTTAATGTATTATAAACAAGAAGAGTGCAGAGAATGCATTAGTGTGGACAGTATAGTAGTTGTTAATGTATGATAACAAAGAAGAGTGCAGAGAATGCATTAGTGCGGACAGTATATTAGTTGTTAATGTATGATAAACAAGAAGTCTGCAGATAATGCATTAGTGCGGACAGTATATTATTTGTTAATGTATGCTAAACAAGAAGAGAGCAGAGAATGCATTAGTGTGGACAGTAGATTAGTTGTTAATGTATGATAAACAAGAAGAGTGCAGAGAATGCATTAGTGCGGACTGTAGATTAGTTGTTAATGTATTATAAACAAGAAGAGTGCAGAGAATGCATTAGTGTGGACAGTATATTAGTTGTTAATGTATGATAACAAAGAAGAGTGCAGAGAATGCATTAGTGCGGACAGTATATTAGTTGTTAATGTATGATAAACAAGAAGTCTGCAGATAATGCATTAGTGCGGACAGTATATTATTTGTTAATGTATGATAAACAAGAAGAGTGCAGAGAATGCATTAGTGTGGACAGTAGATTAGTTGTTAATGTCTGATAAACAAGAAGAGTGCAGAGAATGCATTAGTGCCGTCTGTAGATTAGTTGTTAATGTATGATACACAAGAAGAGTGCAGAGAATGCATTAGTGCTGACAGTATATTAGTTGTTAATTACGTGTGTGTATTTTACAGATGGATGGAGAGGTAATACACTCTATTGAGGACATGTTTGTATGTTAAAGATTGAACGAAATGCTATGCACTCTATTGAAGACGTGTTTATATGTTACAGATGGATTGCGATGTAATACACTCTATTAAGAGAGTGTTTGTAAGTTACAGATGGATGGCGATGTAATACACTCTATTGCGAGAGTGTTTGTAAGTTACAGATGGATGGCGATGTAATACACATTATTGAGGACGTTTTTGTATGTTACAGATGGATGGCGATGTAATACACTATATTGAGGACGTGTTTCTATGTTACAGATGGAGGGCGATGTAATACACTATATTGAGGACGTGCTTGAATGTTACAGATGGATGGCGATGTAATACACTATATTGAGGACATGTTTGTATGTTACAGATGGTTGGCGATGTAATGCACTCTATTGAGGACGTGTTTCTATGTTACAGATGGATGGCGATGTAATACACTCTATTGAGGACATGTTTGTATGCTACAGATGGATGGCGATGTAATAAACTATATTGAGGACGTGTTTCTATGTTACATATGGATGGCGATGTAATGCACACTATTGAGGACATGTTTGTATGTTACAGATGGATGGCGATGTAATACACTCTATTGAGGACGTGTTTGAATGTTACAGATGAAAGGAGATTTAATAAACTTTATTGAGGACGTGTTTCTATGATACAGATGGATGGCGACGTAATGCACTCTATTGAGGACATGTTTGTATGCTACAGATGAAAGGAGATGTAATAAACTCTATTGAGGACATGTTTGTATGT
>CM026397.1:86503501-86544745 GCA_014843695.1 Archivesica marissinica | reverse complement strand
TGTAATGCACTCTATTGAGGACATGTTTGTATGCTACAGATGAAAGGAGATGTAATAAACTCTATTGAGGACATGTTTGTATGTTACATATGGATGGCGATTTAATACACTCTATTGAGGGAGTGTTTGTATGTTACATATGGATGGCGATGTAATACACTATATTGAGGACATGTTTGTATGCTACAGATGGATGGCGATGTAATGCACTCTATTGATGACGTGTTTGTATGTTACATATGGATGGCGATGTAATACACTATATTGAGGACGTGTTTTTATGTTACAGATATATGGCGATGTAATACACTCTATTGAGGACGTGTTTGTATGTTACATATGGATGGCGATGTAATACACTCTATTGAGGACATGTTTGTATGTTACAGATGGATGGTGATGTAATACACTCTATTGGGGGAGTGTTTTATGTTACATATGGATGGCGATTTAATACACTCTATTGAGGACGTGTTTGTATGTTACATATGGATGGCGATGTAATACACTCTATTGAGGACATGTTTGTATGTTACAGATGGATGGTGATGTAATACACTCTATTGGGGGAGTGTTTTATGTTACATATGGATGGCGATTTAATACACTCTATTGAGGACGTGTTTGTATGTTACATATGGATGGCGATGTAATACACTCTATTGAGGACATGTTTGTATGTTACAGATGGATGGTGATGTAATACACTCTATTGGGGGAGTGTTTTATGTTACATATGGATGGCGATTTAATACACTCTATTGAGGACGTGTTTGTATGTTACATATGGATGGCGATGTAATACACTCTATTGAGGACATGTTGATTCAACAATATGGTGTAGATCTAGAACAGAAGTCAGAGAACAGGATGGTGACGGACGTGTGGAACTGGGTCCAAAGAGAGGTGTCGTATTTTCTGCCATGATTCATTAAAGCATATTCATTGTATCTAGTGTAATATTTATAATATATGTATATGTATACACTATATCTAGTGTAATATGTATACTATATGTATATGTATACAGGGTATTGAGTGTAGTATGTATATTATATGTATATCTATACACTGTATCTAGTGTAATATGTATACTATATGTATATGTATACAGGGCATTGAGTGTAATATGAATACTATATGTATACAGGATATTGTGTGTAATATGTATACTATATGTATATGTATACAGGATATTGTGTGTAATATGTATACTATATGTATATGTATACAGGATATTGTGTGTAATATGTATACTATATGTATATGTATACAAGATATTGTGTGTAATATGTATACTATATGTATATGTATACAGGATATTGTGTGTAATATGTATACTATATGTATATGTATACAGGATATTGTGTGTAATATGTATACTATATGTATATGTATACAGGATATTGTGTGTAATATGTATACTATATGTATATGTATACAGGATATTGTGTGTAATATGTATATTATATGTATATGTATACAGGATATTGTGTGTAATATGTATACTATATGTATATGTATACAGGATATTGTGTGTAATATGTATATTATATGTATATGTATACAGGATATTGTGTGTAGTATGTATATTATATGTATACAGGGCATTGAGTGTAGTATGTATAGTATATGTATGCAGGGCATTGCGTGTTGTATGTATATTATATGTATATGTATACATGGCATTGCATGTAGTATATATATTATATGTATACAGGGCACTTAGTGTATTATGTATATTATATGTATATGTATACAGGGCATTGAGTGTAGTATGTATATTATATGTATATGTATACAGGGCATTGCGTGATATATGTATATTATATGTATATGTATACAGGGCATTGAGTGTAGTATATATATTATATGTATATGTATACAGGGCATTGAGTGTAGTATGTATACTATATGTATATGTATACATGGCATTGCATGTAGTATATATATTATATGTATACAGGGCAATCATGTAGTATATATATATATGTATACAGGGCATTGAGTGTTGTATGTATATTATATGTATATGTATACAGGGCATTGCGTGATATATGTATATTATATGTATATGTATACAGGGCATTGTGTGTATATGTATACTATATGTATATGTATACAGGGCAATTAGTGTATATGTATATTATATGTATATGTATACAGGGCACTTAGTGTAGTATGTAAATTATATGTATATGTATACAGGGCAATTAGTGTATTATGTATATTATATGTATATGTATACAGGGCATTGAGTGTATATGTATATTATATGTATATGTATACAGGGCATTGAGTGTATATGTATATTATATGTATATGTATACAGGGCATTGATGTATATGTATATTATATGTATATGTATGCAGGGCATTGAGTGTAGTATGTATTATATGTATACAGGGCAATGAGTGTAGTATGTATTATTATACTGGGCAATCAGGATATATGTAGTATTATATTATATGTATACAGGGCATTGAGTGTAGTATGTATATGTATATGTATACAGGGCATTGAGTGTAGTATGTATATTATATGTATATGTATACAGGGCATTGAGTGTATATGTATATTATATGTATATGTATACAGGGCATTGAGTGTAGTATGTATATTATATGTATACAGGGCATTGAGTGTAGTATGTATATTATATGTATACAGGGCATTGAGTGTAGTATGTATATGTATATGTATACAGGGCATTGAGTGTAGTATGTATTATATGTATACAGGGCATTGAGTGTAGTATGTATATTATATGTATATGTATACAGGGCATTGAGTGTAGTATGTATATTATATGTATATGTATACAGGGCAATGAGTGTAGTATGTATATTATATGTATACAGGGCATTGAGTGTAGTATGTATATTATATGTATACAGGGCATTGAGTGTAGTATGTATATTATATGTATACAGGGCAATGAGTGTAGTATGTATATTATATGTATACAGGGCAATGAGTGTAGTATGTATATTATATGTATACAGGGCATTGAGTGTAGTATGTATATTATATGTATTCAGGGTATTGAGTGTAGTAAGTATATTATATATATATGTTTTCAGGGCATTGAGTGTAGTATGTATATTATATGTATACAGGGCATTGCGTGTAGTATGTATATTATATGTATACAGGGCATTGAGTGTAGTATGTATATTATATGTATATGCATACAGGTTCATTGAGTGTAGTATGTATAATATATGTATATATATACAGGGTATTGTTTGTAATATGTATAATATATGTATATGTATACAAGGCATATAGTGTAGTATATTATATGTATTTGTATGCAGGGTATTGCGTGTAGTATATATAGTATATGTATATTATGCAGTGCATTGAGTGTAGTATGTATATTATATGTATATGTATGTAGGGCATTGAATGTAGTATGTTTACTATATTTATGCAGGGTATTGTGTGTAATATGTATAATATATATATATGTATACAGGGTAGTGTGTGTAGTATGTATATTATATGTATTCAGGGCATTGAGTGTAGTATGTATATTATATGTATATGTATACAGGGCATTGAGTGTAGTATGTATATTATATGTATATGTTAACAGGGCATTGAGTGTAGTATGTATATTATATGTATATGTTGACAGGGCATTGAGTGTAATATGTATATTATATGTATATGTATACAGGGCTTTGAGCGTAGTATGTATATTATATGTATATGTATACATGGCATTGAGCGTAGTATGTATATTATATGTATATGGTTACAGGGCATTGAGTGTAATATGTATATTATTTGCATACAGGGCTTTGAGCGTAGTATGTATAGTATATGTATACAGGGCGTTGAGTGTAGTATGTATATTATATGTATATGGTTACAGGGCATTGAGTGTAGTATGTATATTATTTGCATACAGGGCTTTGAGCGTAGTATGTATAGTATATGTATACAGGGCGTTGAGTGTAGTATGTATATTATATGTATACAGGGCATTGAGTGTAGTATGTATATTATATGCATACAGGGCATTGAGTGTAGTATATATATTATATGTATACAGGGCATTGAGTGTAGTATGTATATTATATGCATACAGTGCATTAGGCGTAGTATGTATATTATATGTATACAGGACATTGAGTGTAGTATGTATATTATTTGCATACAGGGCTTTGAGCGTAGTATGTATATTATATGTATACAGGGCGTTGAGTGTAGTATGTATATTATATGTATACAGGGCATTGAGTGTAGTATGTATATTATATGCATACAGGGCATTGAGTGTAGTATATATATTATATGTATATGTTTGCAGGACAGTGAGTGTAGTATATATATTATATGTATATGTATGCAGGACATTGTGTGTAGTATATATATTATATTTATATGTATACAGGGCATTGAGGGTAGTATTTATATTATATGTATGCATGGCATTGAGTGTAGTATGTATATTATATGCATACAGGGCATTGAGTGTAGTATGTATATTATATGCATACAGGGCATTGAGTGTAGTATGTATATTATATGCATACAGGGCATTGAGTGTAGTATGTATATTATATGTATGCATGGCATTGAGTGTAGTATGTATATTATATGTATGCAGGGAATTGCGTGTAGTATGTATATTATACTATATGTATATAGGGCATTGCGTGTAGTATGTATATTATATGCATACAGGGCATTGAGTGAAGTATGTATATTAAATGCATACAGGGCATTGAGTGAAGTATGTATATTATATGCATATAGGGCATTAAGTGTAGTATGTATATTATATGTTTGCATGGCGTTGAGTGTAGTATGTATATTATTTGTATACAGGGCATTGAGTGTAGTATGTAATTTATATATATACAGGGCGTTGAGTGTAGTATGTATATTATATGTATACAGGGCATTGAGTGTAGTATGTATAGTATATGCATATAGGGCATTAAGTGTAGTATGTATATTATATGTTTGCATAGCATTGAGTGTAGTATGTATATTATATGTATGCAGGGAATTGCGTGTAGTATGTATATTATATGTATATGTATACAGGGTATTGTGTGTATTATGTATATTATATGTATATGTATACAGGGCATTAAGTGTAGTATGTATTCTATATTTATATGTATACAGGGTATTGTGTAGTATGTATATTATATGTATATATATACAGGGCATTGAGTGTAGTATGTATATTATATCTATACGAATACAGGGCATTGAGTGTAGTATGTATATAATATGTATATGAGTACAGTGCATTGAGTGTGCTATATATATTATATGTATATTTATACAGGGCATTGCGTGTAGTATGTATATTATATGTATATGAGTACAGGGCATTGAGTGTAGTATATATATTATATGTATATGTATGCAGGGTATTGAGTGTAGTATATATGTTATATGTATATGTATGCAGGACATTGAGTGTAGTATATATATTATATGTATGCAGGCCATTGAGTTTAGTATGTATATTATATGTATATGTATACAGGGCATTGAGTGTGGTATGTATATTATATGCATACAGGGCATTGAGCGTAGTATGTATATTATATGTATACAGGGCATTGAGTGTAGTATGTATAGTATATGTATACAGGGCATTGAGTGTAGTATGTATATTATATGCATACAGGGCATTGAGCGTAGTATTTATATTATATGTATAGAGGGCGTTGAGTGTAGTATGTATATTATATGTATACAGGGCATTGAGCGTAGTATTTATATTATATGTATATGTATACAGGACATTGAGTGTAGTATTTATATTATATGTATACAGGGCATTGAGTGTAGTATGTATATTATATGTATACAGGGCATTGAGCGTAGTATTTATATTATATGTATACAGGGCATTGAGCGTAGTATGTATATTATATGTATACAGGGCATTGAGCGTAGTATTTATAGTATATGTATACAGGGCATTGAGTGTAGTATGTATATTATATGTATATGTATACAGGGCATTGAGCGTAGTATTTATATTATATGTATATGTATACAGGGCATTGAGTGTAGTATGTATAGTATATGTATATGTATACAGGGCATTGAGTGTAGTATGTATATTATATGTATATGTATACAGGGCATTGAGTGTAGTATGTATATTATATGCATATGTATGCAGGGCATTCAGTGTAATATGTATATTATATGTATATGTATGCAGGGCATTGAGTGTAGTATGTATATTATATGTATATGTATACAGGGCATTGAGTGTAGTATGTATATTATATGCATACAGGGCATTGAGCGTATTATGTATAGTACATGTATACAGGGCATTGAGTGTAGTATGTAATTATATATATATACAGGGCGTTGAGTGTAGTATGTATATTATATGCATACAGGGCATTGAGTGTAGTATGTATATTATTTGTATACAGGGCATTGAGTGTAGTATGTAATTTATATATATATACAGGGCGTTGAGTGTAGTATGTATATTATATGCATACAGGGCATTGAGTGTAGTATGTATATTATTTGTATACAGGGCATTGAGTGTAGTATGTAATTTATATATATGCAGGGCGTTGAGTGTAGTATGTAATGTATATATATATACAGGGCGTTGAGTGTAGTATGTATATTATATGCATACAGGGCATTGAGTGTAGTATGTATATTATATGCATATAGGGCATTAAGTGTAGTATGTATATTATATGTTTGCATGGCATTGAGTGTAGTATGTATATTATATGCATATAGGGCATTACGTGTAGTATGTATATTATATGTTTGCAGGGTATTGTGTGTAGTATGTATATTATATGTATATATATACAGGGCATTGAGTGTTGTATGTATATTATATTTATACGAATACAGGGCATTGAGTGTAGTATGTATATTATATGTATATGAGTACAGTGCATTGAGTGTGCTATATATATTATATGTATATGTATACAGGGCATTGCATGTAGTATATATATTATATGTATACAGGGCATTGAGTGTAGTATGTATATTATATGTATATGTATACAGGGCATTGAGTGTAGTATGTATATTATATGTATATGTATACAGGGCATTGAGTGTAGTATGTATATTATATGTATATGTATACAATGCATTGAGTGTAGTATGTATATTATATGCATACAGGGCATTGAGTGTAGTATGTATATTATATGTATACAGGGCATTGAGTGTAGTATGTATATTATATGTATACAGGGCAATGAGTGTAGTTTGTATATTATATGCATACAGGGCATTGAGTGTAGTATGTATATTATATGTATACAGGGCATTGAGTGTAGTATGTATATTATATGTATACAGGGCATTGAGTGTAGTATGTATATTATATGTATACAGGGCATTGAGTGTAGTATGTATATTATATGCATACAGGGCATTGAGTGTAGTATGTATATTATATATATACAGGGCATTGAGTGTAGTATGTATATTATATGCATACAGGGCATTGAGTGAAGTATGTATATTATATGTATATGTATACAGGGTATTGAGTGTAGTATGTATATTATATGTATACAGGGCATTGAGTGTAGTATGTATATTATATGCATACAGGGCATTGAGCGTAGTATTTATATTATATGTATAGAGGGCGTTGAGTGTAGTATGTATATTATATGTATATGTATGCAGGGCATTGAGTGTAGTATATATATTATATGTATATGTATACAGGGCATTGAGTGTAGTATGTATATTATATGTATATGTATGCAGGGCATTGAGTGTAGTATGTATATTATATGTATATGTATACAGGGCATTGAGTGTAGTATGTATATTATATGTATATGTATACAGGGCATTGAGTGTAGTATGTATATTATATGTATACAGGGCATTGAGTGTAGTATGTATATTATATGTATACAGGGCAATGAGTGTAGTATGTATATTATATGCATACAGGGCATTGAGTGTAGTATTTATATTATATGTATACAGGGCATTGAGTGTAGTATGTATATTATATGTATATGTATATAGGGCATTGCGTGTAATATGTATAGTATATGTATATGTATACTGGGAATTGAGTGTAGTATATATATTATATGTATGTGTATGCAGGACATTGAGTGTAGTATATATATTATATGTATATGTATGCAGGGCATTGAGTGTAGTATATATATTATATGTATATGTATACAGGGCATTGAGTGTAGTATATATATTATATGTATATGTATACAGGGCATTGAGTGTAGTATGTATATTATATGTATACATGGCATTGAGCGTAGTATATATATTATATGTATGTGTATGCAGGGCATTGAGTGTAGTATATATATTATATGTATACATGGCATTGAGTGTAGTATGTATATTATATGTATACATGACATTGAGCGTAGTATATATATTATATGTATGTGTATGCAGGGCATTGAGTGTAGTATGTATATTATATGTATACAGGGCATTGAGTGTAGTATGTATATTATATGTATACATGGCATTGAGTGTAGTATATATAGTATATGTATACATGGCATTGAGTGTAGTATGTATATTATATGTATACATGGCATTGAGCGTAGTATATATATTATATGTATGTGTATGCAGGGCATTGAGTGTAGTATGTATATTATATGTATACAGGGCATTGAGCGTAGTATGTATATTATATGTATACAGGGCATTGAGTGTAGTATGTATATTATATGTATACATGGCATTGAGCGTAGTATGTAATTTATATATATACAGGGCGTTGAGTGTAGTATGTATATTATATGCATACAGTGCGTTAGGTGTGGTATGTATATTATTTGTATACAGGGCATTGAGTGTAGTATGTAATTTATATATATACAGGGCGTTGAGTGTAGTATGTATATTATATGCATACAGGGCATTGAGTACAGTATGTATATTATATGCATATAGGGCATTAAGTGTAGTATGTATATTATATGTTTGCATGGCATTGAGTGTAGTATGTATATTATATGTATATGTATACAGGGCATTAAGTGTAGTATGTATATTATATGTTTGCATGACATTGAGTGTAGTATATATATTATATGTATATGTTTACAGGGCATTGAGTGTAGTATGTATATTATATGTATACAGGGCTTTGGGTGTAGTATGTATATTATATGTATACAGGGCATTGAGTGTAGTATGTATAGTATATGTATATGTATACAGGGCTTTGAGTGTAGTATGTATAGTATATGTATACAGGGTATTGGGTGTAGTATGTATATTATGTGTATACAGGGCATTGAGTTTAGTATGTATAGTATATGTATACAGGGCATTGGGTGTAGTTTGTATATTAGGTGTATACAGGGCTTTGAATGTAGTATGTATATTATATGCATATGTATACAGGGTATTGTGTGTAATATGTATAGTAAATGTATATGTATACATGGCATTGAGTGTAGTATGTATAATATATGTATACATTGCATTGAGTCTAGTATGTATATATATATTATATGCATGTTGTGCAGTTGTTTTGTACACATATACTCAGTCTGAATTAGGAATATAAGATAACAATACATTCTTATATTCGTGATATATGAGTTATTTAACAGATATAACACGGTGTTGAGGGCGCTATGCAAGAATATGGATTTGTCAGACAGACCTGAAGTAACATATGAACCTCAGCGAAGCAACTATATGGACTTGTCAATCAGACCTGAAGTAAGATATGAACAGCGAAGCAAATATATGGTCTGGTCAATCAGACCTGAAGTAACATATGAACCTCAGCGAAGCAACTATATGGACTGGTCAATCAGACCTGAAGTAACATATGAACCTCAGCGAAGCAACTATATGGACTGGTCAATCAGACCTGAAGTAACATATGAACCTCAGCGAATCAACTATATGGACTGGTCAGTCAGACCTGAAGTAACATATGAACCTCAGCGAAGCAAGTATATGGACTGGTCAATCAGACCTGAAGTAACATATGAACCTCAGCGAAGCAACTATATGGACTGGTCAATCAGACCTGAAGTAAGATATGAAGAGCGAAGCAAATATACGGACTGGTCAGTCAGACCTGAAGTAAGATATGAACAGTGAAGCAATTATATGGACTGGTCAGACAGACCTGAAGTAACATATGAACCTCAGCGAAGCAACTATATGGACTGGTCAGACAGACCTGAAGTAAGATATGAACAGCGAAGCAAATATATGGACTTGTCAGTCAGACCTGAAGTAAGATATGAACAGCGAAGCAAATATATGGACTTGTCAGTCAGACCTGAAGTAAGATATGAACAGTGAAGCAAATATATGGACTGGTCAGTCAGACCTGAAGTAAGATATGAACAGTGAAGCAAATATATGGACTGGTCAGTCAGACCTGAAGTAAGATATGAACAGCGAAGCAAATATATGGACTTGTCAGTCAGACCTGAAGTAAGATATGAACAGCGAAGCAAATATATGGACTGGTCAGTCAGACCTGAAGTAAGATATGAACAGCGAAGCAAATATATGGACTTGTCAGTCAGACCTGAAGTAAGATATGAACAGTGAAGCAAATATATGGACTTGTCAGTCAGACCTGAAGTAAGATATGAACAGTGAAGCAACTATATGGACTTGTCAGTCAGACCTGAAGTAAGATATGAACAGCGAAGCAAATATATGGACTTGTCAGTAAGACCTGAAGTAAGATATGAACAGTGAAGCAACTATATGGACTTGTCAATCAGACCTGAAGTAAGATATGAACAGCGAAGCTGAGGTCCATATGTTACTTCAGGTCTGACTAACTAGTCCATATATTTGTATGGCGCCCGAATCATCATGTTCTATCTGTTATATTATACCGAATATTAGACAAACACATTTTATATATATTTCTCTCTCTCATATTCTGTCTGTCTCTCTCATCTCTCTTTTGTTCAGACTACAATTGTTGTTGTTTATCCGCGTAAGGGAGATCATTTTGTGGTGTGTCTTAATTTTCACACTCCGTGAGCGTCCGTGCACGATTGAAAATAAACGTCTGGAGGACGTCACATACAGTAAAGAAGAACATATGCAAATGAGGTATGATATCATGTAACAGCCTCTCTCTCTATATATATATACATATATAAGAGCATATATTATTATGTTAATTTAAGATGAACTGTTGCGGTGTCACTGGCGGGATAAACAGTACCACCTCGTGGGCAATATACAGACACACCGAGTGGTACAAGGGATTCGAAACAGGTAAAGTACAGGGTGTCCAAAAAGTAAGTTGACTGTTTGGATGCTAAATTATTCCTACATAACGTTATCGTACGTCTTTCAAAATTTGGATACGGAATACATATATACAACTTCGCTTTTATATGCATACCTAAACTTTCTTTGAACTTCTGTCACACTTTTAAATTCGTAATAACTCTTCACTACGAAAATACGTTGGACCGACATCAAGCGCGTCATTTTGGAAATAACATGTTTTCACGTGTCACGACGTCGCATATATTAGCATGTTTACTTTAGACATACCAAACAACTTGAGCATGTAAGCTTTAATTTGATATATTTCTTATCAAAATAACTCAGGGCAGTTTCGTTGCATTTTTTACAGGTTTTGCTATGCTGTTATTTCATTTTAATGCTCTTACGACCACTAGCATGATTGTATTGTCGGTTCATCTATTATCATACAGCTTAATGGACCTATATGTTTCTCGTAATGAATATCTGGGTATCAACCTATCAACATGTGACATATTTGGTTTGGAGATTTGATAATTGTTTTATAACCCTGGATTTATTAATGGCTTTCACACATATTAGATTTTCCGAAAGTGATAACAACGACAGAAACTTTAGGTTTATTACTCGCCGTGCGCTAACTTTTGTGGTTAAAATACCTGACATGGACATACATGTAATTCAATTATGACAGGCCTGTAACTACATGCATCTACAGGTAAGCCGTATGTACCACAGAGTTGCTGTAAGAAGGATGGAGATATTAACCAATGTACAGGTATAACTGACTTCAATGGACCACCTGCTGTAAGACCACCTCTCGCTGCAAACATCGACATTAACACAGAACTCTACATCGTGGTAGGTAAACCAGCAATTACACAACCCACCTATAGATCGTGTTTCCAGGTTCGATCCTCCGTTTGACCCTATACAAATTAACAGTCTTTCAGATGGGATGTAAACCGATGTCTCGTGTCGGTGCTTTACACCGTGCACGTAAGCGAACCAGAGGAGACTCTGGAATGGGTCTCTGTCAGTATCATTGCACTATCCTCCAAAATCATAAATGCTTAATCCCTTCAGGATGCGTCGCTCATATGGGCAACCGGTTGCGACGATAAATAAACGTAAAACACACACACGAGCTATCAGGCTGAATTTAAGTTACCGAGTGTCGATACCTATAGGGTACATGCTTGTGCTAAGTGGCTATTAGACGAATCAGTTGTCACATTTATTAATAATTGCCCCTTGGTAAAACGGTATATTAGCGTTATAAAAGTGTATTAGTCAATTTATTGTTTGGAGCATAGTGCAATATACAGAAGTCGTTCCTATCGTAGAAGCATCCATTGTTCTTTTACATGCCTGGTGTATAGCACCAATTCATGAGATCTTTGTTTATAGTCCCACCTTATCATTAGGGACGGATGAGGATTGAACACGAGCTCTCTGGATTCGCAGTCCAACGTGTTAATCACTAACGACTGACCTGCCTATATAGGGTGTGGGTATATGTGTGTGCCTCGAGTGTATACACATCGGCCCGCTTAAAGGTTCTATAAATGAGGGAGCAACTGTCGCATATCCACCGACGCATGTCCGCCGATGCATGCCCCCGATGTACACTCGTCACATTGTAAAGATTTGTGTACTTAATGGCTACATTTTGTGAATTACACTAGTTTGATGGTTGCCATGTTGGTTAATGAAACTAGTTCGATGGTTGCCCTGTTGGTTAATGAAACTAGTTCGATGGTTGCCCTGTTGGTTAATGAAACTAGTTCGATGGTTGCTATGTTGGTTAATGAAACTAGTTCGATGGTTGACATGTTGGTTAATGAAACTAGTTCGATAGTTGCCATGCTGGTTAATGAAACTAGTTCGATCATTGCCCTGTTGGTTAATGAAACTAGTTCGACCATTGCCCTGTTGGTTAATGAAACTAGTTCGATCATTGCCCTGTTGGTTAATGAAACTAGTTCTTTCGTTGACCTGTTGGTTATTGCAACTAGTTTGATGATTGCCCTGTTGGTTAATGAAACTATTTCGATGGTTGCCATGTTGGTTAATGAAACTAGTTCGATGGTTGCCATGTTGGTTAATGAAACTAGTTCGATGGTTGACCTGTTGGTTATTGCAACTAGTTTGATGGTTGACATGTTGGTTAATGAAACTAGTTCGATAGTTGCCATGCTGGTTAATGAAACTAGTTCTTTGGTTGACATGTTGGTTAATGAAACTAGTTCTACATTCTAGTAATGCAGAATGGGTGAATAGACCTCTCTACGCGGTTTTAGTTCGAAGGACTAGCGACAGCAGGGAGCGAGTAACGTTGTCTTTGTTGTCCCTGGTGTAGCAGGATGGGTTAACGACGGAATCGATCGGGGTGGGGTAGTCGCGTTATTCGAGGGAGCTGCGACTGCGACCGCCGGGGGGGGGGCGAGTAACATCGTCTTTTGTTGGACCCGGCGTAGCGGGGTGGGGTTCTATAGACCTCTCGCGCGCCGGGACCGCCTGACGCCCCGGGCCGACTCGGGAGGACGGCCCACAACCCTCGCCGGC
Organism: Archivesica marissinica; assembly: GCA_014843695.1. NCBI lineage: Eukaryota > Metazoa > Mollusca > Bivalvia > Venerida > Vesicomyidae > Archivesica > Archivesica marissinica. The sequence continues at coordinate 86,530,918 of CM026397.1, read as the reverse complement.
CCCCCTGGGGGCTCTCCTGTTAGAGATACCCATAACAACAGATATACCCGAGGTAATCTTGCTGCAATATGAAGGGTCACAACGTTTGTGCCTGGCCTCCCCTTGTAATGACCATAAAAAAACAACGATTCCGGTTTTATCTGGCGCGAAAAAAATCAGACCGCTTGCGGCGCACCTCTCTGTGTAAACATCCCAAACCCGCCCCAGCATGTCAAGCTTAAATCGTATGTATATCCGTTCCGGGCGGGCAACTAACCGCAGTATACACAAACGCATGTTTAATTATTACACCTTATGGTTTTACAATACGTGGCCACTATTTTATACTCAAAGCTTAAGAAAACATAGCCCAAATCTTAAAAACAACACTTACCTTGGGCCCTTTTGAACGGCGCAACAACACCCCTTATATACTGGTATATGCACTGCGATTGCACCATACGCATACACATTTCTAGTAGGCAAAAACCGCAAAGAAGTATCTAGAAGCCGGCCGCGCATGCGCAAATATAGCATCACACACACTTCCTTCCGTTACTGTCCGCTTGTTTACATACGGACAGGTGTCCCAATTCTAGAGTAATGACCAAATTCTGGACAGTCGACCCAATTCTAGACAGGCGACCTATTTACTGACAATACCGCGTTATGACGTAAATCTATCAGTTAAAAATATTTCTACCGAGTTTAAATCAGTGTAGTTTAAACTTTACCTCCGGCGTATTGTGTAACACCGGCTAAAATACGGCAGTTTTACATACAGTCGGGATGGCTTAGTAGTATTAACGTTTAACTTGAATTCTGTCGGAGCGGGTTCGAATCCCAGTACAGGATGAATTAAAAATTTTAATTTATGTAGTTGCTGTAAGGATAGTTTATAGTAACATGCCATCGCACGATTTAACTTACAGATATCATAAATAGACGTATTTGTGTAAAAGTATGGTGAGCTATTCGGAACATGGTGGAGCGGTCGGGATACGAGGTGTGTACTCCGGTGGTAATTCATCTCGACCCAGACACATAAATAAGCATATCACGTCGCGAGCCGGCCCAGCAACAATCTTCTCTCCGCGGCACGCTCTTCCGTGACTAATGTTTTTACCTTTTCGTCCGTCAGAATTTGAGGTCGGGTTGCCTTACATTTAGTCCGGATGTCATCTTTCAAGGCTTGATACCTGTCACATTCGTCACTGACGGTCTTAAACTCGGCATCCGAGATTTCATTGTCTTGAATAGCCCCGCTAATCATAGCATCGATACTATTCTTATTTACCCTCACAGCGACTGCGATGCGGTCATGTTTTTAACGGTAGTTTCTAGACGCCGGCCTATCACCCGCCCGACCATGCATAGGAGCCCGCGGCAGCACCCAAACCAACTGCTATGGGCGAGCCTACAAGCGTGGATATTACTGTGACACTCTCGACACCGCTGGCTAATGAGCCGGCCGTAAGGGTAGTATTGATGCCGTCAATAGTATTGGCAGCTCGCCTGTATTTTTTGGCTAGGCTGCTACGGATACGTTGTTCGTTTAAGAGTAGCGTTTGAATCTCCAGAATCCTGTTCAGTCTAAACGCTGACGGTCCGGCAACCGGGTCGGCTGGTACCGTCGGTAAACTAGGATATAGCGTTTTGTTCTCCACCAGATATCTAACTCGATAAGCAATGCGACGACACTAGCGTAGCTTAAAGGATCGCCGGTTCTGGTGATAAAGTTAATAACTGTGCCTGCCGAAACTTTAATTGGTGTCGTGTTAAAAATGACAAATGCAGACTTTATACCCGCGGGTTTCGTAATGCCGGCATTTTGTTCTACGCCGTTAAATACGAGGTTCACTCTGACTTCATCCGCAGCTGTTCCCGCAGACTTTACAGAAGAGAGTGACATCCGTAGAATCGTCCCAGATGCTAACATAGGGTAACCCGTATATTGATTGTTCGCGTTGTTACCAAAAGACCATTCGTGCTCACCCGGGCGCAACATACCCCACTTCTCAGCACAAATTGTAACGACCGGCTTTCTCGGCGCAATATAGGAAGGACCGTAAAATACCCATGATAGATAAAATATCCTCTGTTACAGATCTAATTCGATAAGCAATGCGACGACACTAGCGGAGCTCTGTGTATTAGAAGACTCGGTGATGACATTTATAACACCGCCTGCCGGTACTTCAATCGGAATTTCAAAAATTGTAAATGCAGACCTCCCACCAGCTGGTTTCGTAATGCCGACATTTTGTAATTCGCCGTTAATTACGAGGTTCACACTGACAATGTTCACAGCTGCCCCCGAAGCCTTTACGGAAGAGAGTGACATCCGTAATATCCTGCCAGATGTTAACATAGGATAACCGGTATACCGGTTGTTCGCGTTGTTGCCGAATGACCATTCGTATTCTCCGTTACGGAGCGGACCCCTTTCCTCGGCCCAAACTGTAATGATAGGCTTCCAGACCGTGCCAGCGCCGCCGCAGGTACCAGGTCCGTATATACTCATTTTATCTCAAGTACTGCCCGACCTCGCACGAAGGATTAGAGAGCAGTATGCCGGGCGGCTTGCAATCCTTTATGACAGAGCTCTTCGTCATCGCAAAATAACGAAAAACAAAAATGAAGGGAATCCTGATGCTGTTCGAGGAGGCCGGGGCTAGAGAAACCGAAAGCTTCTACAATCCCAAAATTACCAAGGTTGAGGTGACAATTGAGGGTGTCCCCAACCAGCTGTACAACCAGGGTCTGCGCGCCTACCAGCTGTGGGATGAAGCCAAAAAGCAGTTTGCATGCGGCTCTAAGCGCGCCCCAGATGTTGCTGCGGTCGCCAAAGACCTACAGCTCGCGGACGTCTCTCTGGCAGAGTTCCTAACTTAATACGCATTGTGGCACGATTTGCGGACCAGCGATGATGACCATGGCAGTGGGCGCAGGGTGGAGAATGCCACCGAGGGTGTAACAATACAGATAGCCAAAGAAGCAGACGCCGATGGCGCATTGAACGTGTATCTGTACATCATTACAGATGCACAGCTCAACATCGAAGATGGTCGATTCGTCAGTGCGCTCTACTGATCTGCTACCCCGCGACCCCCACTCAGCCATCATATGCGGTCAGACTGGTTGCGGCAAACTGTCTTCATACTGGACTTGCTCTAGGGCCCCTACCGCGGGATCTTTCGACACATAGTGATCCTCTGCCCCACGATTGTGCATAACACAACTTACCAGAGCCGCCCTTGGATCTGGAGGGACCCCGAGGTCTACATACCAGACCCCTGTGAAAAGTCACATACCTGGCTGCGGGTCTTCTACACCATGGTCCAGGGCGAGCCCACCCTGTACGTGATTGACGACTGCTCGGCCAAGACAGCTATGACCAAAAAGAAGGACATGCTGTCAGAGCTGGCTTTCAGCGGGCGGCATGCGCTGCAAAGCGTCTGGGTGTTGACCCAGAAATACAACTCAGTTCTGAAGGATCTCCGGGAGCAGACACGCTGGAATGCCGTCTTTCACTGCAAAGATCGTGACTCCTTCGAAGAGTGCCTTCGAGAGAATGACGTCATCCCCACGTACGAAGAGCGAGCCACGGTACGGCAGACGCTTGCAGGAACAAAACACAGCAAGCTGCTGTTAAAGACGGACCAACCAGCTGCTTATAAAGTGCTATTCACAGCTTAGCATGTGGGAAGTAATTCTGCTGATCAACCAGGTCATAATTTTCGCCACACTGGGGTGGTGCGTGTGGCAGTATGTTAGACTAAAGAGGCGGGTACGGATAGCACTCAGAAAAATGAACTGCGACGAACTTCTTGATCAGTTGATGGATGCCGCGGCCCCGATTGATGGGACGGCGGAAACAGCGGTCCCGACTGCAGAGACGCCGGGAGACGAGAGCGCCCGTCAAGACGACAAGCGTCAACGACTTGCAGCACTAGCCGCAGGGGGCAGACTAAACAATATCTAGGGCGACAGCTCACAGCCGACCAGGTTGACAATATGGCAGACAACGACGTCGAGAGGCTCTACGCGCGCTATGAAGCGACGCTCGGGGCCGTGATGACAACAACCTTAGGGTCCGCAGCCCGTCAGTTCTACGCAGCAGTAGCAAGTATGTTCCTATCCATACAACCAGAAACTCAACCGAGACTAGTTGCCGACCTCGAAGCTGACCCGTTCGTCAGCCATGCGTTAAGCACAGCCACGTGCGAGCTATACCACAGGTATGTTATGTACCTTGCACCGCTCACCGCGGCGTTAACCACTGCGAAGCATTGCCAATTTGGACACGTATGTCCGTTTACCATAGCTGACGATGTCTACACCGGAGAGAGTGACAGATCCTGTAGTTCTGACACCAGAGACGCCGCCTGCGAAGCTGCAAACAGCACGACGGAAGGATCCTAAAAAACAAGCGGCAGGACGGCCAGGGGCTGCGGCTCGGAAGGCCAAGGAAGATAAAATACGTGCCGAGCTCAGAGATGCCAAAGCCACGTTGCAAACATCGAAACTCGAGAATCACAAACCCTCAGTCGTCCTGACACCCGTCGCCCCGGTGGAACAGGGCAACGCTGGAGAACAAACGGTTGTCGCCCCGCAGCATGTTTCAGCGGCGGAAACCGCGACGGAACACTGGTACCAGTGTAGCAGCAGCGAGGTCTGGACCCCGTGGATCGTTGGCGGTCTTGCATGCGCCTTATGGGTCGTTGTGAAAAGTAGGCGGGAGGCGTTAACGCATAAACCTATGCCCGCCCGAGCTAACATTGTCGTTCCGACAGCGATACCAGCGGATCATTTAAAGACTTCGCTTGACCCATTCTATATACAATAATCGCGCAAAGAAAAACAATGTCTACTGACGTAAAAATGTTGGCCAATGCGGCGTATCATTCGGTTGTGGTATCTGGCCTGGCTGTGGGCTATGCACGCCTGGGTAAGATGGCCCTCAAAGCAGCTACCCCCAAGCTGGACTTCAATGGTTATGACGTCGGCATGGTAGTTCTTGATGTGGGCCATGGCCACGAAAGACATACTAATTAAACAGGGGATCACACCTGCAGATATCATGAAGTAGACGTATGTATAACAACGATGGCCTCGATCGCAATGATAGTTGGGGGCGCCCTGGTCAACGCCCTAGCCTTCAGCGGCAGCAACTACCTATTCTCGAAGCTGCGAAGCTCGGGTGACGAGGAGCGCAAACGGCACGACACAGCTGTAGAACAGCTCCAGGCCGCGCAGTCAGCATGGTCCAAAAAACGGGCTGAGCGCCTTGATTGGATTAACGAAGAACTCCGCCGTCAGGGTCATGCCGTGCAAACTTTCCGGGACGTCGACACGGCTATCCGTGAGTACGCGCAGATATTTCCGCATGTCGCGCTGCTGGTGTCGGAACGACAGCCCCAGCTCTCAGACTTCTACACGCCTAGCGATGACCAGAAAGGGATGGGGATGACAGTCCTCGTGGCATACAAACTCGCCAAGTAATTGTCGCGCTTGAGATTTTTTCCCTTCCTATATAGATATGGGTTTACCAGAGGAGCTGTACTTTGCAATGCTTGAGGTCGGGTACTGTGCCAAGCGACACAAACATCCTGGCCCCCTTGGTCATACTATGATAAACACGGCGATTCCTGGAGTCGTGGCGTACCGATCACGCTGCTGTGCAGAAATTCGCTACCAGGGTCCTATCAGGCCCAACTGACCTTAGAGCTACAACGGGGTTGCTAGATCCGATGACACGCAGGGCATTGTGGAGACTCATAGGGTTATTAGAATACATTCGCGCGCTGGAGGCGAAACAGCCATGTCACAAGCTTAGCTTATATATATACCATGACCGACAGTAATCTTAGCTTGCTATACTACAGTCCCCGCGGTTACTGGAAGGGGCTCGCAGCCATAAAAAACCTCGCCGCGGCCGCTAAGGTCTCCGACGATGTGACACGGGGTTGGCTGAAGAAGCAGGCCATCTGGCAGATCTACCTCAACGCCCCACGACACATACCGCGACCCAAGTTCGACGTACCGGTGCCAAACGACGTCCACCAGGCCGACCTCCTATTTCTGCCTCACGACAGGGCGGTCGCACCACGTTCAAGTACGCCCTCACCATCGTTGACGCGGCCTCCCGGTACAAAGAGGCAGAGCCCCTGGCCACGAAAGAGGCCAAGGAGGTCTCAGCCGCCCTTGAAAGGATTTACAGGCGGAGTCCCCTGGAATGGCCGAAGTTGCTTCAGGTCGATCCGGGGCGCGAGTTCATGGGTGCGGTGAACCAACTGCTGGCAAAACACGGCGTCTCTGTCAGGCGCGGCCGTGTGGATATCCATCGAGACCAAGGGATTGTGGAGCGTTTCAATCGCACCCTGGCAGAGCGGCTCTTTGGGCACCAATTCGGCCAAGAGATGAGACTTCCGTCTGGAGAACGATCGGCCGAATGGGTGGCTCGGCTGCCTGCCGTGATATCGGCCTTGAACGGCGAAGTGACCAGATTGACCGGCAAGAAGCATTCTAATGCCATCAAGGCCAAACGTGTGGCGCAAAAGCCCTCATCCGGGGTCGCAGCATCGTTGCACCGCCCCGTTGGCTCATCGGAGCGAAAGCTCCCCTCGGGTGTTGGCGTTCGCTACCTCTACCAACCCGGCGAACTAGAGGGTGGCCGTCGTCGTGTGACCGACCGTGTGTGGTCCCTCCGGGTATACCGGCTTGGTCGCTCGGTTACCAAGCCTGAATAGCCCGTGCTCTACTATCTCCTGGATGGCCCTCAGCGGGGGTTTGTCCGGGAAGAGCTGCTTGTGGTCCCTCCTGATACCGTGCTGCCACCTGATGGGTTGAGTACCGCGTAACCCCTTTTTCTGTTGCATTCAAGGCACGTCAGCCGGATATTGTCACGGGTATGGCCTCGGGTGTTGTCCAGCCGGTCGACACTGAACTGCTGGGTATCTTTGGGTTGGTATACCCAGAGGAGCTCGATGTTGCATGCCGCGAAGCTGTTCTGCTGGCCGTCTTTGAGTGCGAGGATGTGATCGACCTTGAGGTCAAACCGCAACCCTTTGGCCGTATCATGGCGCTTGTAGGCAACAAGCTTCCTCTGGAGCTGCTGCTCAGTGAGTGGCTCTGCCACATCGGAACCCTCCTCCGGTAGGCAGGCTACTCGTTCGAGCTGGTGCATGTACTCCACGCGGCTGACGGCGAGGTATGCGAGGTTCGACCATTGGAGATAGTCGTCGATAATCCAGACTTTTTGCGGATCGCGGATTGTGAGCCCCTGGCTCGAGTGGACTGTCATGGCATAGCCGAGAGCCCAGTCTTGTCCCCACTGGCCGTCCATAACCTCTTGGGCATAGTGGACAGGCACTTGAACGATGTCATTGAGGACGAGCCCTTCCTGCTCTGGCCCGCCATCGTGCGCTATAGGCACCGGGATGGTCACCATAATGTTTTGTCTTCGGGTGTCTTTGGCACCGACTCGTCAGGGTAGCGCTCCTTATGGTAATGTAATAGCAGCTCCTGCGCGCGGTTGCGCACCTTCTGTCTCGAGGTCAAGATAAGGTCGCCCGGCTTCCAGGCCTCCGTGAATCGGCCCCAGCCGAGGCAGTGGGTATGGCCTTTCTCATGGCAGAGCACTGCACCCGATCCGGCCGGAGGCAGATTTCCCATTTGAGGGCGTTGAGGAGGGAGTCTTTGGCCCGGTGGTCGACCATAACCTCTTCGTAGTAGTCTGTTTTTTGTTCCAGCCAGTGGTGTGGCATCTCGCCGGCGATGGGTGGGGGCTGACCCTGGTCGCCGCAACAAATAACCTGGACACCCCTCTCATCGAGCCAGTTAAGAAACATCTCCAAGATAGGCTTTGGGACGGTGCAAACCTCGTCCCAGATGATAATGCGGGGAATGTATTTTTGACCCATCCGTTCCGGCGTCCACTCCGCCTGGCCGCTCCACCGGAAGAAGCTGTGGTAGGTCTGGGACTTGACCCCCCTAGATCGCATTTCTTTTGCCAGACGATGCGTCGGGGTGAAGACCAAGGGGTCTTTGGCGCGAAAGAGCTCTATAGCTCGTGTGGTTTTACCACTTCCGCCGCCGCCGTTCAGGTAGCTCAACTTATGCCTCGACAGCGGGTCATTGAAGCGGGGTGCGGTGCTGTCTTGGGGGATCCTTTCTTGTCTTTTGTATCCGGGCGTGTTCCTGTGGCATATACAGCTGTTCACCCTTATCTCTCCACTGGGCCGGGGCCACATGGTCGGCCGGCCGGCCACATGGTCGGGACGTCATGGTACCACAGGCACGTTCTGCAGTACCCCTTCGGATGCTCGTCATGCGGGACGTAGTGGTCAACGCCCTCGAGCTTGTGCAGTGCCGTCTTTCGGATGTATATGTTGTATGTCGCCACCCGGACAGCCTCTTCTGGTGTAAACCTCGCATGCTTGCCCTCAGGTGAGTGTACTGCGGCTGGGACCCATCATAGTACGTGAGGATGTGTCCCAGGGGGCACCTTTGGGGTGCTCCGACAAGAGTGCCACTTTGGCGAGTGTCCCTCACCAGGTAATCCAGCTCCACCTGGTCAGTCACGAGGCGCCGCGTCAATCGCTTGCCTTCAGCTTTGGCGCCCTGGGTGAATTTCCCAATAATGCTGCATCCCTGGTCTCGGTCCTAGGGGAGCCAGACCTCGGTTTGCGTCTTGAATGAAATAATGGCCTCGCGGACCTTTAAGAAAGTAAGGAGTCCTGACTCTACAAGGAAGGCAAGCAAAGGCGTAGGGGCCCAACCCTGCTCTGTAAAATGCCTTCCAAACCAGGCAGGAATGACAGGGTGACAGGTTGCCTCAAACTCCCATTCCTGGACTTCGGTAAAGCCCGTTCCAATGTCTTTGGGGTGGGCGCCGTTGATGGATACACGGGCCATGCGGTGGGTTGCGTGTCCGAACCGCTCGAAATAGGGTTTCGCTTCGCCCATACCCTGAAAGGATGCCGGGTAGCAGGTCTTCATGTCGATGCTGACAACTTCTCTGGTGTTATAGGCCATGTAGTTCCAAAGGCCGCCGTGGCCGTGCTCCACGCAAGCCTTTTCGATGTCTGGAAGAAGGCTGGCCGGGGTTGGCTTCCAAGCATTCTTTTCCTTTGCCATGATGCTCGCGGCGTGGTTCTCCCCAAATGCTCTCTCGGCGAGTTCAGGGCCGCCCAGTTCGGCGTAGATTGCCCGGAGTCGCTCGGATTTTTTGCGTCCTGTAGGTGCGGCCATCCCGGAGCACGAACTGGTCAACGTCGAGCCGTCTGTCTTGTCCGCCTAAAAGCCAGACCGCCAGTGGCTCATCCTGGGTTGTGTGTTGGATCGCTTCCCACACTTCGCCCTCATAGGTTTGGACCTGCCTGGACTGCGGGAAGTGGAGGTCTTTGTACCATGCGTGGCCATTGTGGCAGATTAGTTCGATATGTCGGTGTTCCCTTTGGTACTTGCCGCTATTATATATGTCCTCGCCGGCGATATCCCTCAGGATGATCGCCCTTTTGAGGATCCTTTCCAGTCCGGTCAACGGCGACGCCACTTTCGTGGACTTTGTCCTCCCACTCCCGTATTTTTTGACGCCTGGTTGGGGTGAGACCCTGACCCCTCAGGGTGTCCTCAAAATGCTCCACGACTCGCTGGGCTACGCAGTTAAGATCGCCGTCCCGCATCGGTTTAAGGTTGGCGGGGTCCGGGTTTCTGACGGTGTAATGGCCGTATGCAACTGCGGTGACAGGGTAGGCATTCTGGTATAAGACGCTATCGATCCCAGCGCACCAGGTTTTGCGTTTTCGAAATATCGATGACCCCTTGGCCCTTCTTTCCCTCTGCACGGACTGGGTCAAACTTGTCTTCGACAAACCATCCCCCCTCGGCCCCCTCCCTCATGAACTTGATTGTCACGATGTACTCTCCCCCAGGAAGGGTTGCAAGTAACCGTGCCGCTCTTTTATCAGACATGCGAGCGTCCAGAACCAGCCGGCCCGCTTCTACCCTTCATGTAGAGAAGCCTCACTGGGGGAGGAACCCGGTTATCCAGGTCGATAAATAGGGGGCCCTCTGGGGCGGGGTCGTGCATTTCTGCAAGTATCTCTTCGATTAAATCATCCATAGTAGCCATAGTGTCGGATGGGTATAGTATCTGCACGGATATCTCTAAACGAGGGTTCGGGTTACAAGAAGCTGATCCAATAATGGGTATAGTATCTGCACGGATATCTCTAAATGGGGGTTCGGGTTACAAGAAGCTGATCCAATAATGGGCATAATATCTGCACGGATATCTCTAAATGGTGGTTCGGGTTACAAGAAGCTGATCCAATAATGGGCATAATATCTGCACGGATATCTCTAAATGGTGGTTCGGGTTACAAGAAGCTGATCCAATAATGGGTATAGTATCTGCACGGATATCTCTAAATGGAGGTTCGGGTTACAAGAAGCTGATCCAATAATGGGCATAATATCTGCACGGATATATCTAAATGGTGGTTCGGGTTACAAGAAGCTGATCCAATAATGGGTATAGTATCTGCACGGATATCTCTAAATGGTGGTTCGGGTTACAAGAAGCTGATCCAATAATGGGCATAATATCTGCACGGATATCTCTAAATGGGGGTTCGGGTTACAAGAAGCTGATCCAATAATGGGCATAGTATATGCACGAATATCTCTAAATGGGGGTTCGGGTTACAAGAAGCTGATCCAATACCAGATCGAACTGTACTTTGGCTTTATTCTCCAGGACCATGTGCCGATAGCGGATTTTATCCCGCCCGCATGCCCGTCAGACCTCTATTTCACTTTGAACCCCTTTCCCACAGTACCTGCAGGGAGTGGAAATTTTGCTGCCTTTGCGGATTATGGCCAGATGAACTTTGCAGTATTTTCTGACAGCAACTCTTCTCGCAGGTTCCGAACTCACCAACTTTCAACCACACACATTTGTTGTAACCCTTCATTGTTTGGTAGGTATACTATCTACATGAATATGTCTAAATGAGAGTCCCGGGCCGGCGAGGGTTGTGGGCCGTCCCCAGTGGCTCATACATGGGTGTTGTTTGGCCGTCTAAAATGGGGCTGGGAGCCTCCTCGGCCCAAATTAAGAGGTCTGTTCACCCGGAACAGGGGCTCAACGGCGGCCTCAAACAAGAGGTCCGATCGGGCGTTCTGGGGCGCGCGGCTCTGGCAAAAAGCCGCTGAAACCCTCGTGGGGGCGTCCTGGGGCCCGCGGCGGCCATAAACAAGAGGTCCGATCACCCCCCCTGCTGCTAAACTAGTTCGATGGTTGACCTGTTGGTTAATGAAACTAGTTCGATAGTTGCCATGCTGGTTAATGAAACTAGTTCGATGGATGCCATGTTGGCTAATGAAACTAGTTCTTTCGTTGACCTGTTGGTTAATGAAACTAGTTTGTTGGTTGCCCTGTTGGTTAATGAAATTAGTTCGATCATTGCCCTGTTGGTTAATGAAACTAGTTCAATGGTTGCCATCCTGGATAATGAAACTAGTTCGATGGTTGACTTGTTGGTTAATGAAACTAGTTCGACGGATGCCTTGTTGGTTAATGATACTAGTTCGATGGTTGCCATGTTGGTAAATGAAATCAGTTATATGGTTGCCATGTTGGTTAATAAAACTAGTTCGATGGTTGCCCTGATGGTTAATGAAACTAGTTCGATGACTGCCCTGTTTGTTGATGAAACTAGTTCGATGGTTGCCATGTTGGTTAATGAAACTAGTTCGATGGTTGCCATGTTGGTTAATGAAACTAGTTCGATGGTTGCCATGTTGGTTAATGAAATTAGTTCGATGATTGACCTGTTCGTTATTGCAACTAGTTTGATGGTTGCCCTGTTGGTTAATGAAACTAGTTCGATGGTTGACATGTTGGTTAATGAAACTAGTTTGATGGTTTACATGTTGGTTATTGAAACTAGTTCGATGGTTGCCAACAAAATTGACCTGTTGGTTAATGAAATGAGTGCGATGGTTGATTTGTTGGTTAATAAAACTAGTTCGACGGTTGTCTTGTTGGTTATTGAAACTAGTTCAATAGTTGCCATGCTGGTTAATGGAACTAGTTCGATAGTTGACCTGTTGGTTATTGCAACTAGCTTGATGGTTTACATGTTGGTTATTGAAACTAGTTCGATGGTTGCAATGTTGGTTAGCGAAAGTAGTTCGTTGATTTACATGTTGGTTAATGAAACTAGTTTGATGATTGCCCTGTTGGTTATTGAAATTAGTTCGATCATTGCCCTATTGGTTAATGAACTAGTTCAATGGTTGACATGCTGATTAATGAAACTAGTTCGATGGTTGACCTGTTGGTTAATGAAATGAGTGCGATGGTTGATTTGTTGGTTAATAAAACTAGTTCGACGGTTGTCTTGTTGGTTATTGAAACTAGTTCAATAGTTGCCATGCTGGTTAATGGAACTAGTTCGATAGTTGACCTGTTGGTTATTGCAACTAGCTTGATGGTTTACATGTTGGTTATTGAAACTAGTTCGATGGTTGCAATGTTGGTTAGCGAAAGTAGTTCGTTGATTTACATGTTGGTTAATGAAACTAGTTTGATGATTGCCCTGTTGGTTATTGAAATTAGTTCGATCATTGCCCTATTGGTTAATGAACTAGTTCAATGGTTGACATGCTGATTAATGAAACTAGTTCGATGGTTGACCTGTTGGTTAATGAAATGAGTGCGATGGTTGATTTGTTGGTTAATAAAACTAGTTCGACGGTTGTCTTGTTGGTTATTGAAACTAGTTCAATAGTTGCCATGCTGGTTAATGGAACTAGTTCGATAGTTGACCTGTTGGTTATTGCAACTAGCTTGATGGTTGACATGTTGGTTATTGAAACTAGTTCGATAGTTGACATGTTGGTTATTGAAACTAGTTCGATAGTTGACATGTTGGTTATTGAATCTAGTTCTATAGTTGCCATGCTGGTTAATGAAACTAGTTCAATGGTTGACATGTGTGTTAACGAAACTAGTGCGATGGTTGCCATGTTGGTTAATGAAACTAGTTCGATGGTTGACCCGTTGGTTAATGAAACCAGTTATACGATTGCCATGTTGGTTTTCGAAAGTAGTTCGTTGGTTGACATGTTGGTTAATGAAACTAGTTTGATGGTTGCCCTGTTGATTAATGAAATTAGTTCGATCATTGCCCTGTGGGTTAATGAAACTAGTTTAATGGTTGCCATCCTAGATAATGCAACTAGTTCGATGGTTGACTTGTTGGTTAATGAAACTAGTTCGACGGATGCCTTGTTGGTTATTGAAACTAGTCAGATGGTTGCCCTGTTGGTTAATGAAACTAGTTCGATGGTTGCCATGTTGGTTAATGAAACTAGTTCGATGAGTGCCCTGTTGGTTATTGCAACTAGTTTGATGGTTGACATGTTGGTTATTGAAACTAGTTCAATAGTTGCCATGCTGGTTAATGGAACTAGTTCGATAGTTGACCTGTTGGTTATTGCAACTAGCTTGATGGTTGACATGTTGGTTATTGAAACTAGTTCGATAGTTGACATGTTGGTTATTGAAACTAGTTCGATAGGTGCCATGCTGGTTAATGAAACTAGTTCAATGGTTGACATGTGTGTTAATGAAACTAGTGCGATGGTTGTCATGTTGGTTAATGAAACTAGTTCGATGGTTGACCCGTTGGTTAATGAAACCAGTTATATGATTGCCATGTTGGTTATCGAAAGTAGTTCGTTGGTTGATGTGTTGGTTAATGAAACTAGTTTGATGGTTGCCCTGTTGATTAATGAAATTAGTTCGAGCATTGCCCTGTGGGTTAATGAAACTAGTTCAATGGTTGCCATCCTAGATAATGCAACTAGTTCGATGGTTGACTTGTTGGTTAATGAAACTAGTTCGACGGATGCCTTGTTGGTTATTGAAACTAGTTCGATGGTTGCCCTGTTGGTTAATGAAACTAGTTCGATGGTTGCCATGTTGGTTAATGAAACTAGTTCGATGATTGCCTTGTTTGTTAATGAAACTAGTTCGATGGTTGCCATGTTGGTTAATGAAACTAGTTCGATGTTTGCCATGTTGGTAAATGAAACCAGTTATATGGTTGCCATGTTGGTTAATGAAACTAGTTCGATGGTTGCCCTGTTGGTTAATGAAACTAGTTCGATGGTTGCCATGTTGGTTAATGAAACTAGTTCGATGATTGCCCTGTTTGTTAATGAAACTAGTTCGGTGGTTGCCATGTTGGTTAATGAAACTAGTTCGATGGTTGCCAATTTGGTAAATGAAACTAGTTCGATGGTTGACACGTTGGTTAATGAAACCAGTTATATGGTTGCCATGTTGGTTAATGAAACTAGTTCGATGGTTGCCCTGTTGGTTAATGAAACTAGTTCGATGGTTGCCATGTTGATTAATGAAACTAGTTCGATGATTGTCCTGTTGGTTAATGAAACTCGTTCGATGGTTGACATCTTGGTTAATGAAACTAGTTCGACGGATGCCTTGTTTGTTATTGAAACTAGTTCGACGGATGCCATGTTGGTTATCGAAAGTAGTTCGTTGGTTGACATGTTGGTTAATGAAACTAGTTTGATGGTTGCCCTGTTGGTTGATGAATTTAGTTCGATCATTGCCCTGTTGGTTAATGAAACTAGTTCAATGGTTGCTATGCTGGTTAATGAAACTAGTTCGATGGTTGACATCTTGGTTAATGAAACTAGTTCGACGGATGCCTTGTTTGAGATTGAAACTAGTTCGACGGATGCCTTGTTTGTTATTGAAACTAGTTCGACGGATGCCTTGTTTGTTATTGAAACTAGTTTGATGGTTGACACGTTGGTTAATGAAACCAATTTTATGGTTGCCAAGTTGGTTAATGAAACTAGTTCGATGGTTGCCATGTTGGTTAATGAAACTAGTTCGATGGTTGCGATGTTTGTTAATGAAACTAGTTCGATGATTGTCCGGTTGGTTAATGAAACTAGTAGGTTGGTTGACATATTGTTTATGAAACTAGTTCGATGGTTGCCATGTTGGTTAATGAAACTAGTTCGATAGATGCCATGCCGGTTAATGAAACTAGTACTTTGGTTGACATGTTAGTTAATGAAACTAGTTTGATGGTTGCCCTGTTAGTTAATGAAACTAGTTCGATGGTTGCCCTGCTGGTTTATGAAACTAGTTAGATGGTTGCCATGTTGGTTAATGAAACTAGTTCGATGATTGTCCTCTTGGTTAATGAAACTAGTAGGTTTGTTGACATGTTAGTTAATGCAACTGGTGCGATGGTTGAATTGTTGGTTAATGAAACTAGTTTTATTGTTGCCGTGTTGGCTAATGAAACTAGTTCGATGGTTGACCTGTTGGTTAATGAAACTAGTTCGATGATTGCCCTGTTTGTTAATGAAACTAGTTCGATGGTTGCCATGTTGGTTAATGAAACTAGTTCGATGGTTGCCATGTTGGTAAATGAAACCAGTTATATGGTTGCCATGTTGGTTAATGAAACTAGTTCGATGATTGTCCTGTTGGTTAATGAAACTCGTTCGATGGTTGCCCTGTTTGTTAATGAAACTAGTTCGATGGTTGCCATGTTGGTTAATGAAACTAGTTCGATGGTTGCCATATTGGTTTATGTAACTAGTTCGATGGTTGACCCGTTGGTTAATTAAACCAGTTATATGGTTGACATGTTGGTTAATGAAACTAGTTTGATGGTTGCCCTGTTGGTTGATGAAATTATTTCGATCATTGCCCTGTTGGTTAATGAAACTAGTTCAATGGTTGCTATGCTGGTTAATGAAACTAGTTCGATGGTTGACATCTTGGTTAATGAAACTAGTTCGACGGATGCCTTGTTTGTTATTGAAACTAGTTCGACGAATGCCTTGTTTGTTATTGAAACTAGTTCGATGGATGCCTTGTTTGTTATTGAAACTAGCTTGATGGTTGACACGTTGGTTAATGAAACCAGTTTTATGGTTGCCAAGTTGGTTAATGAAACTAGTTCGATGGTTGCCATGTTGGTTAATGAAACTAGTTTGATGGTTGCCGTGTTGGTTAATGAAACTAGGTCGATGGTTGCCCTGCTGGTTAATGAAACTAGTTCGATGGTTGCGATGTTTGTTAATGAAACTAGTTCGATGATTGTCCTGTTGGTTAATGAAACTAGTAGGTTGGTTGACATATTGTTTATGAAACTAGTTCGATGGTTGCCATGTTGGTTAATGAAACTAGTTCGATGGTTGACATGTTGGTTAATGAAACTAGTTCGATGGTTGCCATGTTGATTAATGGAACTGGTTCGATAGATGCCATGCTGGTTAATGAAACTAGTACTTTGGTTGACATGTTAGTTAATGAAACTAGTTTGCTGGTTGCCCTGTTAGTTAATGAAACTAGTTCGATGGTTGCCCTGCTGGTTTATGAAACTAGTTAGATGGTTGCCAAGTTGGTTAATGAAAATAGTTCGATGATTGTCCTCTTGGTTAATGAAACTAGTAGGTTTGTTGACATGTTAGTTAATGAAACTGGTGCGATGGTTGACATGTTAGTTAATGAAACTAGTTCGATGGTAGAATTGTTGGTTAATGAAACTAGTTCTATTGTTGCCGTGTTGGCTAATGAAACTAGTTCGATGGTTGACCTGTTGGTTAATGAAACTAGTTCGATGGTTGCCATGTTGGTTATTGAAACTAGTTCGATGGTTGCCATGTTGGTTATTGCAACAATTTGATGGTTGACATGTTGGTTAATGAAACTAGTTCGATGATTGACCTGTTCGTTATTGCAACTAGTTTGATGGTTGGCCTGTTGGTTAATGAAACTAGTTCGATGATTCCCCTGTTGGTTAATGAAACTACTACGATGGTTGCCATGTTGGTTAATGAAACTAGTTTGATGGTTTACATGTTGGTTATTGAAACTAGTTCGATGGTTGCCATGTTGGTTAGCGAAAGTAGTTCGTTGATTTACATGTTGGTTAATGAAACTAGTTTGATGGTTGCCCTGTTGGTTATTGAAATGAGTTCGATCATTGCCCTATTGGTTAATGAAACTAGTTCGATGATTGACCTATTGGTTATTGCAACTAGTTTGATGGTTGCCCTATTGGTTAATGAAACTAGTTCGATGGTTGACCTGTTGGTTAATGAAACTAGTTCGATGGTTGCCATGTTGGTTAATGAAACTAGTTCGATGGTTGCCATGTTGGTTATTGCAACAATTTGATGGTTGACATGTTGGATAATGAAACTAGTTCGATGATTGATCTGGTCGTTATTGCAACTAGTTTGATTGTTGGCCTGTTGGTTAATGAAACTAGTTCGATGATTCCCCTGTTGGTTAATGAAACTACTACGATGGTTGCCATGTTGGTTAATGAAACTAGTTTGATGGTTTACATGTTGGTTATTGAAACTAGTTCGATGGTTGCCATGTTGGTTAGCGAAAGTAGTTCGTTGATTTACATGTTGGTTAATGAAACTAGTTTGATGGTTGCCCTGTTGGTTATTGAAATGAGTTCGATCATTGCCCTATTGGTTAATGAAACTAGTTCGATGATTGACCTATTGGTTATTGCAACTAGTTTGATGGTTGCCCTGTTGGTTAATGAAACTAGTTCGATGGTTGCCATGTTGGTTAATGAAACTAGTTTGATGGTTTACATGTTGGTTAATGAAACTAGTTTGATGATTGCCCTGTTGGTTATTGAAATTAGTTCGATCATTGCCCTATTGGTTAATGAACTAGTTCAATGGTTGACATGCTGATTAATGCAACTAGTTCGATGGTTGATCTGTTGGTTAATGAAATGAGTTCGATGGTTGACCTGTTGGTTAATGAAATGAGTTCGATGGTTGACTTGTTGGTTATTGAAACTAGTTCGACGGTTGTCTTGTTGGTTATTGAAACTAGTTCAATAGTTGCCATGCTGGTTAATGGAACTAGTTCGATAGTTGCCATGCTGGTTAAAGAAACTAGTTCTATGGTTGACATATTGGTTAATGAAACTAGTTCGATAGTTACCATGCTGGTTAATGAACCTAGTTCGATAGTTGCCACGTTGGTTAATGGAACTAATTCGATGGTTGCCCTGTTGGTTAATGAAACTAGTTCGATGGTTGACATGTTGGTTTATGAAACTAGTTCGATAGTTGCCATGCTGGTTAATGAAAATAGTTCTTTGGTTGACATGTTTGTTAATGAAACTAGTTCGATGGTTGCCCTGTTAGTTACTGAAACTAGTTCAATGGTTGCCATGTTGGTTAATGGAATTAGTTCGATGGTATACAAGTTGGATAATGAAACTAGTTCGATGGTTGCCCTGTTGGTTGAACTAGTTCGATGGTTGCCCTGTTGGTTGAACTAGTGCGATGAGTTCGATGGTTGACCTGTAGGTTAATGAAACTAGTTCGATGGTTGCCCTGTTGGTTAATGAAACTAGTTCGATGATTGCCCTGTTGGTTAATGAAACTAGATCTTTGGTTGACATGTTTGTTAATGAACCTAGTTCGATTGTTCCCCTGTTGGTTATTGAAACTAGTTCGATTATTGCCCTGTTGGTTAATGCAACTTGTTCGATTGTTGCCATATTAGTTAATGAATCTAGTTCGATTGTTGCCATATTAGTTAATGAAACTAGTTCGATTGTTGCCATGTTTGTTTATGGAACTAGTTCGGTGGTTACCATGTTGGTTAATGAAACTAGTCCGATGGTTGCCATGTTTGTTTCTGAAACTAGTTGGCTTCCATTGATCTTATATTTCTCTTCAACTGTAATTAGTTGCAGAAGAACCCGGGTGTTCACTCGAACAGTATTACAGGAACGGACAGGCATCGGGGTAAAACCACTGTCCTTCTCACATACTAGCTGGATAGCTTCCACACATGAAAGAACTCGACACCCCCTAGTTGGATTCAAACCTACAGCGGTGAGTGGCAACTGATATTAAGTCAATGACAACAACCACTCGGCAACGGAGGCCCTGTCACAGGCTTTATAGAAACACTTTTATGTATACATGTACATATACTGTTCAATTTCTTGTTCAAAACGTATTTACTTATTTCATTCCCTGTTTGGTATACAGACCGCTTAGTAAAGTACATCTTTAATGCCTGTTGGCTTTACTAATCCAGGCATGTACATTACGCTATGTCGTCCAAGTATCTTAGATATCCTAATTATTAAGCAATTTATTCATTACCACCGTATTCATCATCAATCAAACATATTCTTATTATTATTTAATTATGTTAATATGACATACATTTCTTTTAGGGTTGTTATGATGAGTTAGTTCACTTCATACAGATTCACGCTGTCATCATCGGTGTAGCTTCCATCGCAGCAGTTATCATTATGGTAACGTATATACTCACCGCTATACAATAACGTATCTACTCACCGCTATACAGTAACGTATATACTCACCGCTATACAATAACATATCTACTCACCGCTATACAGTAACGTATATACTCACCGCTATACAGTAACGTATCTACTCACCGCTATACATTAACGTATATACTCACCGCTATACAGTAACGTATCTACTCAACGCTATACAGTAACGTATATACTCACCGCTATACAGTAACGTATCTACTCACCGCTATACAGTAACGTATCTACTCACCGCTATACAGTAACGTATCTACTCACCGCTATACAATAACGTATCTACTCACCGCTATACAATAACGTATCTACTCACCGCTATACAGTAACGTATCTACTCACCGCTATACAATAACGGATCTACTCACCGCTATACAATAACGTATCTACTCACCGCTATACAGTAACGTATCTACTCACCGCTATACAATAACGTATCTACTCACCGCTATACAATAACGTATCTACTCACCGCTATACAGTAACGTATCTACTCACCGCTATACTATAACGTATCTACTCACCGCTATACAGTAACGTATCTACCCACCGCTATACAGTAACGTATCTACTCACCGCTATACAATAACGTATCTACTCACCGCTATACAGTAAGGTATCTACTCACCGCCATACAATAACGTATATACTCACCGCTATACAGTAACGTATATACTCACCGCTATACAATAACGTATCTACTCACCGCTATAAAAATAACGTATATATTCACCGCTATACAATAACGTATCTACTCACCGCTATACAATAACGTATCTACTCACCGCTATTCAATAACGTATCTACTCACCGCTATACAGTAACGTATCTACTCACCGCTATACAATAACGTATCTACTCGCCGCTATACAATAACGTATATACTCACCGCTATACAGTAACGTATCTACTCACCGCTATACAATAACGTATCACCCCTATACAATAACGATTACTCACCGCTATACAGTAACGTATCTACTCACCGCTATACAATAACGTATCTACTCACCGCTATTCAATAACGTATCTACTCACCGCTATTCAATAACGTATCTACTCACCGCTATTCAATAACGTATCTACTCACCGCTATACAGTAACGTATCTACTCACCGCTATACAATAACGTATCTACTCACCGCTATACAATAACGTATCTACTCACCGCTATACAATAACGTATCTACTCACCGCTATTCAATAACCTATATACTCACCGCTATTCAGTAACGTATATACTCACCGCTATACAGTAACGTATATACTCACCGCTATACAGTAACGTATCTACTCACCGCTATACAGTAACGTATATACTCACCGCTATACAGTAACGTATCTACTCACCGCTATACAGTAACGTATCTACTCACCGCTATTCAATAACGTATATACTCACCGCTATACAGTAACGTATATACTCAGCGCTATACAGTAACGTATCTACTCACCGCTATACAGTAACGTATCTACTCACCGCTATTCAATAACGTATATACTCACCGCTATACAGTAACGTATATACTCACCGCTATACAGTAACGTATCTACTCACCGCTATACAGTAACGTATCTACTCACCGCTATACAGTAACGTATATACTCACCGCTATACAGTAACGTATCTACTCACCGCTATACAGTAACGTATATACTCACCGCTATACAGTAACGTATCTACTCACCGCTATACAGTAACGTATATACTCACCGCTATACAGTAACGTATATACTCACCGCTATACAGTAACGTATATACTCACCGCTATACAGTAACGTATATACTCACCGCTATACAGTAACGTATCTACTCACCGCTATACAGTAACGTATCTACTCACCGCTATACAGTAACGTATATACTCACCGCTATACAGTAACGTATCTACTCACCGCTATACAGTAACGTATATACTCACCGCTATACAATAACGTATCTACTCACCGCTATACAGTAACGTATCTACTCACCGCTATACAATAACGTATATACTCACCGCTATACAGTAACGTATATACTCACCGCTATACAGTAACGTATCTACTCACCGCTATACAGTAACGTATCTACTCACCGCTATTCAATAACGTATATACTCACCGCTATACAGTAACGTATCTACTCACCGCTATACAGTAACGTATCTACTCACCGCTATTCAATAACGTATATACTCACCGCTATACAGTAACGTATATACTCACCGCTATACAGTAACGTATCTACTCACCGCTATACAAACGTATATACTCAC
Source organism: Archivesica marissinica (assembly GCA_014843695.1). Lineage (NCBI taxonomy): Eukaryota > Metazoa > Mollusca > Bivalvia > Venerida > Vesicomyidae > Archivesica > Archivesica marissinica. Next base: position 86,509,254 of record CM026397.1, on the reverse strand, counting down.
CGCTATACAGTAACGTATCTACTCACCGCTATACAGTAACGTATATACTCACCGCTATACAGTAACGTATATACTCACCGCTATACAATAACGTATATACTCACCGCTATACAATAACGTATAACTCACGCTATCATAATTACTCACCGCTATACAGTAACGTATCTACTCACCGCTATACAGTAACGTATATACTCACCGCTATACAGTAACGTATATACTCACCGCTATACAGTAACGTATCTACTCACCGCTATACAGTAACGTATATACTCACCGCTATACAGTAACGTATCTACTCACCGCTATTCAATAACGTATATACTCACCGCTATACAGTAACGTATATACTCACCGCTATACAGTAACGTATATACTCACCGCTATACAGTAACGTATCTACTCACCGCTATACAGTAACGTATATACTCACCGCTATATAGTAACGTATCTACTCACCGCTATACAGTAACGTATATACTCACCGCTATACAGTAACGTATATACTCACCGCTATACAGTAACGTATCTACTCACCGCTATACAGTAACGTATCTACTCACCGCTATACAGTAACGTATCTACTAACCGCTATACAGTAACGTATATACTCACCGCTATACAATAACGTATCTACTCATCGCTATACAATAACGTATCTACTCACCGCTATACAGTAACGTATCTACTCACCGCTATACAGTAACGTATCTACTCACCGCTATACAATAACAGATCTACTCACCGCTATACAATAACGTATCTACTCACCGCTATACAGTAACGTATCTACTCACCGCTATACAATAACGTATCTACTCACCGCTATACAGTAACGTATCTACTCACCGCTATACAATAACGTATCTACTCACCGCTATACAGTAACGTATATACTCACCGCTATACAGTAACGTATATACTCACCGCTATACAGTAACGTATCTACTCACCGCTATACAGTAACGTATCTACTCACCGCTATTCAATAACGTATATACTCACCGCTATACAGTAACGTATATACTCACCGCTATACAGTAACGTATCTACTCACCGCTATACAGTAACGTATCTACTCACCGCTATACAGTAACGTATATACTCACCGCTATACAGTAACGTATCTACTCACCGCTATACAGTAACGTATATACTCACCGCTATACAGTAACGTATCTACTCACCGCTATACAGTAACGTATATACTCACCGCTATACAGTAACGTATATACTCACCGCTATACAGTAACGTATATACTCACCGCTATACAGTAACGTATCTACTCACCGCTATACAGTAACGTATCTACTCACCGCTATACAGTAACGTATATACTCACCGCTATACAGTAACGTATCTACTCACCGCTATACAGTAACGTATATACTCACCGCTATACAATAACGTATCTACTCACCGCTATACAGTAACGTATCTACTCACCGCTATACAATAACGTATATACTCACCGCTATACAGTAACGTATATACTCACCGCTATACAGTAACGTATCTACTCACCGCTATACAGTAACGTATCTACTCACCGCTATTCAATAACGTATATACTCACCGCTATACAGTAACGTATCTACTCACCGCTATACAGTAACGTATCTACTCACCGCTATTCAATAACGTATATACTCACCGCTATACAGTAACGTATATACTCACCGCTATACAGTAACGTATCTACTCACCGCTATACAATAACGTATATACTCACCGCTATACAGTAACGTATCTACTCACCGCTATACAGTAACGTATATACTCACCGCTATACAGTAACGTATATACTCACCGCTATACAATAACGTATATACTCACCGCTATACAATAACGTATATACTCACCGCTATACAGTAACGTATCTACTCACCGCTATACAGTAACGTATATACTCACCGCTATACAGTAACGTATATACTCACCGCTATACAGTAACGTATCTACTCACCGCTATACAGTAACGTATATACTCACCGCTATACAGTAACGTATCTACTCACCGCTATTCAATAACGTATATACTCACCGCTATACAGTAACGTATATACTCACCGCTATACAGTAACGTATCTACTCACTGCTATACAGTAACGTATATACTCACCGCTATATAGTAACGTATCTACTCACCGCTATACAGTAACGTATATACTCACCGCTATACAGTAACGTATATACTCACCGCTATACAGTAACGTATCTACTCACCGCTATACAGTAACGTATCTACTCACCGCTATACAGTAACGTATCTACTACTCACCGCTATACAGTAACGTATATACTCACCGCTATACAATAACGTATCTACTCACCGCTATACAATAACGTATCTACTCACCGCTATACAGTAACGTATCTACTCACCGCTATACAGTAACGTATCTACTCACCGCTATACAATAACAGATCTACTCACCGCTATACAATAACGTATCTACTCACCGCTATACAGTAACGTATCTACTCACCGCAATACAATAACGTATCTACTCACCGCTATACAGTAACGTATCTACTCACCGCTATACAATAACGTATCTACTCACCGCTATACAGTAACGTATCTACTCACCGCTATACAATAACGTATCTACTCACCGCTATACAGTAACGTATCTACTCACCGCTATACAGTAACGTATCTACTCACCGCTATACAATAACGTATCTACTCACCGCTATACAGTAACGTATCTTCTCACCGCTATACAATAACGTATCTACTCACCGCTATACAGTAACGTATCTACTCACCGCTATACAATAACGTATCTACTCGCCGCTATACAATAACGTATATACTCACCGCTATACAGTAACGTATCTACTCACCGCTATACAATAACGTATCTACTCACCGCTATTCAATAACGTATCTACTCACCGCTATTCAATAACGTATCTACTCACCGCTATTCAATAACGTATCTACTCACCGCTATACAGTCACGTATCTACTCACCGCTATACAATAACGTATCTACTCACCGCTATACAATAACGTATCTACTCACCGCTATACAATAACGTATCTACTCACCGCTATTCAATAACCTATATACTCACCGCTATTCAGTAACGTATATACTCACCGCTATACAGTAACGTATCTACTCACCGCTATACAGTAACGTATATACTCACCGCTATACAGTAACGTATCTACTCACCGCTATACAGTAACGTATATACTCACCGCTATACAGTAACGTATCTACTAACCGCTATACAGTAACGTATCTACTCACCGCTATTCAATAACGTATATACTCACCACTATACAGTAACGTATATACTCACCTCTATACAGTAACGTATCTACTCACCGTTATACAGTAACGTATCTACTCACCGCTATACAGTAACGTATCTACTCACCGCTATACAGTAACGTATATACTCACAGCTATACAGTAACGTATCTACTCACCGCTATACAGTAACGTATATACTCACCGCTATACAGTAACGTATATACTCACCGCTATACAGTAACGTATATACTCACCGCTATACAGTAACGTATCTACTCACCGCTATACAGTAACGTATCTACTCACCGCTATACAGTAACGTATCTACTCACCGCTATTCAATAACGTATATACTCACCGCTATACAGTAACGTATATACTCACCGCTATACAGTAACGTATCTACTCACCGTTATACAGTAACGTATCTACTCACCGCTATACAGTAACGTATCTACTCACCGCTATACAGTAACGTATATACTCACCGCTATACAGTAACGTATCTACTCACCGCTATACAGTAACGTATATACTCACCGCTATACAGTAACGTATATACTCACCGCTATACAGTAACGTATATACTCACCGCTATACAGTAACGTATCTACTCACCGCTATACAGTAACGTATCTACTCACCGCTATACAGTAACGTATATACTCACCGCTATACAGTAACGTATCTACTCACCGCTATACAGTAACGTATCTACTCACCGCTATACAGTAACGTATATACTCACCGCTATACAGTAACGTATATACTCACCGCTATACAGTAACGTATCTACTCACCGCTATACAGTAACGTATCTACTCACCGCTATACAGTAACGTATCTACTCACCGCTATACAGTAACGTATATACTCACCGCTATACAGTAACGTATCTACTCACCGCTATACAGTAACGTATATACTCACCGCTATACAGTAACGTATATACTCACCGCTATACAGTAACGTATATACTCACCGCTATACAGTAACGTATCTACTCACCGCTATACAGTAACGTATCTACTCACCGCTATACAGTAACGTATCTACTCACCGCTATACAGTAACGTATATACTCACCGCTATACAGTAACGTATCTACTCACCGCTATACAGTAACGTATCTACTCACCGCTATACAATAACGTATATACTCACCGCTATACAGTAACGTATCTACTCACCGCTATACAGTAACGTATATACTCACCGCTATACAGTAACGTATCTACTCACCGCTATACAGTAACGTATATACTCACCGCTATACAGTAACGTATTACTCACCGCTATACAGTAACGTATATACTCACCGCTATACAGTAACGTATCTACTCACCGCTATACAGTAACGTATCTACTCACCGCTATACAGTAACGTATATACTCACCGCTATACAGTAACGTATCTACTCACCGCTATACAGTAACGTATCTACTCACCGCTATACAGTAACGTATATACTCACCGCTATACAATAACGTATCTACTCACCGCTATTCAATAACGTATCTACTCACCGCTATACAGTAACGTATCTACTCACCGCTATACAATAACGTATCTACTCGCCGCTATACAATAACGTATATACTCACCGCTATACAGTAACGTATCTACTCACCGCTATACAATAACGTATCTACTCACCGCTATACAATAACGTATCTACTCACCGCTATACAGTAACGTATCTACTCACCGCTATACAATAACGTATCTACTCACCGCTATACAGTAACGTATCTACTCACCGCTATACAATAACGTATCTACTCACCGCTATACAATAACGTATCTACTCACCGCTATACAATAACGTATCTACTCACTGCTATTCAATAACCTATATACTCACCGCTATTAAGTAACGTATATACTCACCGCTATACAGTAACGTATATACTCACCGCTATACAGTAACGTATCTACTCACCGCTATACAGTAACGTATCTACTCACCGCTATACAGTAACGTATCTACTCACCGCTATACAGTAACGTATCTACTCACCGCTATACAATAACGTATCTACTCACCGCTATACAGTAACGTATATACTCACCGCTATACAGTAACGTATATACTCACCGCTATACAGTAACGTATCTACTCACCGCTATTCAATAACGTATATACTCACCGCTATACAGTAACGTATATACTCACCGCTATACAGTAACGTATATACTCACCGCTATACAGTAACGTATCTACTCACCGCTATACAGTAACGTATATACTCACCGCTATACAGTAACGTATCTACTCACCGCTATACAGTAACGTATATACTCACCGCTATACAGTAACGTATCTACTCACCGCTATACAGTAACGTATATACTCACCGCTATACAGTAACGTATCTACTCACCGCTATACAGTAACGTATATACTCACCGCTATACAGTAACGTATCTACTCACCGCTATACAGTAACGTATATACTCACCGCTATACAGTAAC